>CM040119.1:145424226-145956782 GCA_022559845.1 Amorphophallus konjac
GCGGAATTTGCTGCATTGAAACAACGGGCCTTGAAAGTGGCCGAGTATGAGGCTCAATTCTCAAGACTATCCAAGTATGCACCCCGCTTGGTGTGTACAGAGAAGATGAAGGCTAAAAGGTTCCTCAACGGGCTTCGGCTCCATTATATTACGCAACTTGTACTGATGGACATCCAAGTCTATTCGGAAATGGTTCGGCGTGCGCAGTTGCTCGAAGACACCACTGAATTATCAGAGAGGATCCGAGGAAGGGACAAGAAGGAACCTGTCACAAGCCCGGGAAATTTTAAAGCATCATTCAACAAGAAGCGGTACTTCAGTGGAGGGGAATCCTCCAAAGGAAGGAAATTCCAAACGAATGTCAAGACATTCACCGCCCCCACACCTACTAAGGAAGTTTGCAAATACTGTGATAAACCCGGCCATAAGACCGAGGAATGCTGGAGGAAGCTAGGAGCCTGTCTCCGATGTGGAAGCTGAGAACATCGGATTCCAAATTGCCCACTGATGAATGAGCAAGCCATTAAAGAGGAGAAGTTCCCGGCAAAGAAGCAAGGCCGTCTGCAAGCTCTTCAAGAGACGGAACCAACAGAAGGTGGAATTGTGGAAGGTACACTAACTATTTGCTCAAAAATTGCTAAAGTTTTATTTGATACCGGAGCAACTCATTCATTTGTTTCCAAGACATTTGCAGCATCATTCTCTAAGGAACCTGAGTGGTTAGACCTAGTCATATCTACACCTCTTGGGAATGAATCCGATATCACACGTCACTACCCAAATTGCAAGGTTATGGTTAAAGGAAACAATTTACCTATCAACCTAATATGTCTAGATATGAAGGGGTATGATGTTATACTAGGAGTTGATTGGTTATCCACATATCAAGCAACTGTAGATTGCCGAAACCACAAAGTACAACCGTTGACGAACTTGTTGAGATCAACTTGGGTGAAGATGAAACCCACCAGCCAACATTCGTCAGCGTTCTCCTCACCGAAGCAGAAAAGCAGGATTACAAACAACTCCTGCTCGAATACAAGGACTACTTCGCCTGGACGTACAAGGAGATGCCAGGACTAGATCCCTCTGTAGCGGAACACGAGCTAGCCATTTCTCCCTCAACAACTCCAGTTAAATAGCCATAGCAGCGTATGCGCCATGAGCTGGAACTCCAAGTTTCGACCGAAGTCAATAAAATGGCGGAGGTCGACTTCATCGAGCCGTGTATCTATCCGATCTGGCTCGCCAACATAGTCCCAATAAAGAAGAAAAGTGGTCAAGTCCGCATTTGCGTCGACTTCTGGGACCTCAACAAAGCATGTTCGAAGGACGACTTCCCAGTGCCGATCACAGAAACGATGGTCGACATGACCACCGGACATGAAGCCCTGTCTTTCATGGACGGGTCGTCCGGTTACAACCAAATCCGGATGTCCCTCAAAGATAAGAATCACACAACCTTCCAGACCCCTAAAGGGATCTTCAACTACAAACACATGCCCTTTGGTTTAAAGAATGCCGGTGCTACTTACCAAGAGGGCCATGACCAAAATATTCGACGAGATGCTACACAATATCGTCGAGTGCTATGTCGACGACCTCGTCGTCAAGACAAAAAGGCGGGAAGACCATCTACATGATCTGCGCCAAGTCTTCAACCGACTCCGGTAATATGGGCTCAAGATGAACCCCATGAAATGTGCCTTCGGCGTATCCAATGGCAAGTTTCTCGATTTCATTGTCAGATACCGAGGAATTGAGGTGGACCGTAGCGAGATCAAGGCAATCTGGGAGCATCCACCACCTAAGAACCTCACCGAGCTCAAGTCCTTCCAAGGGAGACTGGCTTACATACGAAGGTTCATCTCTAACCTCTTCGGTAGATACGCGCCTTCAGCAAGCTTATGAAGAAGGGCGCCCCATTTGTATGGGACCCAAAATGTCAGGTTGCTTTCAAGCAAATTAAGGAGTACCTCCTCACTCCCCCGGTTCTAAGGGCACCAGTCAGGGGCAAACCCCTTATACTCTACATCGCCGCCATGGATGCTTCGTTAGGAGCTCTGTTGGCGCAAATCAATTAAGAGGGCAAGGAGCAGCCGCTCTACTACCTCAGCCGAAAATTAATCGGTGCTGAGTACCGCTACTCCCCTATGGAGAAACTTTTCATAGCGCCGGTGTTCGCCGTCAAGAAGTTGTGGCACTACCTCCTGTCTCACCGGGTGGAGCTTATATCTAAGTACGACCCACTCAAATATCTCCTCAAGCAGCCAGTTCTCTCAGGCCGATTGGGAAAATGGGCTCTCTTGCTGATGGAGTATGACATCACCATGTCCCCAGGAAAGCTATCAAAGGGCAGGGCGTGGCTGAATTTTAAGCAGCCCATCCGGTACCAGACGACTCACCTCTCAACACATAACTCCCTGACAAGGAGTCCCTTGCTTCTCAGTTACCAGCGCTAGTTGAACAGATCGGAGATGTCTTGCATTACCAGCAGCAAGATGCCCTCACAGCCAATGTACCTTGCTGGGAGCTCTACTTCGATGGCGCTTCCCGGGGGATTACCCGGAATAGTCAAAGTCCAACCGTCACAACGGGTGCCGGCATCGTCTTCCTGACCCCTCAGGGTGGAGTTTTGTACAACTCATGCGCCCTCATGAAATCCCTGACCAATAATGAAGCTGAGTATGAAGCTCTAATCATCGAGCTTCAGATGGCTCTCGACATGGGCATCAAGTGCCTTAGCCTACGGGGACTCTCAGCTAATAGTCCGACAAGTCCTCGACATCTAGGGGTGATCATAATTCGGGTTCAACCCGAAAACCAAACCGAACCGATAGATTTGGTTCGGTTTGGTTTGGGTTGAAATTTAAAAAATTTTGGTTTGGGTTCAAACCGAAACGTATTAAAAAATTTGGTTTGGTTTGGTTTGGTTTTGAAGTTCAAGAAACCGAACAAAACCAAACCGAACCGAATAACCCAAATTTAAGAATATTTTTTATCAAATTAATATAAATTTATATGTAACTATGAATCCCAATTCAAAAAGTCCAATTCCCGCCATCCTAATGGGATTTTCGACTTTATGAAATAGGTTTCAAATCACCTTCTATTTTACTGTAACTGAAGTTCTTAATTTTTTATGTGAAAATATTATGGAGCTTGTTCTTACAAGTTACAACTTTTTATGTTATTTTTTTAATATTTACTTTATTTGGTAGAAATTCTTTTACCCTACATTTCTCTAATGTTGTTTGAATCTAATCTAATTTATAAAAGGGGAGATGAATATGGTTCAAACCGAACCAAACCGAACCAAACCAAATTAATTCGGTTTGGTTTGGTTTGGTTTCAAACTAGTTTGGTTTGGTTTGGTTCGGGTTGAAGCCTTAATTCGGTTCAGTTTGAGAAAAATTCTCTTCAAACCAAACCAAACCAAACCGTGCTCACCCCTATCGGCATCTACGACGTGCGGAAGTAGGAATTGGTCCCCTACCATGCCGCTGTCACCAGACTCATCCAGAAATTCTATTTCTTCGAAATAGACCATGTTCCTAGGAGCAGCAACGCTCAGGCAGACGCCCGGGCAAAATTGGCTGTGGCCATCAAGCTTCCGTCCGAGGGTGAAGTCGATATCAGTATCAAGCACAGAAGATTGATGCCGAGTACACTCGAGGATGAGTCCGGCCTCACCGAGGTCCATAACCTCGACCAGAACACTCCTCCAGAAGAAGAAGATTGGCATAAGCCTATCATCAAATTCAAACAAGGCTGGCTCCCTCTTGACCGAGCTCAAAGGGTCCAGCTACTCCATTGAGCGACGTCATATGAGCTAGTCGGCGACTCCCTGTATAGACTTGTCCATTAAAAGGACAAGTCGGTTCTTTTGAGGTGCATCTCCCCAGCCGACGCTCGGGCCACATGCACGAGGTCCATTCAGGATTGTGTGGCGCTCACCAAGCAAGAGATAGGATGAAGAACAACATCAAGCTCAAAGGCTTCTATTGGCCGACTGTGTATGCGGACTGCGCCCAGTACGCCTGTAGGTGTCACCAGTGCCAACCCTTTGGCCCGATGCCCAGAAGACCTCCAAACCCGTTGCGTCCAACGGCCCCCACATGGCCGTTCGCCGAATGGGGTATGGACATAGCGAGACCCTTCCCGCCGTCCTCCAGAGGTCACAAATACATTCTGGCCGCCACTGATTATTTCTCCCGATGGGCTGAGACCATCCCCCTGCGAGAGATCAATGGAGAAGTGGTAGCCAGATTTGTCCAGCACAACATTATCTACCGATTCGGTACTCCTAGTCGTATAGTGTCTGACAACGGCACGCCATTCAAAAATTGGTCCGTGTATCAATTGGCGGCCAAATTCCACATCGATTGGAGAACTTCTTCAGTCTACAACTCTCAAGCCAACGGCCTGGTGGAGGCCTTCAACAAAACCCTCTACAAGCTTCTGGCTAAGATAGTTAGCCACCGAAAGCGTGACTAGGGTGAGAAGCTGTTCGAGGCACTGTGGGCCTATCGGACGGTTTACAAGACCCCTACGGCGTGCTCACCATTCTCGCTCGTCTATTGGGCCGAAGTCGTCATCCCTATCGACATCCAGCTAGCCTCTTACCGCGTGACGGTCCACACCGGCCTTGCCAGTCTAGGCGAAGATGAATACCAGAGAAGGCTGGAAGAGCTTGCTGGGTTAGAAGGAAAGTGTAAAAACCCAACAAAATAAATGGATAAATTAAAATTTTTAATTTAGTTATATAAATATAATAATTAAGAAATGATGAAATTACATTGTTACCATACGAAATAAATTAGATGATTGAATTTTCTTCAAATAAATTAAAATTAAAATAAAATATTTTACATTTCATAAAAAGTATAGGAGACCCAATTAAATTCCTTAGAATGGATTATGATTGATTATTGGGCCATTGGATAACCCATAATGAGCTGGATTATGGGCTAATGGGCTAAAAAGGGTTAAATAGGCTTAAAATTCGTAACACATGTTTAATACCCCTTTTTATGATTAAATTAATCCCATTTCTAGAAGATTGTCACAAAATTCAAACCCTATATCATAGCCCACCATGGATTGATTAGTCATTTTTCCCACTTGTTCACACCAAATTAAGACTTTTCCCATGTGTTCATACTAAATTAAGACTTTTCCCATGTGTTCACACCAAATTAAGACTTTTCCCATGTGTTCACACTAAATTAAGGCTTTTCCCATGTGTTCACACCAAATTAAGGATTTTCCCATGTGTTCACACCAAATTAAGACTTTTCCCATGTGTTCACACCAAATTAAGGCTAGATTAAGAAGAGAAGTTAAAATTTTCTTCTTTGACCATTACATTCAAAGCGAAGAAGTTTGATTTTGGGAGGGAGGAATCTTGACTATTTTGGCCAAACTTTTCCTATAAATAGGCCCATCTCAAACCCTTTAATCACCCTTGAGGTATTTGCTACGTTGAAGGAAGGATTGGAGGTGATTTGGAGGTGTAATTTAGAGGAGAAAAGGAGCTCTTGAACATTTCGTCCAGTTTTCCCTTCCTCTTCAATTCGATTAAAGGTAGGTGTCTCTCAGGCTAAATCTTCAATAAATCATGTCATATTGTGTGTTTTCAAGTGCTCTTTCCATTGGTACCATTTTCTCGAATTTTTATTTAATATTAAGCATGTTATAGCTAATATATTGAAGAGGTATCATAAACACGCCGAAAAAGAGATTTTTGCTAATCTCCGCACGTCGTTTCTCGATGTCTTCAGAAGATATCTAAACCAATATATCATCCAACATACTGGATCTGTAAATTTCAAATTCTAAATCATATCTTGTTGCATATCATGTAAGACCCTGTGAGACACGGAAAAAATCTAGGTCGACTTTTATCGTAGATAAAAGGTAGATTTTCGTTCATTTTGAAACGAAACATCCCCCCCTATCTGAGTAGAGGGTGATTCCGTGTGTGCGCATCGTATCAGACGATTTGAGTTCGAGTACTGGACCTTTCCTCACTGACCGGAGTCAGTGTTGATTTACATCGGCCTAACGTCCGAACACCTTTGTTTAACTGTCAAAGAGGTCCCAAAAGGCTTCTACAGGGGTTCTGATGTTGAGAGCAAACTCTCTTGGAGGGCTCACAATGTTCACTCACCCACCACCGACCAACAGAAATAATTGAGTTAGGGCTAGGTCTGAGCCAAACCCAAAGATTTAAGAATAACAACGCAAGTATGCGGAAGCCGTTGATATGTTTGAAGTAGAGGAAGATTTCCTGGACTCCAAGGGTATTTTGGTAATTTTCCCAGGCCAGGGGTATTGCTGAAATTTCTGGGCTGGAATGGAAGTAGGACTGGATTCCTGACTTCCCAAGGCATTGAGGCCATTTCTGGAGGGTTTTAAGGACTCTGAGGTCATTTTTGAGTCAAAAGGGTAGTTCGGTAATTTTACCAGACCCTAGACCTAGGTTTGAGATGATACTCGAGTGCTGGACTGAGCTGACAACACTTCCGGACCGAAGGAATGACAAGGGGCTTCATAGAAGGCACACATCTGTCAATTTGGCCGAAGGAGGGGTATATATACAATTTTTAAAAGTCGGGGGTTTTCGTATAATTTTCCCACCCGAGGACATACATAGAACATGTTGAGTGCTTTTATAGTCCGAACGAGTACAAGGGTTGTCGGTGAGTTGTCGACTATACAAAAGTCCGCGTTAGAGCGGGAGACAGGGACAGTCCCAATTACAAAAGATTGCAGGGTATAACTGCAAATTACAAGACTTTGGTCTTTTACGGTCCCGGGGAGGACGTTTTTGTAATTCCACCAACGTAAGGACAGAACCATCTGACTTAATCGTCCCGGGACGTAAAGACTTACAAAACATGGCCCGCTGAGGGGCATAATTACAAACATGGTCCACTGAGGGGCGTAAATATAAATATAACCCCGTAGAGGCATAAATACAAGACCCGGGGACTTACCCCACACGGGTCGAAACAAACGAACAAACTCCAAATGTTGGATGCTCCGAGTGTGAAAAGTGCTTCGTACGTAGCCTCCTTCTTCTCTCCCCCCACTTGGACCCTTAGGGTCTATTTATAGAAGGCGGGAGGGCCCAGAGAGGTCAAACGAACAAATTTGCCCCGATTCTGTCAAGGTGGGGTGGCAAAAAGCCATTTTGACCCCTCTGGCCACCAAAAAAGGCCAAATGACCCTCTGAGGGGGTAAAAATCCCTCCCTTTTTTTTTTTGAACACCGGAGAGAGAGCGGGGGTCGCGCGACCCCGGAGGTTCCTGGCGGGGTCGCGCGGCCCCTCTGGGATGCCAGCGGGGTCGCGCGACCCCCGCCGACCCCAGCGGGGTGGCCGCGGCCCCCTCTCGCTTTCGGGAGGGGTCGTTTGACCCTCGGGCATGCGTTTTGGCCCCTCTTCGCGTCATTTTGCTTCGTTTCTGTCAACCTGAGTTGAGAAGAAGCCGTGGTGGCGTTGCGTGGGGAGGAATCTTCGCGTCCGTCCGTGCCGTGTGATACACTTGCTCGGCCGCTTTGACAGGCGTGCATGCATGTCTTCCTCTTAACTTCCATTGCCGCAATGCCACTTGTGATAATATGATCGGGCCGATAGACCCTAAATCACGGAGGTACTCCGCGGTCCGACGACATCGGCGCTACACCGTATCTTTTCCGTCGGTTGGTTTGGAATGAAATTCTCGAAGTATTTCGAGAAAATTACGGGTGCAACAAATGCCCCCCACGGGACGTCCGTCGAAGCCGGAGGCGGAGGCGGATGGCCCGTGCCCTTCGTATTATTTTTGATATCTCATGAGTCTTCATGACAGGGGGAGATTGTTGCAGGACTGCACCTCACTGCTTCATTGCTTTGTAGAAAGCTGAGAGTCGATGCAGGCTTGTCTCAGTGAGACCCACCAGGCTAGAAGTGACGTAAGTCTACCTCGGCGAGACACTTTGACCTGAAGCTGATGTCGACCAACCCTTAGGGTATACTGGCCAAAGCTAATGTACACCGCCCCCTAGGACATATTGGCTTGAAATCAGATGTTGGCCAATCTTTGGGGGTGCATTAGCCAAAGTTGATGCGGACCAACCCTTAGGGCATATTGGCCCAGTGTTGATGCAGGCCTGCCTCGGAGAGACTTGCTGGCCTGGAGTTGCTGTGGACCTGCCTCGGCGAGGCTTGTTGGCCCAAAATTGATGTAGGCCTGCTTCTGAGAGACTTGTTGGCCTCAAGTTGTTGTAGGCCTGCTTCTGAGAGACTTGTTGGCCCGAGAGTTGCTGTAGACCTGCTTCTGAGAGACTTGTTGGCCTAGAGTTGATGGGGGCTTGCTTCTGAGAGACTTGTTAGCCCGAAGTTGATGGGGGCCTGCTTCTGAGAGACTTGTTGGCCCGAGTTGATGTAGGCCTACTTCTGAGAGACTTGTTGGCCTAGAGTTGATGGGGGCTTGCTTCTGAGAGACTTGTTAGCCCGAAGTTGATGTAGGCCTGTCTCGAAGAGGCGCATCCATCTGAGTCGTCGTTGATTGACTATCGAGCTGTGATAGCTGGAAATTAACATTGGCCGACCCTTGGGGGTGCGTTGGCCAAAAGTCGTGGTGCTGGCTAACCACTGAGATGTCACTGAAGACGTGTCAACTAACCGCTGAGGTGTGTAGCCGCAAGTTAAAACTGGCTAACTATTGAGGTGTCGCCACAGATGTGCCGGCTAACTTCTAAGGTGTAGCCGAACATGTTGATGTGTCGGCTGACCGCTGAGGTATGTCGCCGAATGTTGAAGGTGGCTAATCGTTGACTTGTGATAGCCAGAGTTGACGTGGACCAGCCCTTAGGGCATGTTGGTCTGGGTTGATGTCGGCCGTACACGAGTTGAGGCAGATATCATGTAGCACAGACTCGAGTGCAGTGTCACCCTTCAGCTGGTGAGGCTTCATAGCTGCCTCAGAGTTTCCTGGCCCTTGGGATGGAGTGGCCGAATAGTCCTCAACTTGGTGTAGCATTGCCAGATGCATGCATTTGGTCTCCCTCGGGACGCATGGATGACTGAGCTTGCGTCTTTATGGGAGGAGTTCGCCCACCTTCGTGGAGCACGAGCAGATGGCCTCCCGAAGAGTGGAGGAACTCTTGCAAGAGGTCCAGGAGACCAAGGAGGAGCAGCTACGTGAGCTTCGAGCGGCCCATGCGGAGACCGATCTCCACCTTGCGAGCTTTGAGGGGGATAGCCGGAGGACCTCTCTCCGAGTGCAGGAGCTACAGAGAGAGCTCCAGGAGGCTGTTGAGGAGCATCGTGTGGTCCAGGCAAAGGTAGAGACCTGCCGTCGCCGATCTGATGAGCTTCAGGAGGAGATCGTCCAGAGGGAGACCCGCCTTGCAGAGTTGCGGAGGGATGAGCACAGTAGTTGACGAGCTCTAGCCCTTCCTTGTACATAGGGCTCTTACGCCCCATTTTTGTTTGAGTTACCCCCGAGGGCTTGTCTCGGGCTCCCTTGATGACATTAGTGAATAAAGGACAGAGCTTAACATAGCTATTTTTGCTTCCATCCTCTTGCATGTAGGTCTTCTTTTTTTATCACTTTACCAGCCCTACCGCCCTTTCGGGTTTTCGCCAGAACTGGCCCCCTTTAGCTTTTTCCAGTGCGCCCTTTCGGGTTTTCACACTGAGGGGTATCCATTTTTGCCTAAGGCGCCCTTTCGGGTTTTCACCTTAGCTGGGTTAAAGCCTTTTTGCCCTTGATTGCTCTTCTAACAGAAACAACCAAGTCCGCTAGGGTCTCAATATTTTTAACCCCATTTTTTTTTCTTTCTTTTTGACCCTATAATGCCAAAAGGCGAGGAAAAGGTGGCACTCCCGTAGGGACGTGTGTGCCGCAGAGGTGGGACAAGTGGGTAGATTTGATTGTCCGGGTGGGACGAATGAATCAAATCTGTGAGCCGAAACGCGAAACGGGTCGGTAACCTGAGAGGGCGTACTGAGACCGAACCCAAGAGGACTGAAACGAGCAGAAAGGCATAATGGGTTGGCAGCCCGAGAGAGCATACTGAGGCCAAACCCGGTGAGACCAAAAGGTGTAGTGAGTTGGCAGCCCGAGAGAGCATACTGAGGCCAAGGCCGGTGTGACAAGATGGGTGGATTCGACTGTCCTAATGGGACGCAATTAGCCAAATCCAAAACCGAAGGTTGACCCGGCTAGCAACCCGAAAGGGGGCATGCACAAGCCAAGCCCGGTTGGAACAACAAAGGAGGAGGTTTAACAGTCCGAAAGGGACATGCGAGTTAAACCTGGAGGCCGATAGGCGGGATGGGTTGGCAGCCCGAAAGAGCATATATAGGCCAAACCCACAACGATGACAGGAAGGGATTTGACAGCCCGAGTGGGACGTATAAGTCAAATCCGTGAGCCGATAGGCAAATAGGGTTGGCAGCCTGACGAGGGCATGCAGAGACCAAGCCCGTGGGGACAAAGGAGTAAACTTGACGATCCCGGTGGGATATATGAGTCAAGTCTAAAGCCAAGAGGCGAGATGGGTCGACAGCCCGAAAGGGGCATGCAGAGGCCAGACCAGAGGAAGAAAAAGGGTGGATTTGACAGCCCTAGTGGGACGTACGAGTCAAATCCGAGAGCCGATAGGCGAGATGGGTTGGCAGCCCGAGAGAGCATACTGAGGCCGTTCCCGATAGGACAAAGATAGGTTTGACAGCCCTAGTGGGACGCGAGAGTCAAACCCGAAAGCCGATAGGCAAAGAGGTGGGTTGGCAGCCCGAGAGGGCATGCAGAGGCCATTCCCGATGGGACATGTGCCAGAAGGCATGATGGATTGGTAGCCCGAGAGAGCATACTGAGGCCAATTCCAAAAGGAAAGGTGAGCCGAAGGCATGGTGGGTTGGCAGCCCGAGAGGGTATACTGAGACCAATCCCAGAAGGAAAAACGAGCCGAAAGGCATGATGAGCTGGCAGCCCGAGAGAGCATACTGAGGCCAATCCCAGTGGGACAAAAGAGTAAGTGGATTCAACTGCTCAGAAGAGACGTATGCTAAACCTGGAAGCCGATAGGCGAAATGGGTCGGCAGCCCGAAAGAGGCATGCATAGGCCGAGCCCGATGGGACAAAGTATGACACCGTCAGAATGCCAGTGGGACTAGGTGTCATAGGATGACATATAAGGCATAGCCATAGCCTCAATATGATGTTTTGGTCATGATGGGGTGGAGTCATTGACTTAGAGCCACCCATAAAATAGACAGAGAAATGATTTTTTTTTCACATTACCAACCTCACCGCCCTTTCGGGTTTTCGCCGAGGCTGGCCCCCTTTAGCTTTTTCCGGTGCGCCCTTTCGGGTTTTCACACCGAGGGGTTGCCCATTTTTGCCCGAGGCGCCCTTTCGGGTTTTCACCTCGACCGGGTCTGTGGCTTTTTTACCCTCAGCCAACCGTTGAAGGCTGACTGAGTCCGCCGGGGTATCAGTATTTTTAACCCCTTTTCTTTTTTTCTTTTTCTTTTTTGAACCTTCACTGAGGAGAGGTACTGTCCTGTGAGGACTGCTGCAGAAACTCTTGCGATGGTACATGGTAGAGCTTCATATGCTGGCCGTTGAGGGGAGAGAAAGGATTGTCCCCCTTATGGTCAAGGACCATATAGGCCTCTCCTTCGTAGACCTTCTGGATGCGTAAGGCCCACGCCAATTAGGCTGGAGTTTGCCACTGGATATTCCCGCGAGAACCTCCTTTTCTTTGACCATGACAAGGTCGCCTTTCTTGAACGCCCGTTGCTTGACCAGCTTATCATAGGCACGTGTCATGCGGGCTTGATACACTTGTAAGTGTTTGTAGGCTTTGAGTCTTTGACCTTCAAGGTTGGACAATTCCTCGAGCCTTCTTTCAATTTCAGATTGGTCTTGGCCCGGCAATCCGACGTGCACAGCAACGCGGTAAGATGCTAGCTCGATCTCCACAGGGATCACTGCTTCAGCTCCGTAGACCATAGAGAATGGGGAACATCCCGTAGGGGTTTTGTAAATAGTCCGGTAGGCCCATAGGGCTTCGTGGACCTTCTCGCCCCAATCCCGCTTGCGGCCACCTACTATCTTAGACAGCAGCTTGCAGAGGATTTTGTTGAAGGCCTCGGCTAACCCATTGGCCTGGGGATTGTAGATTGACCACGCTCTCCAGTCAATATGGAACTTGGCCGCCAGAGCATAAACAGTCTTGTTTTTGAATGGCATGTCATTATCGGATATAATCCGACTGGGGGTGTCGAATCTGTATATGATATAGTGCCGCACAAAACGAGCAACTATCTCCCCTGTAACTTCCCGTAGTGGAACGGCTTCCGCCCATCTGGAGAAGTAATCGGTGGCAGCAAGTATGAACTTGTGGCCTTGGGATGATGGTGGGAATGGTCCCACAATATCCAATGCCCCATTCTGCAAATGGCCAGGTAGGCGCCGTTGGATGGAGAGGGTTGGGTGGCCGCCGAGGGACTGGACCAAATGCTTGGCATTGGTGACATGTACGAGCATATTGATTACAATCTTCGTACATGTTGGGCCAGTAGAACCCTTTGAGCTTGATGCTACTTTTCATCTTAGCTCCTGCCTGGTGAGCTCCACACAATCCGGAGTGGACCTCGTGCATGACGGTCTTCGCTTCCTTGGACGAAAGGCACCGCAGGAGGACCGATCGGTCTTTTTCATGGATGAGCCTAAAGAGTAGACCGTCAATCAACTGGTAGGATGTCGCCCTACGTAGCAGTTGCACCCTCTGAGCCCGATCAGGAGGGAGCCAGCCGTTTTTTATTTTTATAATTGGCTCGCGCCAATCTCCTTCTTCGGGAGCATTCTCCTCTTGAATGTTGTCGACCTCATAAACAGTGAGGCCGGATTCTTCGTCGAGCACACTTGGCATGAGCCTTCGGTGTCTGACAGTAATATTTAATTCTCCCTCAGGCGGGAGTTTTAGGGCTGCTGCCAACTTTGCAAGAGCATCAGCCTGGGAGTTGCTGCCTCTGGGGACATGGCCTATTTCAAATAGGTAAAATTTTTCTTTGAGCCTCATGACGGCTGCATAATAGGGGACGAGCTCCTTCTTCCGGACATCATAGACGCCCAGTACTTGTCGGATGACGAGCTGAGAATCCCCGTACACTTTGATGCACTTGATGTCCATCTCCAGTGCCAGTTGAAGCCCAATAATCAGTGCCTCGTATTCGGCCTCATTATTGGTTAGCGACTTCATGACAGCGCAAGAGTTGTGAAGAATGCCGCCTTGTGGAGATACAAAGACTACCCCCGCGCCTGAGACATAGTCTATGAGGCAGCCGGCCCTTTTGATTGTCCGAGAGGCACCATCAAAGTATAACTCCCAATGTGGGAGATCAAGGGTGAGGACGCCTGGCTCCATCTGTGGTGGGACTTTTTTAGAATGCTCCCCAACGACTTGAGAAGGCACCAACACCTCTTCATCGGGCAGCTCGAAGTTGAGTGGCGAATCTTCCGGCACAGGGTGCGCTGCTAAGAACTCTGCCATTCCTTGTCCCTTGATCGCCTTGCGTGGGATGAAGGTGATATCAAACTCCATGAGGATAAGAGCCCATTTGCCGAGCCTGCCAGAAAGGACAGGCTGTCTGAGCAGAAACTTGAGTGAGTCACATTTTGAGATGAGTTCCACCCGATGAGCTAGAAGGTAGTGTCTCAGCTTCTTGACAGCGAACACCAGAGCTAGGCACACCTTTTCCATAGGAGTGTACCGGTGCTCAGGCCCGATCAGTTTCCGGCTGAGGTAGTACAGCGGCTGCTCCTTGCCCTCGTCATTGATCTGGGCTAGCAGAGCCCCTAAGGAGGCATCCATGGCTGCAATGTAGAGGATAAGGGGTTTCCCTCTGACGGGTGCCCCTAAGACTGGAAGAGTCAATAGTTACTCCTTGATTTGCTCGAAGGCCTTCTGACAGTCTTCGTCCCATATGAAGGGCGCTCCTTTCTTCATCAATTTGCCGAAAGGGAGGCATCTTCCAGAAAGATTAGAAATGAATCGCCTAATATAGGCGAGCCTTCCTTGAAAAGATCTGAGCTCTGTCAAGTTCTTGGGCGGAGGAAGTCCTCTTATGGCCTTGATTTTGTCAGGGTCGATGTCTATGCCCCGGTACTTGACAATGAAGCCAAGGAACTTGCCACTGGAGACGCCGAAGGCGCACTTCATCGGGTTCATCTTGAGTTGAAATTGTCGAAGCCTTTCAGAGACTCGACGCAGGTCAGCTAAGTGATCCTCCCGCTTCTTTGTCTTGACGACCAGATCATCAACATAGCATTCGACAAGGTCATGTAGCATCTCGTCAAAGATCTTGGTCATTGCCCTTTGGTAGGTTGCGCCGGCATTCTTCAGACCGAACGGCATCCTTTTGTAGTTGAAGATCCCCTTAGGAGACCGGAAAGCCGTATGGTCTTTGTCTTTGACGGCTATGCGGATTTGATTATAGCCCGATGACCCGTCCATAAAAGACAAAGCTTCGTGACCAGTGGTCATATCAACCATTGTCTCAGTGATTGGGACAGGGAAGTCGTCCTTTGGGCATGCCTTATTCAAATCCCTGAAGTCGATGCAGACTCGGACTTGGCCGTTCTTCTTCTTGACAGGGACTATATTGGCGAGCCACACGGGATACATGCAAGGCTCTATGAAGTCCACATTGAGCATTTTGTCAACCTCAGCATTGACCTTCAGCTCCAGCTCGTGGCGCATACGCCTTTGAGCTTGCTTGACTGGCTTGACTGTTGAAAGTATTGCCAGCTCATGTTCAGCCACAGAAGGGTCGAGCCCGGGCATTTCTTTGTAAGTCCAGGCGAAACAATCCCTGAACTCTTCTAAAAGCTGTTGATACGACTGCCTTTCTTCCCCACTGAGGAGGGCACTTATGAAGGTGGGACGATGGTCATTTTTGCTTCCAAGATTGATTTCAATCAACTCGTCCACAGTTGCTTGACCACCGTCTTCAAGCTCCGGTGGAGCTGGTTGGAGGTCGACGAAGTCTCCCTCATCATCAGTGTTGGCTTCATAGACATCAAATTCTTCGAAACACTCTTGCTCGTGGCTTGAAGTCGAAGGACTGGCCTCCTCTTGCCGACGGTTAACAGGCTGGGCTGCTCTTTCCTCTGAAGGGTGACCATTGTCGGCTCCTGATGAAGGTGAGGGTGTCAAGGACACATCACCGGACTCCCTTACAGAGTAATCAACCTTGGGCTCAGCTTCTGCTTGCCCGTGATGGAGAGGTAGCAGTCCTATGGTGTTGACTGCAAAGTGGACCTCGAAGTCTGTCTCCTGGTCATAGCCAAGGCCCCTTGTATCTTTGCGGGAGAAGGGAGGTTGCCCACGAACCTGCGGAGGGTTCCACAGTTGATGGAAATACGCCGCTCGAGCAGGGTCCAGAGTTTGCGGGATGTGCTGCTTTTTGCACATTTCCCTGATGTATTTCGACATATCGTCCATCTCCTGGACTGACTCTGGCACCACATCAGCGGGAGTATCCCAGCCGAAATTATCTTCAGGGGGGCACGGTGGGACTAAATCACCTTTGTAAAAGATGATCGGCTTGTCCCTCTTGCCTTTGTTGCGTCTCCTTCTCCGTTGATAGGAGACTGTAAAGGTCTTCAACTGTTCCACCTCCTGTTCTTCCCATTGGGACAAGAGTTGAAGGCACTTAGGCGGTAAGGAGATACTCCTGTCAATGACCCGGCTGATGAGGTTGGCTTCAAAGTCAACACTTCGCCTCTCTGGTTGAGTTGGCTTGGAGGCGGCACTGAGGCTCAGCCTGTGCAGTTTTACCATGTCTTGGTTGACAGTGAAGAGCTGCCCTTCCTCGACTTCATGGCCCACCTTTTGCTTCCCTTTGTCTTTTAAAGACTCGGGGATTGTTAAAGTAGGCTTCCCAAAATATAGTGAAGCATCGGCCAGATGGCACTCATTGGGGTGGAATGGGGCCTGGTCTGCGAAGACCGTATGTTGCTCCCCTTCCTTGGCATATTAAATGCACTGATGCAGAGTTGAAGGAACAACCAAGTTCTCATGAAGCCAGGGTCTTCCAAGCAGCATCTTGTAAGATGTGTCGGAGTTGATGATATAAAATGTCGCTTGGGGACAAAATCACCCAAAGCTAGCTTGACTACAACCCGACCAAGCGCTTCCTCGGAACCCTGATTGAATCCCGAGATCTTGACATCAGTCACCTTTTGCAAATAAGGTGCCAAGTATAGAGACTTGAAAGTCTTCAAAGGCATGATGTTGACAGCTGCTCCGGCGTCAACCAAAATGCGATTCACGTCATGCCCATTAATCGTCCCCTTCATATATAAGGGGCGATTATGACACGGAGATGACAGCAACATATCTTTGTCCGTGACGGAGATGTTGGCTGTGAGTGCTTCATATGCCTGGGCTTGCAACTCTGCAACATGGGCTCCATATGCTTATGGATCTTGAAGTATCTTGACAAGAGCCTCTCTGAGGTCTTTGCTCCAAGCAAATAGCTTCCCAAATAGTGACATTTGTTGGGAACCGCTTCATATGATGAATGATTTTGCGGTCCACCCGAGCACGGGTCTTGTCAAATGGCGGGATGATCTCCGCCAGGGTCTTCGGCGCCTGGCGAGGCTTCTCCCGCTTAGAAGGGCGCTCCTCCGCATTCTGGCCTTCCGCATCTTCTTGGAACAGCGGTGCCAAGGATTCCTCTGGAGGTGGCAAAGGCTCATCATGCTGGTCTTCGTTAGAAGGACCGGCCTGGCTCGCAGGCTCGACCCTGTTGGAGGGGCTGGCCTGCTCTGACGCTTTCTCGCATTTTGGCGATTTGGCCGGCTCCTCTTCTTCATCAGAGGATGTGATTGTAAAAGGAACACCACCCGGCTTAGCCGTTGAGGGGGTTTGGACCCTCTGAGGGGTTGAGGATGAAAGGGATTCCCCGAACTTGGGTTTCTGGGACAGGACCCGGCTTCTCCCCTCTGAATATTATCACCCGGTCGAGGGCCAGGGGGCCTTCACGTCCACGTCCTCGGCCACGACCTCGTCCACGTCCCCGGCCATTTCTTGCCGAGTGACGCTGATATGTTGCCATAGGAGCCTTGCCTCCAGTGCTATCAGCCGTGGGACAGTAAATGTTGTCAGGCGGCGGGATCGCCACCATGTTGCAGGAGAGCTCTTGCAGCATTTCCTCGAGCATCTCGACAGTGAGCTCCTCATCTTTGTAGAATAAGGAGAGCTCCTCCGGGATTGGGAAGTCTTCACCTTCTTCAAGACGGTGAACCATTTCTCGGAGCCATTGCAGAAGACAGGCTTTGCGCCCAAGCTTGTCCCAGGGAATATATTCGTCTAGAGTGACGACCCTGGTAGGGCGAGGGGGAGTGTACTCCAGCTCATCTATGAGCTTTTGAAGTCTTTGTAGAGGAGTTGGCTCCTTAGGAGCCTCCATAGCAGCTGCTTGCTCGGCTTGCTTCTTCAATCTCCTCTTCAAATTCTTCCTACGGTTCTTCTCCTGCTTCTTTTGGCGTGTTGCCTCTTGAGAAGAGAGAGGAGTTTGCTTCGGCAGTGGGACTCGCTTGCCCCCAGAATTTTGCTTCTTGCTCCGGGCTGGCTCCTTAGGAACCTTAATGCCACGACTTTTTCTGGGGGCAACCTTGATCCAATTAACTTCCTCCGACTGAGCTTGGAAGGTGGCATTGATTGCCTTCGCGATTATTTCAGGAGGTAACTCCTGGAACTCTGCCAGTCCACAGTGGAGCCTCTGGGGGCTTTGTAATTCCACCGACTTTGCTTGGGCTGGTGGCTGGGCTTGCTTGAGCTACTGAGGCATTTCTACAATTGGCGATTGCGCCAGCTTGACAGAAGCTTTCACTAGGGCCTTCGCGGGCTCAAGAGGTTGAGTCCTCTCCACGACTGATGGCCTTGCTGACTTGGCAGGAACTTTGGTTGAAGGCTCTGACGCCTTGGCCTTGCCTTTGTTGTCTGGCCGAGAGTTCTCTCTTATGACGATGCCAAGCTGACTCGACCTGGGACAGACCCTGGGACTCTCTCCCACGGCTTGGCATCCTGGGTTCTGGACCTTAGGCCCTTTATAGGTGGCCTTGCCTTTAGTGAGTAATGGGAATTCATCATTTTCCGTAGGCTCACTTCGTCGGGTTAATCGGGAGAAAGCTTCAGTTCCTCGCCGAGCCTGCTGGAGAGTCTCTCTGGCGGCCTCTGCAAGACGCAACCTTGTCATGGAGTTCCCCTGAGGATCGACAACCCCTCTCTGGATGAGAGCTTCAATGAAGTCCTGGACCTCTGGGCATTGCCGAGTGGGGTGAGACACCCTTGCATGATACTTGCAATAGCGGGGGTGCCTCTTGGCCGTCTCATTGTAATAAGACGGCGGGTCATGTGTCAGCACCCAGCCATCCTCCAGAAGTTTATCGAAAATCCTCTCAGTGTCTTCTTTAGGAAAAGAACACTGATGGGAAGGTCGCCACCCCGGATACCATAGTGTGAATTTGGGAGGCTGGGAACTGGCTCCCTGGGAACTGACTCCCTCCTCCTGCGGCTCCGGGAACTGGAAGGCTGCCGAGGCATGTATGACGTTGACGGAGAAGTGAAGGCTCTCCCGTGCATGCGGCTGCGGTGGATCGACCAGGAATTCACCCATGTTGACCTTCCCTCGCCTGATCAAATCCTCAGTGAGGTCCTTGAACGGTTCACAGCTGTGGATTATATAGCCAACCACTTCATGGTAGGGGCAATAGCCCTGCTGAAAAGCAGCACCCGGTGTTTGCTCCATGGGTGATGGGCTTATGAGTCCAACCCGCTGGCATGCGAAGAAGATGTTTGGAGTCTTCTCGCAAGGGAATGAGTATAATTTCTCTGGGAGCTCGACTTGAAGTGGAGCCTCCTCGCCTTCCAGCGAGTCCTCCTCGTCTCCAGATGAATCTGAGGACTCTTCAGAAAGCCAGCCCCTGAGCCGAGCCCGGCCGGTAGGTGATACACCTGCCTCCCGTATGTGGGCTGGAGCTAACCCCCTGGCAAATGGGCCAAAAGGGAAGGTGGACAACTGCTGATCAATGCTCTCTAGGAACTGCAGCAAGCGCCTTTGTTCCAGTTGCAATTGCCGGATTTCCCCTCGGATTTTCCGAATGGTTCTCCGCAGTGCTAGACATTCAGGGAATGAGGAAGGAGCTGCCCCCGGACCAGTGTGGGACTGTTGATTTGAAGGCCCGGCCTCGGAGGCGTTAGAGCTTGAGACCATCGCCACCATATGAATCACATTAGCCGACCGATTCGATCGGCTCCAGGCATGAGGTTGAGGTGGGTCGACTGCATGGCCCAGCATATTTACCAAGCCCTTTTGAATAAGCTCTTCCGCTATATTCTTGAAAATATAGTAGTCGCCGATGGTGTGACCTAACCTTCGATGATACACACAATAGGTAGGATCCTCTGTCTTGTCCACCTCTGAGGGCTTCCGCGGATCTGGTAGGGTGATGAGCTGCTCTTTCATGGATAGATCAAAGAGCATTTTAGTATGCGCTTTCCTGAAGGAATACGGCGTCTTCATGTTCTCCGCCAACCGAGACGCACTTGCCTTGGCATCAGGCTTCTTGCCATTGCCTTTAGACTTTCCTTCCCCTTTATCTCCATTCGTCGGGGAGAAGTCGACGGCATTCACCTCCTTACCGCTAGTCAGACGGTCTTTGGAGGATTTGCCTTTGGCAGAAGCTTGTGTAGGGTGGTCAGCAAAGAACATCTCAATCTCCGCCACCACTGTATTCAACTGGTCAAAGCTTCTGATGTTGGAGCCCAGAAGCTTTTCACTGACTTCTGCCGAGAGACCCCTGCGGCAGATGGTGATTGCATCTTCAGGCGTCGGAGGGTTATCGCAGCGCATGCTGACGTCCCTCCATCGCTTGATGAAGTCCAATGCTGTTTCACCCTTCTTCTGTAGAAGGGAACAAAGCTCTGCTAGGGAGACTTTGCGTTCGACCATTTGGAAGCGGTCGACAAACTTCTTCTGCATATCAGCCCAATCAGATACTGAGTTGGGCTTTAACCTTGAATACCACTGGAAGGCGGTGCCAGTCAGAGATGTGGCAAAATACCGTAGCAAATATGCCTCTTCCAGGGCTAATTCACCCATGGCCGTCATGTAATAGGCCAGGTGTTCATGCGGAGAGCCATGCCTGTTAAACTTCTGGAGCTTCGAGGCTTTAGGGCAATCAGGCGGAAGCTTCTTAAATTGATGACGGAGGGGATAAGGCACGCTGTACAAATCAACGGTAGCCACTCCCTCCCCATGTTGAGCAAACTTTGCCTCTACAATGCGTTCAATCATCTGCTTCTGCGCCATGAGGCTTTCTGCAGCAGGAGTAACAGATGACCGCGCATTGACTTCATGCGGCGGGACTTCGAAGTCCACTGCCAGTGGGAGTCTTGCAGCGGTGACAGAGGCATTGGTTGCTGCTGGAATGGGAGAAGGCGGCTGATCCGCTCCAGCCGGTGCCGCCTGAGGTGGGGCATGAGCCTCCTTTTCGCGCAAGAGCGACTGTAGCAGGTTTTTGAGCTCTAGGTTCTCCGGTCGAAGCTCTTCCAATGTGGGGGCCCGTGGCTCTTCCCCTTGCTCTTCTTCGTGCCGGGAATGACTGTCCTCATCAAAACTGTGGACGACTTCCTGGCGCTCTTCTTGCCGTGCCGGCTCGGGCTGAGCTGTACCGGCGGCCGGCGCTTGTTGTGTTTGTGCCAGGCCCCGGGACCCGGACCTTGACCTCCTCGAGTATTGAAGAGGCTGATTGAGTTCCCCCGAGGTGCCTTCGGGCTGTTTTTCGCCGGAGGTGGCGTAACAGGTGAACACTTTGACGGTGTCATTGGTCACCTGGACCACCCGCTTTTTCTTGGGCGGTTGTCGCTCCGGCTTGGGCGGCCTCCCAAGTCTGTCGAAGACAGACACTCGGGATGTAGATGCTTGAGGGGAGCGATCCTCCTCCGTGTGCGTGGAACTAGCCCACGGGGAGGTCGGCCGCACCTTCTTGCCAGCTCCTCGGCGCTTTTGCCCTCGTAGGGGTTGAGATGTAAATCCCGCAGACGTCGAGGCCTCAGTGCTTGGCGGACTCCGCATTCGCTGAAGCTCCGACATGCGGAAGGGCTCCTCCGCCCTCGCGCGCCTTATGATTCGGGCCTCCTCCTTGGTGACCCAGATCTTCTTCAGATGGAGCTGACGCTCCTCCACTTTGTTGCCCCCTGTCCTTGACCGGGCAGCTCGTGGCTTGGGCCGTTGCAGAGGGCCCTGGGTTGCCGCCGGTACGGCAGGCTTCTTCTTCACTCCGTCCTACCGAACTTGTCGGAGGAGCTCGAAGCGGTTGGAGGTAGGAATGGTCGGGACATGACGATCTCGTGGCACGATTGGCTCGCCTCCATCGAGCCTGATGCGGATGTCTCCGACAATTACAGTCTTGCCGGAGCGAGAGACGGCCGCTTCGGGCTTTGTACCCTTGCGGCTACGACGTCGCCCCCGTTGAGCAGGAGCGGTGCTGGTGACGCCCGCCATAGGGACAGTGTCATCTTGGCGGCGACGGCGTTGCCCCCGTTGAGCAGGGGCGGCACCTCTGAGGGTGGCCGCATTAGAGTTGGGACCGTTACGGCGACGGCGTTGCCCCCGTTGAGCAGGGGCGGCACCTCTGAGGGTGGCCGCATTAGAGTTGGGACCGTTACGGCGACGGGCTTGACACGCTTAACAGTTGAAGAATTGACCAGAGGGACCCGGCTAGTTAATGGAACAGGGGGTCTGACACCCGCGGCTATTGTCTTCTCGGCCGGGTAGACCCGACCAGTTGATGGAGCCGAGGGCCTGACGCCCCCGACAGTCGGGTTGTTGACCGAGCGAACCCGGCCGGTTGTTGCAACAGAGGGTCTGGCACCCTCAGAAGCTGGCTTGTTGGCCGAACAGACTCGACCAATTGTTGAAGCCGAGGGCCTGGCACCCCCGACGGCTGGCTTGTTGACCAGGCGAACCCGGCCGACTGTTGCGGAGGGCTTGCCGCCCTCAATAGTTGGCTTGTGGACCGGACTGACCCGGCCAGCTGATGGGGCCGAGGGCTTGACGCCCCCGACAGTTGTCTTGTTGACCGGGCGGACCCGATCAGCTGAAGCAGAAGGCCTGACGCCCTTAGAAGTCTTCTTGGCCGAACAAACCCGGCCAGTTAATGGAGCCGAGGGCCTGACACCCCCAGTAGTCTTCTTGGCCGAACAAACCCGGCCAGTCGCTGCAGTAGGGGGCCTGGCACCCTCAGTGACTGCCTTCTTGACCGGGCAGACCCGGTCAGTTGATGGGGCCGAGGGCCTGACGCCCCCGACAGTTGTTACAGGCATGGCTGAATTGGCTTCAGCCACCGGCACCACGCCCAAGAAGAAGGGTGAGCCGACGACAGGTGGGAAGTCGCCGAAGACCAGTGGGGTCGCCAGGAATCCGAGCCTGGCATGGTTGGCGACGATCTCGGGGCCGTAGGTAACAGCAGCCATCGCTGTTGCTGGTGTTGGTGGTGGTGCGTAGCACGAACGGAGTGGCGTGCAGGAGCGCAAAGAACTCTCAAATGAACAGAGAGATGTGCCCTCCTCTTCCCGTCATGTAAAAGGAAGAGGAGGGAAATCAGAATCTTGTAAAAGGTTTGGAGGCTTTCTTTGACAGAAAGAAGAAAGGCGGGAAAGGTCCCACCGGGCGTGCCAGTCTGTGAGACACAGAAAAAATCTAGGTCGACTTTTATCGTAGATAAAAGGTAGATTTTCGTTCATTTTGAAAAGAAACATCCCCCCCTATCTGAGTAGATGGTGATTCCGTGTGTGCGCATCGTATCAGACGATTTGGGTTCGAGTGCTGGACCTTTCCCCACTGATCGGAGTCAGTGTTGATTTACATCGGCCTAACGTCCGAACACCTTTGTTTAACTATCAAAGAGGTCCCAAAAGGCTTCTACAGGGGTTCTGATGTTGAGGGCAAACTCTCTTGGAGGGCTCACAATGTTCACTCACCCACCATCGACCAACAGAAATAATTGAGTTAGGGCTAGGTCTGAGCCAAACCCTAAGATTTAAGAATAACAACGCAAGTATGCGGAAGCCGTAGATATGTTTGAAGTAGAGGAAGATTTCCTGCACTCCAAGGGTATTTTGGTAATTTTCCCAGGCCAGGGTATTGCTGAAATTTCTGGGCTGGAATGGAAGTAGGACTGGATTCCTGACTTCCCAAGGCATTGAGGCCATTTCAGGAGGGTTTTAAGGACTCTGAGGTCATTTTTGGGTCAAAAGGGTAGTTCGGTAATTTTACCAGACCCTAGACCTAGGTTTGAGATGATACCCGAGTGCTAGACTGAGCTGACAACACTTCCGGACCGAAGGAATGACAAGGGGCTTCATAGAAGGCACACATCTGTCAATTTGGCCGAAGGAGGGGTATATATACAATTTTTAAAAGTCAGGGGTTTTCTTATAATTTTTCCACCCGAGGACATACATAGAACATGTTGAGTGCTTTTATAGTCCGAACGAGTACAAGGATTGACGAAAGGTTGTCGACTATACAAAAGTTCGCGTTAGAGCGGGAGACAGGGACATAGTCCCAATTACAAAAGATTGCAGGGTATAACTGCAAATTACAAGACTTTGGTCTTTTACGGTCCCGGGGAGGACGTTTTTGTAATTCCACCAACGTAGGGACAGAACCATCTGACTTAATCGTCCCGGGACGTAAAGACTTACAAAACATGACCCGCTGAGGGGCATAATTACAAACATGGCCCACTGAGGGGCGTAAATGTAAATATAACCCCGTAGGGGCATAAATACAAGACCCGGGGACTTACCCCACACGGGTCGAAACAAACGAACAAACTCCAAATGCTGGATGCTCCGAGTGTGAAAAGTGCTTCGTACGTAGCCTCCTTCTTCTTCTTCTCTCCCCCCACTTGGACCCTTAGGGTCTATTTATAGAAGGCGGGAGGGCCCAGAGGGGTCAAACGAACAAATTTGCCCCGATTCTATCAAGGTGGGGTGGCAAAAGGCCATTTTGACCCCTCTGGCCACCAAAAAAGGCCAAATGACCCCTCTGAGGGGGTAAAAATCCCTCCCTTTTTTTTTGAACACCGGAGAGAGGGGGGGTCGCGCGACCCCGGAGGTTCTTGGCGGGGTCGCGCGGCCCCTCTGGGATGCCAGCGGGGTCGCGCGACCCCTCTGGGATGCCAGCGGGGTCGCGCGACCCCGCCAGTCCACAGCGGGGTCGCGCGGCCCCGCTGGGATGCTAGCGGGGTCGCGCGACCCTCGCCGACCCCGGCGGGGTGGCCGCGGCCCCTTCTCGCTTCCGGGAGGGGTCGTTTGACCCTCGGGCATGCGTTTTGGCCCCTCTTCGTGCCATTTTGCTCCGTTTCTGTCAACCTGAGTTGAGAAGAAGCCGTGGTGGCGTTGCGTGGGAAGGAATCCTTGCGTCCGTCCGTGCCGTGTGATACACTTGCTCGGTCGCTTTGACAGGCGTGCATGCATGTCTTCCTCTTAACTTCCATTGCCGCGATGCCACTTGTGATAATATGATTGGGCCGATGGACCCTAAATCACGGAGGTACTCCGCGGTCCGACGACATCGGCACTACAACGTATCTTTTCCGTCGGTTGGTTTGGAATGAAATTCTCGAAGTATTTCGAGAAAATTACGGGTGCAACAGTCCCACACATGAATAAATTAGGATACGGAAGATAAGAATTATATTCTATGAGTTTAAGCTTCCTTCCTAGTTCTTGTTACCTTCAAATTATCCTTGCCACCTATGACTCTATTATCTTTCTAGCTTGTGAATGGAGTAGATATCATCTTTAAAAATCGCATGGGTTACTTTCATAATCTTGAATCGATATACAAGTTTAAGTATTATCGTGATTTCGACAAGTCGTGCAGCTCGCTAGATTTTCACGGAAGGATGGTGTCTAAGGAAAGAGGTCCACAGGCAAACGCTTTAAGTGGACAAGTGCTTTATTAAATAGGACCTCGTATATACGAGGGGAGCCTCCCACTGTCCCACCTCTTACCTGGCCGTAATTCCACGGTTGTCTAGTAAAGCTCCGACTGCGAAGGACGGAATAGAATTTCCGCTAAAGTTGTTTCCTTATTTCCGACAAGTCGTGGAATCAGCAAGATTTCCAAGGAAGAACGGTGTCTAAGGAAAGAGGTCCACAGGCAAACGCTTTAAGTGGACAAGGGGTTTATTAATTAGGACAATAGGACCTCGTGTATACGAGGGGAGCCTCCCGCTGTCTCACCTCTTACCTGGTCGTAATTCCTCGGGTTCTAGCTAAAACACCCGACTGTAAAAAACTCGATCTAAACCCGTTTTACGAGGTTTTCCGCAAAGGCTGATTGTGTCGTGTCCGACAAATTCAATTCCTTATCGACTTAATGTCGTTAAACATTATGCCTTAAATCCGTCTGGGATTTCTCTTACAACCACTTGACCCTTGAATGATAATCTTGTACCTTATTCCAAGAGCTTTACCTTGAAATTCATTGGCCATAAATATTACGTGGATGTCTAAATATACTTGGGATCTATGATCCATAATCCCAATGCCTGGTATCAATGGGGCCCGGTCTGGTCCTAGGGGGGAGCGCTCGAAAGTACTAGTGCCCATGGGAGTTGATTGACTAGGTGTGGCATTGCACCGAAGTGCTTGACTTGCTAGATTCATTTACGGCATTCCACAATTCGTGAATTACTTGCTTATATTGCTTGAATTACTTGCATTACTTGAATTACTTGACTTGTACATACTTGTATGAAATGGCCAAATTCCATGATATTACTTTCTACATGATCTCTACTTGAATTTCATTCTTGATATCTTGTCTACTTGTAATTTCAATTACTAGCATTTCTTTACTCTATCTCCTATTCATGTTCCATGTTTTATTTACGTTTCCCAGCATAGCACGATAACTATCCAAAGATGTTAATTACTTTAAGTTGCCTGGTATAGAGATATAAATTCCTACTGAGCATTTCGCTCACCCTACATTTTTCGGTTAACATTGCAGATAATTCTGATGATGAACATCAAACACATGGGAATGGGCTAGAGTGAACGAGGGATCAAGTTTACCTTAGTTACCTAGGTTTATGAGCGGTTGCTCTTGCTAGAATTATATTTTTGTTTTTTTGGAAGTTGTATCTTGCCTCTTAAAACTTAAGAATGTTGTGAAACTTTATTTCGATGAAATAAAAGTATCTTTTCTTCTTATCTCTCCTTGTGGTTTGGACCCTTTTATTCATTCTCTGGTCGACTTGAGTGTTTCGACTTGTCGCGTCTCGATTTTCCGCGTCGGGACGTGACAGTCTTTGTGGTATCAGAGCCTAAGTTTCATAAACCCTAGGTTTCCCTTGATATAGGTTCTAGATGTTGATCTAGAAATTAGATAGTGTCTTGAACCTTCCCGATAAGATTGGGTAGAGCCATGAGCTAGAATTTAAAGAATGATTAATCAAGAAATAAACAAAACGCCTAAGTTTTGTAGTTGCGTTTGCATATTTAATTTTCACCAATGGCTGCCGAGAGAGCTCAATGTCGCGAGATGCAACGGACGATGCAAGGTTTAACCCAAGCTCTACAGCAGGTTGCTCAGGGAGGAGCTAACTGAGGAGCCAGAGATTTACATAGGAATTTCAAGAGTATGAACCCTCCCAAGTTCGCTGGATCCACGGACCCAGATGAGGTCGAACATTGGGTAAAGGAAATCAAGAGGATATTCCGAGTCATGCAATGCGCTGATGAAGAGAAAGTCCTACTCGCTACCTTTCAATTAGAAAGGGATGCCCGTACTTAGTGGGAGTCGGTCGAAGCCACTCTACCACACAATTATGTGTTGTGGGAGGAATTCGTGGAATACTTCAACAACAAATATTTCTCCGATCGAGTGCAAGAAAGGAAGGCCGCTGAATTCGCTTCCTTGAAACAAAGAAGTTTGTCGGTGGCGGAATATGAAGCCCAATTCGCGAGACTATCTCGATACGCGCCACACCTTGTGGATATCGAAAAGATGAAGGCGAGAAGGTTTTTAAATGGTTTGAAGCCGCAGTACATTACTCAACTCGCCCCGATGAATATCCAAGTTTACACTGATGCGGTGAGAAGAGCCCAACTCCTGGAAGATGCAACAGAGTTGTCTGATCGCATCCGGGGAAGAGATGCCAAGAAGGAGCAAGTCACTGGATCCAGTAATTTCAAGCCCTCCTTCGGGAAGAAGAGACCCAATTTTGATGGGCGTAATTTCAATAAGGATGGACGTGACTTTCAAAAGGACAAGAGGCCGAGATCATTTGACAAACAAATCGTCCCGGTCACTGCATCATCAAAGGAACTATGCCAATATTGTGAGAAGCCCGGACACAAGGCGGATGAGTGCTGGAGAAGACTGGGTGCCTGTTTTCGATGTGAAAGTCGAGAACATAGAATTCCGAGTTGCCCACTTCATAACGAGCAAGCTCCGCCGGAAAAGCTTCCAGTTGCTGTCAAGAAGCAAGGAAGACTCTAAGCTCTTATGGATGCGAAACCTACCGAAGATGGAGGCATCATGGAAGGTACTCTTTCTATATGCTCAAGGCCTGCCTCTATCTTATTTGATACTGGAGCTACGCATTCCTTCATATCTAAGAGCTTTGCTGATAGTTTACTTACGAGGCGTGTTCCATTAAAATCCAAACTCACTATTACTACTCCTATTGGAGCGGGATCGGAGATTAAATATTTCTACCCTGCTAGTAAAATTCTAGTCGACGGTTGCAACCTACCGGCCGACTTAGCATGCATGGAGATGGAAGTATATGATGTTATTTTGGGAGTTGACTGGTTATCTACACATGGTGCTAATGTCAACTGTAAGTTGGGCACAGTAACCTTTATTGGCTACCCCAACCTCGTGTTCTCTGATGTCAGGCATTCTAGACACCTATCTCTTATTTCGACCCTTAAAACCGATAAATTATTAAAGAAGGGTTGTTCGGCTTTCTTAGTTTCTATTACTATGACCGAGCATAAGGAACCCGTTCTGGAGGATATTCCTATTGTTCAAGATTATTCTGATATATTTCCAGATGAGTTGCATGGTATTCCTCCGGAAAGAGAAGCGGTCTTCTCTATTGATTTAATTCCGGGAGCTACACCAGTTTCTAAAGCTTCATATCGGATGTCCGCCATCGAAATGAAGGAGTTGAAGGAACAACTATTGGAGTTATTGGAGAAAGGATTTATTTGACCAAGTACTTCACCTTGGGGAGCCCCGGTCCTCTTTGTCAAAAAGAGGGACGGGTCCATGAGATTGTGTGTTGATTATCGGCAATTGAACCAACTCACAATCAAGAACAAATATTCATTGCCGAGGATTGATGAGCTATTTGACCAGATTTCTTGAGCTCGATATTTTTAAAAAATTGATCTCCAATCTGGTTATCATCAGTTGAAGATCAAGGAGGAAGATATTCACAAAACGGCATTCAGGAGCAGGTATGGACACTATGAGTTCACTGTTATGCCTTTTGGCCTAACCAATGCACCTGCAGTATTTATGCAGTTAATGAACAGTTTATTCAGGCCATATCTTGATCAATTTGTGGTAGTCTTCATTGACGACATTTTGATCTACTCTAAGTCTAAGATGGAGCATGAAGAACATTTCAAGAAATCCCTACAGTTATTAAGAGATCACAAACTTTACGCTAAGCTTAGTAAGTGTGATTTCTGGCTAGAAGAATTTTCTTTTCTAGGTCACATAATATCCCGGGATGGTATTGCTGTCAATCCTTCAAAGGTTGAGGCCGTGAAAAACTGGGAAAGACCTACTAGCGGAAATTCGAAGCTTCTTGGGATTGGCTGGATATTATAGAAGATTTATTAAGGATTTCCCCAAGATCGTCGTATCTTTGACAAGATTGACAAAAAAGGAGAATCCTTATATATGGCCCGAGGAATGTGAGAAAAGCTTCCAGATTTTGAAAGATTGTCTAACTACTGTCCCTATACTCACATTGCCTACTAAAGGAGGAGGATTCGAGATTTATGCTGATGCATGTGGAATTGGCTTAGGCTGTGTATTGATGCAACATGGCAAGGTGATCGCCTATTCCTCAAGGCAGTTGAAAAAGCATGAGGAAAATTATCCCGTGCATGACTTGGAGATAGCGGCTGTGGTCTTTGCTTTGAAGATCTGGCGGCATTATCTCTATGGCGAAGCCTTTATTGTGTATTCTAACCACAAGAGTCTCAAGTACTTATTTTCTCAAAAAGAACTCAATATGAAACAAAGAAGGTGGCTGGAGTATTTGAAAGATTTTGATTTCTCTATACAATACCACCCAGGAAAAGGCAATGCCGTAGCTGATGCTCTTAGCCGGAAATCGATGACATTATTATCAAGCTTAATGATTAAAGAATGGCATTTATTGGAGCAAATGGCAAACCTGGACCTCAATATGGAGGAGAAGGAAGCCGGAGTCTTGATTGCAAATATTAGACTCCAACCCAAGTTACTATCGCCAATTAAAGAGCTGCAAGCTTATGATCCGTTGATTACTGAAATCAAAGAGAAATTAGATCAACGATCAGATTTTCTTTTGGCGGATGATGGAAGGTTACTGTTCCAAGGAAGAACCTGTGTGCCCGATTGTTCTACTATCAAGGACAAAATCCTGGAGGAAGCACATCGATCGAGGTACACTATACATCCTGGTGCCACAAAAATGTACCAAGATCTTAAAAGAACTTTTTGGTGGCCTAACATGAAAAGAGAGGTAGCCGAGTTCGTGAGTCGATGTTTGGTCTGCCAACAAGTCAAAGCCAAACATCTTAAACCGGCTGGTAAGCTAAAACCTCTCGAAATACCGGAGTGGAAATGGGATAGTATTGGCATGGATTTCGTAATTGGATTGCCGAAGACCCGAAGTGGATTGGATGCTATATGGGTAATTGTGGACCGACTAACTAAGTTCGCTCACTTCTTACCCATCAAGACCAAATGGACCGTAGATGTTCTAGCGACATTATACATTAAGGAGGTTGTGCGGCTGCATGGTATCCCAACTTCTATTATTTCGGATAGAGATCCGAGATTCACCTCTCATTTCTGGAAGGGTTTACAATCGTCTTTGGGTACTAGACTAAATTTTAGCTCGGCTTTCCACCCTCAGACTGATGGACAAACCGAGAGGACGAATCAGATTATCGAAGACATGTTGAGAGCTTGTATGATAGATTTTGGCGGAAGTTGGCATAAACACTTGCCCTTGACTGAATTTGCATATAACAATAGCTATCAGTCTAGTATACAAATGACGTCTTTCGAAGCACTATATGGCAGAAGTTGTAGATCACCTCTATGTTGGAGCGAGGTTGGAGAGAAAGGGTTAATTGGTCCTGATATTGTTCAAGATACAACTCACAAAATCCAGTTGATCCGAGAAAGGCTGAAAATTGCTCAATCACGGCAAAAGAGTTATGCCGACCATCGAAGGAGAGACCTCGAATTTCAAGTGGGGGAGCATGTCTTCTTGAAGATCTCACCCACACGAGGAATCAAGAGGTTCGGTATCAAAGGAAAAGTGAGTCCAAGATTTATTGGCCCTTTCGAGATTCTAAAGAGAATCGGCGAAGTGGCGTATAAGTTGGCTTTGCCTCCTCAATTGGCTGGTGTCCATAACGTATTCCATGTATCCATGCTGAGGAAATATGTGTATGATCCTTCGCATGTGATTCAATTCGATGATTTGAAGCTACAGAAGAATCTGTCATATGAAGAAAGACCGATCAAGATATTAGATCGGAAGCTACACTAGCTAAGGAATAGGGCTATATCAATGGTAAAAGTCCAATGGAACAAGTGTGGATTCGAGGAAGCGACCTGGGAATTGGAAGAGTCAATCAAAAAGAAGAATCTAGATTTAATCTCAAGTTAGAATTTTAACCCCTCTACTTGAATCACAATTGCATGATGTGAATTTGGAGGACCAAATTCTTTTAAGTGGGGGAGGATATAGAAACCCAACAAAATAAATAGATAAATTAAAATTTTTAATTTAGTAATATAATTATAATAATTAAGAAATGATGAAATTACATTGTTACTATACGAAATAAATTAGATGATTGAATTTTCTTCAAATAAATTAAAATTAAAATTAAATATTTTACATTTCAGAAAAAGTATAGGAGACCCAATTAAATTCCTTAGAATGGATTATGATTGTTTATTGGGCCATTGGATAACCCATAATGAGCTGGATTATGGACTAATGGGCTAAAAAGGGTTAAATAAGCTTAAAATTCGTAACACATGTTTAATACCCCTTTTTATGATTAAATTAATCTCATTTCTAGAAGATTGTCACAAAATTCAAACCCTATATCATAGCCCACCATGGATTAGTCATTTTTCCCACCTGTTCACACCAAATTAAGACTTTTCCCATGTGTTCACACTAAATTAAGGCTTTTCCCATGTGTTCACACCAAATTAAGACTTTTCCCATGTGTTCACACTAAATTAAGGCTTTTCCCATGTGTTCACACCAAATTAAGGCCTTTCTCATGTGTTCACACCAAATTAAGACTTTTCCCATGTGTTCACACCAAATTAAGGCTAGATTAAGAAGAGAAGTTGAAATTTTCTTCTTTGACCATTACATTCAAAGCGAAGAAGTTTGATTTTGGGAGGGAGGAATCTTGACTATTTTGGCCAAACTTTTCCTATAAATAGGCCCATCTCAAACCCTTTAATCACCCTTGAGGTATTTGCTACGTTGAAGGAAGGATTGGAGGTGATTTGGAGATGTAATTTGGAGGAGAAAAGGAGCTCTTGAACATTTCGTCCAGTTTTCCCTTCCTCTTCAATTCGATTAAAGGTAGGTGTCTCTCAGGCTAAATCTTCAATAAATCATGTCATAGTGTGTTTTCAAGTGCTCTTTCCATTGGTACCATTTTCTCGAATTTTTATTTAGTATTAAGCATGTTATAGCTAATATATTGAAGAGGTATCATAAACACGTCGAAAAAGGGATTTTCACTAATCTCCGCACGTCGTTTCTCGATGTTTTCAGGAGATATCTAAACCAATATATCATCTAGCATACTGGATCTGTAAATTTCAAATTCTAAATCATATCTTGTTGCATATCATGTAAGTCCCACACATGAATAAATTAGGATACGGAAGATAAGAATTCTATTCCATGAGCTTAAGCTTCCTTCGTAGTTCTTGTTACCTTCAAATTATCCTTGCCACCTATGACTCTATTATCTTTCTAGCTTGTGAATGGAGTAGATATCATCTTTAAAAATCGCATGGGTTACTTGCATAATCTTGAATCGATATACAAGTTTAAGTATTACCGAGATTTCGACAAGTCATGCAGCTCGCTAGATTTCCACGGAAGGACGGTGTCTAAGGAAAGAGGTCCACGGGCAAACGCTTTAAGTGGACAAGTGGTTTATTAAATAGGACCTCGTATATACGAGGGGAGCCTCCCATTGTCCCACCTCTTACCTAGCCGTAATTCCACGGTTGTCTAGTAAAGCTCCGACTGCGAAGGACGGAATAGAATTTCGCTAAAGTTGTTTCCTTATTTCCGACAAGTCATGGAATCAGCAAGATTTCCAAGGAAGAACGGTGTCTATGGAAAGAGGTCCACGGGCAAACGCTTTAAGTGGACAAGTGGTTTATTAATTAGGACCTCGTGTATACGAGGGGAGCCTCCCACTGTCTCACCTCTTACCTGGCCATAATTCCTCGGGTTCTAGACTTCTAGTTAAAACACCCGACAGTGAAAAACTCGATCTAAACCCGTTTTACGAGGTTTTCCGCAAAGGCTGATTGTGTTGTGTCCGACAAATTCAATTCCTTATCGACTTAATGTCGTTAAACATTATGCCTTAAATCCTTCTGGGATTTCTCTTACAACCACTTGACCCTTGAATGATAATCTTGTACCTTATTCCAAGAGCTTTACCTTAAAATTCATTGGCCATAAATATTACGTGGATGTCTAAATATATTTGGGATTTATGATCCATAATCCCAATGCTTGGCATTAATGGGGCCCGGTCTGGTCCTGGGGGGGAGCGCCCGAAAGTACTAGTGCCCATGGGAGTTGATTGACTAGGTGTGGCATTGCACCGAAGTGCTTGACTTACTAGATTCATTTACGGCATTCCACAATTCGTGAATTACTTGCTTATATTGCTTGAATTACTTGTATTACTTGAATTACTTGACTTGTACATACTTGTATGAAATGGCCAAATTCCATGATATTACTTTCTACATGATCTCTACTTGAACTTCATTTCTTGATATCTTGTCTACTTGTAAGTCCAATTACTAGCATTTCTTTACTCTATCTCCTATTCATGTTCCATATTTTATTTAAGTTTCCCAGCATAGCACGATAACTATCCAAAGATGTTAATTACTTTAAGTTGCCTGGTATAGAGATATAAATTCCTACTGAGCGTTTCGCTCACCCTACGTTTTCCAGTTAACATTGCCAGGGATGGCAAACTCGGTTTCGGACTCGATTTCGGCCGGGTCCGAAACCGATACGACTCGGTATCGGTTTCGGTTTCGGCCGAAACCGGCCGAAACCCAATTAAAAGGTTTTAAAAAAAACATATTAATTCTAAAAAATCTGAAAAAAATCATAAATAATATAAATAATCACTTAAAATCATGAAAAACAATACACATGTATTTGAGTGTATAAGTTAGTGCAATAACCTTGAAGTAGACAATTAAGCATTGAACTTCAAACATTGAACATGTGAAAGTTAAACTAATATTCCATTGTACATTAATACAAGAAGTATAATAAACCTAATTAGATAAAATAAATGTTACAAAAATTCATTGATTCTTACCTAATATGGATATTAATTACTAGAAGAACCTTCTCCCTCATCGTCTGGCCCTTGATGTTGATACCCATAGGCAGGTTGCATATATGGTCTATATTCACTATAACCAAACAATGAGGTAGCCAAGTCCTGCATCCCTCTTTGGATCCCTCTTGGAGTGTTTGGTTGGCTTGATTCGAATCCAGTATCAGCATAGGAATCGTGAGGAAGAGAAGAAGAACTGGTCGGATATGGATGGAACTGGAATGATGGTTCATAATTCCACAACCCATAAATAGCTGCTTCATGTTGGCCACCTTCGTAACCTGGTGAATCATACCCTCGCTGACCTTGACTGTATCCAGTAGTACCACCTGCATCACCTGTACCACCTGCAGCACCTGCATCACCTGTACCACCTGCAGCACTAGTACCACCTGCAGCACCTCCGGGATGATCACCATCATCATCATCACCACAAGAAATTAGTCGCTTTTTAGCCTTCGGGGATGCTTTTTTCTCTTGTGGTGCCAATTTTTCAGTGATCTTTGACATGAGTCCTTTATCCCTTGGCGTGTGCCTCACATAAATCTGCTTCAACTGCTCAATTGCCGGGTCCTCTCGAGCAGTAGCATTTGTCCTCTCAATTTTCCCATGCACTGATGTACTTCTTCTTAAGGAGACCGGTGGCTTGACCATTCTAGGAGTGACTGGCCTGCTATCTGTATCTGAGTGTCTAGCTGGCTCAAACTCGAACTGCTCCTCAGTGTCATCAACAACCCTAGACTGGTGCGCATGAGTATCCCTAGCCCTCTTTGATGTTCTTTTGAATTCGGGATCTCTTGGCTCATCTTCATCAAGTATGCCCTATGCCCATGCTCTATCATCAACATCAAAAACGGGCTCATCAACCTGCTCCCGTGTCTCGACCCAAGACTGCAAGGGATTATCATCATCAAACAAGGCATCCACATCAATTTCTGCGACGGCATCCTCGGCGACGCGTTTGTCTCGCAGCTGTTGTCTCAACCTCATATTGTAGTGGCAGTACACTAATTTCTCTAACCGATCAGCCTTTAGGCGATTGCAAACCTTTGAGTGTATAAGGCTGAACGTGCTCCAATTTCTTTCACATTGGCTTGCTGATGTGGTTTGACTCAACACCCTGATTACAATGAAAGCCAATGCAGAACTGCCCAATTCTCTATTGTTCACCATGATCCACCAGTCAGCTGTTACACCAACCAACCATAAACAAATAAATATAAGTTGTAAATAAAAATCAATTAAGGAAGATGTAATTGCAAAGAAAGCACAAAGATGAAGTATACCTGGGCTCACTCTTCCCACTGCGTATAGCAATTGGGAGTCAGAATACGTCCCAATTCTCATTCTATAGTTGTTCATCTACAAAATTTACATAATAGATTAGCATAACTACTTAAGTAAATTCTATACCTCTTATTCATGAAATCAAACAGGCCAACCTCTACTTCCGCCTGAAGCCTCTTATCTGGTGTCCTCGATAAACGACCAATGACTTTTAAAGTGCCTTGAAGCACCTCGGCATCAACATGTGCATTGGCATCGTACATGAATCGAGGGTTCAGAAAATAACCTGCATTTGTATATAGTTAATGTATGGTCAATAATGTTTGAATACAAATAATCACTCACCGGCTGCATGCAGGTCGTGGTGTAATGTGGTGTCCCATCTATGGTCAATAATCTTCCACCACTTTGCATATTCTTTGGGAAGCGACTCCTGCAACTCCAATTTCGCACGGTCCATGGCCTCATATAGATATCCCATATCATTCTTGTCATCGCCATCCACCAATCTTAGGACCTTCACGAGGGGGGTGACTACTTTCATGTATCGTGTTACCCTGTCTCAGAATTTGTTGTCGTCCACGATTTGACAGACATCCAAATAATCCATCTGAGCATCAACATTGCCCTTGTCGATGTATTCCCGCAGGGTATTGTGGTACATGAAAGCTTTCAACTCATTCTTATACCTGTGCAAAGAAATAAAATTTGAATCAAATACGGATCATAACTATAAGGATAAAGAAGTAATAATTGAGTTCAACAATATACCTATGCAGAGACTCCAAAGAAATGAAATTTGAAGCAAATCTGGTTGGCCCTGCACGGATAATATCTCGCCCCCCACTTGCATGCTCCCTGAACATGTTCAATATCCTAGGATGACCATAAATATACTGGGTAATCTTTTGTGCCCTTTCAACCGTCTTCTTCACATGTTTGTCCTTCCCTATGTCTTCAAGTATGAGATCTAGACAATGTGCTGCGCATGGGAGCCAATATAAATGCCTGCGCTTATGCATCAATTTCCTCCCTGCTGTCTTATAATTGGCTTCATTATCAGTAACAACTTGTACAACATTTTCTTCACCAATTTCGTCTACCATGTTGTCCATCAAATGAAACAAATAATTGGCATTTTTTTCAAAATTTGATGCATCTACAGATTTTACAAATACTGTACCTTCGATGCAATATACCAAAAAGTTAATCATGGACTTTTTCGTGGTACCAGTCCAACCATCGCACATAGTGCATCATCTCTCCATCCATATATGCTTGAAACTTTGAACCCAGTCATGGAGCTCCTCAACCTCTGCCTCAAGCCCACGCCCGTATATGTCCCGACGTGACGGCGCCTTCAAGCCAGGGCCAGCATCTGCTATGGCATCCAACATAGGATGAAAATAATCACTTTCAGCAGCATGTGCAGGGACACCTGCATGAAAAAATCATTTACAGATGCTTTTAAATGCATGCCCTACAACTTCTGCAGATTTTTTGACCCCTCTCAATGCACTTTTGATCTTAGGTTGTGTAGCCTGGGGCCTTCTGTGGAGATAACTGTCTATGGGGCCTGTTCTATGCGTCTGCGGGGGCGGGGCAGCAACGTCAGGACGTTGTGCAGCTGTACTGGAGTAGGTCCCTCCTGAACCCATGGGTGCCTTTCCTTTCCTTCGAGCGGCTTCTTCACGCTCCCTTGCTTCAGTCAGCTCCGGATCAGAATCTTCAGTGCCTTCTTCATCATCATCCCTCCTAACCCTTCTGCCAGAAATCTCCTCAGCAATTTCCTCCTCATCCTTAGCCCTTTGTTGCATCCTCTCCTTTTTGCCAAGAAGGCACTGGCGCATCTCCTCTCGCACCTCTCGTGGACAGTGGTCGCATTGTCTCACCCCTCCTCGTACCCCTGTCAAATATTGCTTTCCTCTAGTAATTCCGCCATACATCTCCCTACCACAATAATTATATTTAACCTTCCTTCTCTTAGCATCAACTAAGGACAGGTGGGCCCACCCCGGATCCTCCTGCCGTTGCTGCTACTATGTTTGTTGACGTCTAGACATGATGCTGCATTAAGACAGTAAAAGACAATGTCTTGTAAGTACAATGAAAAAAAGACGATTTGTCATGAAAGAGGTTAAATTTAGTCAATGAATCTTAATTGAGCTTCAATTGAACTTTACTAAACCTAATTAAAGGAAAGCCCCAAAATTAATAATGTCAGTAGGGTTTAATTAACACATATAGCCTAATCACCCTTCATAAAAATTAATTCCGAGCATGATAGAGCTCTAAATTAATTAATGAAGCTTAATTGAACTTCAATTGAACCTTACTAAACCTAATTAGAGAAAAGCCCCAAATTTAATAGTCTAATTAGGATTTAATTTATAATTTTAGCCTAATCACCCATGAAAAAAAGTAATTACCAACATGATAGAGGTTAAAATTAGTCAATGGAACTTAATTGAACTTCAATTGACCCTTACAAAACCTAATTACATAAAAGCCCTAAATTTAATAGTCTAATTGGGGCTAAACTAACATATTTAGTCTAATCACTAAATTAACAGAATTATTTAACAAAATAATCATCTAAGAAATCTTACCTAGCCCTAATCAGAGCTAATTAGGGTGGTATGGTGGGCGGGAGGGGAGCGCGGGCTAGGGCTGGCAGCTGGCCGGCTGGCGGGTGCACGCAGGCAGCACACGCACGCACGCGCAGGGGGGGCTGGGCTGGCTGGGCGCTGGGCGCTGGCGGGCCTGCTGCTGCTCCGCGGCTGCTGCTGCTGCTGCTGCTGCTGCTCCTGGTGTTTCCGCCGGCGACTGCGACTGCGGCTGCTGCTACCTGCTGGACCTGGTGTTTCCGCGGCGGGAGGGGACAGGGTGAAGGGTTTCGGGGTCGGGGGGGGCTCACGTGAACTCCAAAGTTTGGAGTTCACATGTTTCGCCGGAAATCGAATGGTTACGGGCGAAACGGGTATCGGTTTCGCTCGAAACCGATACCTTTACCCGAAACCGTTTTAGCTACAGTAAAATAGGCTTAAATGGTTTCGGGTCCGACCGAAACCGATACGTTTCGGCCGAAACGTATCGGTTTCGGCCGAAACGGACAACCATGAACATTGCAGGTAATTCCGATGATGAACCCCAAACACATGGGAATGGGCTAGAGTGAACGAGGGATCAAGTTTACCTTAGTTACCTAGGTTTATGAGCGGTTGCTCTTGCTAGAATTATGTTTTTGTTTTTTTGGAAGTTGTATCTTGCCTCTTAAGGCTTAAGAATGTTGTGAAACTTTATTTCGATGAAATAAAAGTATCTTTTCTTCTTATCTCTCCTTGTGGTTTGGACCCTTTTATTCATGCTCTGATCGACTTGAGTGTTTCCACTTGTCGCGCCTCGATTTTCCGCGTCGGGACGTGACAGAAAGCGACTCGAAGCCTACAAACATCAACAAGTGTATCAGGCCCGCATGGCTCGAGCCTACGACAAGCTCGTCAAACAGCGAGCCTTCAAACAAGGCGATCTTGTCATGATCAAGGAAAAAGAGGTCATGGCAGGGCGCTCCAGTGGAAAGCTATAACCTAACTGGCGCGGTCCATACGCTATTCACGATGTTTACGAGGGTGGAGCCTACACGGTCATAGACCATAAGGGGAACAAGCCGTTCCCACCTCTCAACGGTAAGCACATGAAGCTATACCACGCCCCAAAACATGTGTCCGCGCGCCATCCAAACTAAGGCGCGGGCTCCGGTCGTCACCAGCAATCCAGTAGCCCCCCCCCCTCCTGAGGGGTGGGGCCAGTCGTTTCCTCCAAACTTGTGAGCTAGTGCGGCACCGTAGCCAGTTAACCTGTTCCAGTACCAGTGCCATACATTCATGACAACCAGCCTCCCAGCATCGTCCTCATAACTACGGGCTGAGGACGTCTAGCACCAACCGCAATGCCGCCTTTAGGCTCTCAAAAAAAAGGATAAAAAAGAGAAAAAAAAAAGAAAAAGGGGTTAAAATAGAGATACCCCGGCAGACTTAGTCACTCTCTTCACTCGGAGGTGACTGAGAGCAAAAAGGCCAGTAACCCGGCTGAGGCGAAAACCCGCAAGGGCGTCTCAGGCAAAATTGGGTAACCCCCTTGGTGTAAAAACCCGCAAGGGCGCATCGGAAAAAGCAAAAGGGGGCTAGCTCTGGCGAAAACCCGCAAGGGCGGTAGAGCTGGTAAGGAGAATAAAAAAAAACTCTCTTCCTCTCTTCTCCTCACTGATGAAAGCCGTCGACCGCGACCTTCCGCCGACGGCAAGTCCAACACCACTTCACAACAATGACGGCCACGACAACCCCGAGGGTCGGTCATCACCGGTTCCAGTCCCAGCCTCTGGCTACAACACCTTAAACGGTCAGCCGGCCAGCTCCAGTCTCAGTGCTAGCGTCATCTCCGATTCTGGTTCCAGCCCCAGCCTCCGGCTACAACACTTTAACGGTCAGTCGGCCAGCTCCAACCCCAGTTCCAGTCCCAGCCTCCGACTACAACACCATAAACAGTCAGCCGGCCAGCCCCAGTCCCGGCTCATCCAAGTCTCCAGCTACACCACCATAACGGTCAGCCGGCTAGCCCCAGCTCTAGTTCCCAAGACCGGTGTGAACCACATTTCCGACTAACAACATGTCAATGACCAGTTCGCCAGCAACCGGTCTTAGGCTAACATACCTCAGGATCTTCCAGCCTCCAGCAACACAGGCCACCATATCCTTACAGGTCGGCCTCCAACTTCCAGTCCCCAACAACACAGTCCAACATACCCTCACGGGCAGACCTCCAGCTCTCACTCTCCAGCAACCTAGGCCAACACATCGGGTCAGCCTCCGGCCATCAGTTCCCAGTTTCCAGTCCCCCAAATTAACAAACCCATAAGGGTTACTTCCCAGTCCCTCGGTTTCCAGTCATCCCGGTCAACATGCCTCACTTGGGTAGTCCCCCAGTACCCAGTGTTTGGCTCCCAGGGCCTAGCACTCAGCCTCTAGTACCCTGGATCCAGCCCCTTCGGTACCCGGTACCCAGCCTCCAATACCCAGTGCCCAGCCTCCAATATCCAATACCCAGTCCCCAGTAGCCGGTGCCTAGCCTCCGGTACCCAGTTCCCTGCCTCCGACATCAAGCACTCTATCTCCATTGCCTAATTCCCAGCTCCCGGCCCCAGTTTCCAACAACAAGTTAGCGCATCCCATGCATGCGTTATTACAATTACATTCCATCATATAGTAGAAGAATCAATCACGATTAGCAGTACTCGTGGTTGCCAACCCATATAGCCATCTTTGTTCCACAAGAGAAAGGATGGGACGACATGTAATGCCCTGGATCTCTATTGGATCTTTATTAGGTCTTTCGGATGCCTTATTTTCAACCGTTCACCATCTCTCTTCGTTCTCTCTCGTTTCAGGGTCTCTCGGCGCGGGGTGCACACCGTTGCGGAGCTGGCCGAGGCGAGGACGTGATGGAGTGATCGGGACGCGGGATGGGGCGTCGGATTGAGCGTGGCGTGGCGCGATCCCTCGGTGGATTCGAAGGAGGTGTCGTTCGCGTTCCGGGTGGTTTTCGACGCGGTTTAGTCGCTTCGGCGCACGGTTTCTTCGGTGGAGGTAGGAAGATGGATCACCAGTTCGTCCTCTACGTTTTCCCTGCTTCTGTGCGTGGTTTAGCGCTAGAACGGGTTAGATCGGGATGGTTTGGGGAAAACCGTTATTTTTGGGGTTTTCAGGGTTCGCCGGAAAACGGCAACCATTCTTGGTCTAGTTAGTGTCAAAACGACCGCTGGGATGTCTGGATCCCATTCACGTAAGTTTCATGTCGATCGGTCGTCATTTGGGGCCGGTAGGGGTCCGGGAACCCCGGTGACTCATTTTGGGTCGATTTGATGAAATCGCCCCGATCTCGCGATTTAACGCGTGCATGTGGTGTTTTTGGGCTCCAGGTGTGTTGTATGATCGCGTGCATCTGTTTCCCCTGCGCTACGGCGTGAATGGGGCGTGGAACGGGCCGATTCGGCCGTTCCACAGTTTTGCTCGTCGGTTTTGTGTAACGGTCGTTCCAGAGACCGTCACATGCCGTGACAGTCCCCCAATAGACCGTTACATCCGTTAGTCGTTTTCGGACCCTTCGAAGATCTGCTGGTGTGACGGACTAGGGTAGGTCCGTCACATGTGAGGTAACGCACCAGGGGAGGTGCGTTACGCTCTGGGGTCTCCGAGGACTGCGGTTGTCAGCCCCTCGTTGACCGTGCCTTCCTCGAAGACCGTGTCGATCGGTTCGTTGTAACGGACTCCTCCCTGTGCGTTACGGTCATGTAACGCGCCTATGCTGGTCCGTTACGTGTTGTTTGGTCCATGTCCGGGTTTGTGGCCCTGTTGGCCCTGACGCGCCTGCCTTGGTGCGTCAGGTGGTGTAACGCACTTGTCTTGGTGCGTTACATGGTCAGTGTTGTGGCCTTTGGCCTGTTGGCCCTAGCGCACCTGTTCTGGTGCGTTAGGCTGGTGTAGCGCGCCTGTAGAGGGGCGTTACAGTCCTTGTAGCCGTGATGGCCGTCGTCCTGTCTGTGTGCGCCTGTGGTGGCGTCTGTCGTCTTTTTCCCGTGGTCTGGCCACTTCCCTGTGGGAGTCGGTTGACATTCCTATGAAGGCTAAGACTACGTTTCCGAGTCTGTCGGCAGTCTTCTGTGCTGCCATTGGTGTTTGAGGTACGAGGAACAGTGCATGATTATCTGTTTGTACTTCAGCGCCGTGTTTCGAGTCTCCGCGTCTTGCAAGCTTCCCTTTGTCGTCGCCCTAGGCTTCCTGGTGCCGTCCCACCTCGACAGGGGTGGAGGGGTGTTTCCCGTCAAACGGTTCTTAAGTTAGTTACTGCGGGCCCCTGCGGTTACCGTAGCGTCCAACGGGGGGGAAAACTAGCTAGAAGCCTGGCTTAGGCAAAAGCCAGTGTGTGCACACGGGGTCAGGGGCAGAGGACTGACGCCGACGGGCGTGACCCTGACTAGTACTCGTAACTGTGGTTCCGCGTGGGTCTGTGACTCGGCCGCGCTCGCGGTCGACGCGATCGGTTGGTAGTCGAGACACTTGTGGTGTGTGTTGTGGTGCAGTGTAAGACGTCAGTGGACGCATCTGGCCTTTCTCCTGGTGCGGGGGTTCTTTGTCGCGTGGCGCGCGACTCCCGTGCTTTTCCTGTGTCGTGACCTCCTCCGGGTCAGCTTTCTTGCGGCTGTACTCGAGGTCTGTGTCTTGTCTTGCGCACGACGTTCTGGTCGTGTCGTCTGCGTCGGTCTAGGTCTTTTCTAGACTTTCTTTTGTCTGTTCGGGTTTTTCCCCTTATCCTTGCTGCTCCCTACTCCTGCTTTCCCTTCTTTTACAACTTTCTAGTGTAGTTTTTTGCTTTGCTACACGTTTCTCCTGTTGTTTTCCTTGTTCCGTGTTACTGCGTGTTTTTCAGTGGGGATCCGCGTGACCCCTACTGAGCCAGTGACACGAGGCTCACCCCTGCTTTTTAGGTGGGCCATCGTTCGTTCTGCTTCCGCGGGTCCTGGAGTTCGAGTCGTAGCTGCCAGCTGGTACCTCCGTCGGGCTTCTCCCGACTTCTTGGTACGTCTTTCTTTTCTGTCGACTGTACTGCTATTAGACTTGTTGTCTTTCCTTTGGACTTGACTCTGGCATGTAATTGTTAAAATCTCTTAAATAAAAAGTAATTTTATTTCTGCTACTTTAGCAAACCGATCTAATGAAATTTAATTATGTACTGTTATATCTCTGTGGCTTCAATGTACTACACGACAATCCTTTCATCCCTTCGGAGCTTAACCGCTCTTGGGAGGCTTCACGGGTTCCAAGTGGTATCAAGTGTATTCGATAGTCCTATCGGGTATATCTGGTATCCGGAATCCGGGTCGTCACAGTTGGTATCAGAGCGTTGTTGTGTAAAGTACATGGGAATCCGAGATATACAGTCTCCAGAGTCCTTAAGTCCAATACAATCTTCAGCTGGCGTTAAGTTTCGTGATTCTCGTTTATTGCTGTCGTGGGTCTTTTCTCGGTGAGCTGCTCGATGCATGACTCGTCCCCTGTCGTCGTGTGATCAGCTGCTGTTGTGCCTTGATGTGACCCAGCTTGCAGTTGTGTTCCGTGGTTCTGTGTCCTGTACGAAGCCGGAATCCTGCGAGTGCTGCCGTTGTTGTTGTTTTTGTAAGTGTTGTTTCTCTATGATTTTGTATGTCTATCATTAGCACTTTGTGGACCAACTCATGTCGGATCGCTTTGCTATACTCTCTTCCCTGGTAGAGTTAGCTTGCGACTCGATCAGATGTCTCGTGGTCCGGTGCTGTCGTCTTACCGTTGTTTCTCGTGGTTCGTGTCGTTTTGTAGTTGTGTTGTCGGGTTGTTCTTCCCTACTTTTCCTTTGTTAGTCCTTAAATTTCGAGGACGAAATTTCTTAAAGGGAAGGATGTAATGCCCTGGATCTCTATTGGATCTTTATTAGGTCTTTCGGATGCCTCATTTTCAACCGTTCACCATCTCTCTTCGTTCTCTCTCGTTTCAGGTTCTCTCGGCGCGGGGTGCACACCGTTGCGAAGCTGGCCGAGGCGAGGACGTGATGGAGTGATCGGGACGCAGAATGGGGCGTCGGATTGAGCGTGGCGTGGCGCGATCCCTCGGTGGATTCGAAGGAGGCGCCGTTCGCGTTCCGGGTGATTTTCGGCGCGGTTTAGTCGCTTCGGCGCACGGTTTCTTCGATGGAGGTAGAGAGATGGATCACCACTTCGTCCTCTACGTTTTCCCTGCTTCTGTGCGTGGTTTGGCGCTAGACCGGGTTAGATCGGGCTGGTTTGGGGAAAATCGTTATTTTTGGGGTTTTCAGGGTTCGCCGGAAAACGGCAACCATTCTTGGTCTAGTTAGTGTCAAAACGACCGCTGGGATGTCTGGATCCCATTCACGTAAGTTTCATGTCGATCGGTCGTCATTCGGGGCCGGTAGGGGTCCGGGAACCCCGGTGACTCATTTTGGGTTGATTTGATGAAATCACCCCGATCTCGCGATTTAACGAGTGCATGTGGTGCTTTTGGGCTCCAGGTGTGTTGTATGATCGCGTGCGTCTGTTTTCCCCTGCACTACGGCGTGAATGGGGCGTGGAACGGGCCGATTCGGCCGTTCCACAGTTTTGCTCGTCGGTTTTGTGTAACGGTCGTTCCAGAGACCGTCACATGCCGTGACGGTCCCCCAATAGACCGTTACATCCGTTAGTCGTTTTCGGACCCTTCGAAGATCTGCTGGTGTGACGGACTAGGGTAGGTCCGTCACATGTGAGGTAACGCACCAGGGGAGGTGCGTTACGCTCTGGGGTCTCCGAGGACTGCGGTTGTCAGCCCCTCGTTGACCGTGCCTTCCTCGAAGATAGTGTCGATCGGTTCGTTGTAACGGACTCCTCCCTGTGCGTTACGGTCATGTAACGCGCCTATGCTGGTCTATTACGTGTTGTTTGGTCCATGTCCGGGTTTGTGGCTCTGTTGGCCCTGACGCGCCTGCCTTGGTGCGTCAGGTGGTGTAACGCACTAGTCTTGGTGCGTTACATGGTCAGTGTTGTGGCCTTTGGCCTGTTGGCCCTAGCGCACCTGTTCTGGTGCGTTAGGCTGGTGTAGCGCGCCTGTAGAGGTGCGTTACAGTCCTTGTGTCCGTGATGGCCGTCGTCATGTCTGTGTGTGCGTCTGTGTGTGCCTGTGGTGGCGTCTGTCGTCTTTTTCCCGTGGTCTGGCCACTTCCCTGTGGGTGTCGGTTGACATTCCTATGAAGGCTAAGACTACGTTTCCGAGTCTGTCGGCAGTCTCCTGTGCTGCCATTGGTGTTTGAGGTACGAGGAACAGTGCATGATTATCTGTTTGTACTTCAGCGCCGTGTTTCGAGTCTCCTCGTCTTGCAAGCTTCCTTTTGTCGTCGCCCTAGGCTTCCTGGTGCCGTCCCACCTCGACAGGGGTGGAGGGGTGTTTCCCGTCAAACGGTTCTTAAGTTAGTTACTGCGGGCCCCTGCGGTTACCGTAGCGTCCAACGGGGGGGAAAACTAGCTAGAAGCCTGGCTTAGGCAAAAGCCAGTGTGTGCACATGGGGTCAGGGGCAGAGGACTGACGCCGACGGGCGTGACCCTGACTAGTACTCGTAACTGTGGTTCCGCGTGGGTCTGTGACTCGGCCGCGCTCGCGGTCGACGCGATCGGTTGGTAGTCGAGACACTTGTGGTGTGTGTTGTGGTGCAGTGTAAGACGTCAGTGGACGCATCTGGCCTTTCTCCTGGTGCGGGGGTTCTTTGTCGCGTGGCGCGCGACTCCCGTGCTTTTCCTGTGTCGTGACCTCCTCCGGGTCAGCTTTCTTGCGGCTGTACTCGAGGTCTGTGTCTTGTCTTGCGCACGACGTTCTGGTCGTGTCGTCTGCGTCGGTCTAGGTCTTTTCTAGACTTTCTTTTGTCTGTTCGGGTTTTTCCCCTTATCCTTGCTGCTCCCTACTCCTGCTTTCCCTTCTTTTACAGCTTTCGAGTGTAGTTTCCTGCTTTGCTACACCTGTTGTTTCTCTTGTTGTTTTCCTTGTTCCGTGTTACTGCGTGTTTTTCAGTGGGGATCCGCGTGACCCCTACTGAGCCAGTGACACGAGGCTCACCCCTGTTTTTCAGGTGGGCCATCGCTCGTTCTGCTTCCGCGGGTCCTGGAGTTCGAGTCGTAGCTGCCAGCTGGTACCTCCGTCGGGCTTCTCGTGACTTCTTGGTACGTCTTTCTTTTCAGTCGACTGTATTGCTGTTAGACTTGTTGTCTTTCCTTTGGACTTGACTCTGGCATGTAATTGTTAAAATATGTTAAATAAAAAGTAATTTTATTTCTGCTACTTTAGCAAACCGATCTAATGAAATTTAATTGCTTACTGTTATATCTCTGTGGCTTCAATGTACTATACGACAATCCTTTCATCCCTTCGGAGCTTTACCGCTCTTGGGAGGCTTCACGGGTTCCAAATGGTATCAGGTGTATTCGATAGTCCTATCGGGTATATCTGGTATCCGGAATCCGGTTCGTCACACGGCACAAGAAGTGACAAAAAGAGATGTAGTATTTTGTCATTCATACTCTATAAAAGGAGCCCAAGACATGCCCTTGGAGTAACAAAAGAAATCTATGCAACCGGGCACAGAATATGACAAAAGAAAAAGAGGTACAACCAAGTCACGGCTCGCTCTCCTCCAGCGCCGACAAGCGAGACTGAGCCGCCGTGAACTCCGCCTCGAGAGTGGACAAGATCTGAGTACTGGCCTCGACCGTGCTCACAGCCTCTTGCCACTCAACCCTGACGTGCTCGGTGGCCGACTGCTGCTCCTCCAAGGCCTTCCTCAAGGCCTCGATCCTGCTCTCTGCCTCCCCCAGCTGAATAGCCCGGTCTCGGACGAGTGCCTGAGCCGCCTCGGCGTGGCCCCTCTGCTCGGCCACCGCCAGTTGATCCAGTCACTCCCGCTCCTCCCGGATGGCGGCAAACCTCTGAGCTCTCCGCTCCTACGACTGACGAAGCTGCAAGTACTCAACCCATATCGCTGCCAGCCCTAACATCCAGGGCTCCTGCGGAAAGCCGAGGGTGTAGTAGCCTCGGGTGCACTCCGTCAAACGCCTCCTCAGGTCCTCCGGAGAAAGGAGGGGGTCACTCTGAAGGTACCCACGCGCGCGCTAAAGCAAAGAGGCGGCCACACTCCCATCCACTAACGGCTCCGGTGGCGGAGTGGAGGTGGGCCACTCAACCCCCAGGCCCAAAGAAGGGTCGCCCGTCTCCATCAACGCATCAATCGAGGCTGCATGACACCAGAAAGAACAAATGGAAAGTGAGAAATACAAATGAGACTTTCCACGAGAAATAAGGTGGAAAACCTGAGAAAATTTTCGACCTTTACCTAGAACAAGCCCTTCCACACCTGCGACGTCACTCGCCGAGGTCGGGGAAGGCAACGACTCCTCAACGACCGGGGAGCCCTCTGCCATAGCCCTGTCTCCTCCGGTAGCCACGGGTAGGGCGGGAAGCTCCTCCCAGCCATCTGCAATAAGAGTCGGCACATGCTCCTCCTCTGACGCCAGCGCTATATACAAAACAAAAGAATCAATATTCTGCTAGAAAGCATAAATAAGTGCTAAGGGGGAGGGAAAGAGCCCCACACACCTGCAGAAGTAACCTCGGTCTCCGTCGCCTCGACAGATGAGGCCCAGAAGAGGAGGAACCTGAACTCTCCTCTGTCCCCATAGCAAGGCTACCACTGCCCGAGGAGCCTGATGAAGCCCCCGATGAGTCTCCAGAGGTGGCGGAACTAGAAGCCCCTACGGACCAATAAAATAACAAAGTCAACACACAACCCAACCCTACAAAATGGGATTGACCAGTCAAACACTTTGAACAAAGCTCACCAGTCGAGGCACCTATGTCAGAGATCCCCTCGATGTCGATGATCTCCTCATCCTCTCCAGCCAGAGCCATAGCCGTAGGCTCCTACAGCTCCGGAAGTGTCAAGAGGAAGCTCACCCTCCTGCAAAGGAGATGAAGTACCTGACACACACCAGGAAAATTTTAGTATTAGCAAAATGTAAGAAAGCCACCATAAGCATCTAAGTTTCCAGTCACATACCTGAGGGTCCCATGATGGAAGACCCGACCAGCCCTACAGTGCAAGTTGAGACTACGGCCGGCAAAGGAAGGAGAGTCAACGCCGTCGGCGGTTGCGACGACGGGATGACTGCAGCTCCAATAATAAGGGCGGTCAGACCGCCCTATACCCCCGGCTCTGCCTCAAAGGAGGGAAGCTCCACTGACGGTCCAGCACTAACTAGCTCTTGGACCATCTCCAAGGCAGCAGCCTGGTCATCAGCTGGCAGACAAGACAACAAACTCAGTCAACAACCTCAGAACAACAAACGCAGAGAAAGAAAAGGTTAACCATTCCTATGGTGGTTTAGCGCTTACCTGAGCCGCCCTGAGGCTCCTCAAGACCCTGCCCACCAGCAGAAGTGGACGCTTCGCCTCTGGTTCCGGGAGGGACAAGGGCCCCTGTCGTCTACGCCATCTCTGCATGTGAACATATGGCAATGTCAGTTTCAAGAAGAAAACATTGCTACGGACAGAGCATTATCAGTCCTAGGAATCCTACCTGGCTAAATGCTCCCGGGAGTCTTCCACGACTCAAAGTGAGGAAATGCACCAGTGTTAGGGCCAGTCTCATCCATCATTCAGAGAACCTCATCTACGTCGATATCACACTCGATCTCATCATCCAGCAAAGGATCGGTCTCCAAGGGTGGCGAGAAAGCCACCTCTGCCCCAGAATGCAGTGGAGCTACAAGGCAACCCATACGTGTAAGGTTAGTCAACCACAATGACTGAACCGGTAAAAGAAGACGGATTGAGCGCGGCACTTACTCAGAGCCAGCTCTGCCTTGATGTGCTCGCCCTCCCCAGGTCCGCGAGAGGACTCTTCGGCCTTCGCCGTGCTAGTACCTACACGAGGGCGTTTCCGCCTAGGCTGAATATCTCCGCCACCACTCCCAGTAGATGCCCCCGTTGAGGAATGATCTTCCGCTGTCGGGGAACCTGCCAAAGAAACACACTAATGAATTATATCTCAGCTAAAGGCACAAACCAAAAAAGGTTGAGACAATGTAAAAAAAGAACATGTCTTACCTGAAGCACCAAAGGGAGTCAAACGGCAGATGAACCAGTTGCCCCGACTTCAACCACAATACTCGGGCAGCCTTCGCACTGCCACCTTAATGTCTCTCAGCATGTAGGCACGCTCGATGTGAGAGACGAACTCCACTGGCCCTGTCGACCCAATCGCGAGACCGATGCGACGCCTCCAGTCGATAACCGCAGTGTCGGCAAAACTCCCCTCCGGGAGCACTCCGTCCAGAGTGGTACTCCTCCCAAAGCCGCAGTCGGCTCGGAACTGGGTCCACCAGGTCCTCGGCGCCCTCGACCGCGACATCCCAGCAGCTGCAGGCCCCGCCTGCACCGACCTTCGGGACTTGATGGCCCCACTGTAGCCGCGCCTCAACGACGAGGAAGCCCGACCGTCCCGGGGCCGCTGCTGCACAAGCCGCTCCACGTCCCGGCGGATCCTCCCGCAGGTACTCCGCGTCCAATGAAATGGGAGGCTGATCCTCCCACAGAAGCCGGCCCTCCTCAGCCTTTTTGATCGCCGAAGTCTTCTGGTGATACAAGTGGTTGTGCTCAAACCACCACCAGGCATAGTGGACGTCGAACCTCCCTCGGCGATCTAGCCTCGGCATCGACAGCTTCTCCGGCTCCCCACAGCAACTGAAGTCCCACCAAGCTGCCGCCAGCAAGTGACTGTCCCTGCCCTTATACACCCGGCCTGCTAATGGAAACTCCTGGTTCAACGGGATTGCCTGATCATACCCAAAGTTCCTCACAAACCGGTGTGGGTACGCCCAAGACGCCTTCTGTTAGCTCCCACGAGCTATCACCCTCACCCCGGGGCCAAATCTAAGGCCCACCGGTCAGCTACCCGAGCCGTTCGACAACCCGAAGTGTGTCGGAAATTTTCCCGAACACCTTGCGAGCGGCTGCAACCACACCAAGTGATTGACCCCCACAGGCCAATCCTAGCACCCCGGAACCTCGAGTCCTCCAAAGGACGACGCCAAAGAATGACAGAAGGACCCCGAGATCACCCCCCACGGCAACGGCTCGCCCTAGGGGGGAGTTCGCTCCAAGCGCGGCTGCGCCCTAGTGGGGGCGAACTCCCCCGGGGCGGGACCCTCCACCCAGCCTGGCCAATCTCTGTGCAAGTTCGTCTCCATCCCAGTCCCGTGCAGAATCGATCGACGTACGAACTTGAAGGTGTTCACGAAGACGGAGTCTCAGAGCCACACGGGTCAACCTCCTCGTTCGACGCACACACGCGGCCAGCCAACCAGTCCAAGCCTCGTATCCTTGTCCACTTGCGGTCATACGGAGTCAAAGTGGGTCCAAAAGACCAAAATTGGGGATTTTATAGACTTGGGGAAAAAAACCCCATTCAGCCCCGCGTAAAGCTCGGCCCCCCCGAGCAGGTCCGCGTAAACCCAGGGCCCACCAGAACAAAAAAGAAACATTTTTTTAAGAAAGAAAAAAAAAGAAGGGATTTCAGCCCCGCGTAAACCCCTAGGGGGGTTTTATGCGGACCTGCCCCCCCCCCCCCCCCGAGCAGGTCCACTTAAACCACCCAAAAGGGGGGTGGTTTATGCGGACCTACTCGGACCCCCGGGCAGGTACGCGTAAACCCCCTGCGCCTCTCAGAAACAAAAAAAAGGATTTTTTTGGTTATTTTGGGGGGGTTTACGTGGACCTGCTCACCCCCTCCAACCAAGTCCGCGTAACCCCCCCCCCCCCCGACCCTTCATCTTCCACTATAAAACCCCCCTTAGAAGCTCAAGGGGCATAAACACAGAGAGACACACAAGGACAACACACGGACACAAGCGCGCAAGGACTCAAGCCCCAAGGCTTCCGGCAAAGACGCGAGGAGCAAGGCGTGTGGGTGGCTTGTTGATCGGCTCGTATACGCCGAGGGTATGTCAAACATACTCCCCTCACATGGCGTCTAGCCATTTCACTCAAGTCCATCCCCTCGCGTATGAGGCGTTATGATAACTGCGAATACACCAGCACATCGGGTCCGCCCGCGTATGGCAAATTATGATAACAACGCGCACGCCATAATGCCGGATTTGCTCCCGCCATGGGACCACGTGCCCGCCGCTCGTCCCGAGCCGGCCACTGACGGTCCCGACCGCTGACTCGAGTGGGCCGGACCCTAGTCCGGAAGTAACATTCCCGGGACCGGCCCTAACTCCCCGGCATGAAGACACTCGCCTTCCGGAACATGTACCCAACTGCTCACCTCGAGCCGCATCCGGCCTCCCTCAGGCGTCAACCAGTGTCCACCCCTGCCATCCAGTCTAGCTCTCCCTCGACAATTTGGGCACGCCCCTAGACCCTTATGGAGAGCCTCTGTAAAAACACGCAGGTATTCGCTTTATCCTGCATTAACCCGGGGACCGACCCACGTGTCGGAATTGTCCCGCGGCTTGCAACAGTTGTATTTCGGCCCTCTAGGCCCACTTGTAAAGCCTATATGGCATCTATAAAGTAAGAAACCAGTTGACTACGTATACCCACACCAGGGTCCCAGTCTGATCTCCACACCCGACAGTGTGTGTCCAATCTCCCAAACTCCAGTTGGCTAACCATCCCAGTCGAGTGCGACGGTCACCTTATGGTCGCAGGGTACCCCGGTCCTCTATCCATGGCTTCAGAAATATCCAGGCTACTCTTAAGCACGGAACAAAGGTGTTCGGATTCAATCCGATATAAATAAACACCGGCTGCTTGCGGTCGATAGGGAAAGACGTCCCGTACACGAATCCCCGCAATCGCCTGCACACTCGCACCCATGGAACCTCCCTTCTCTCACGTGTCGCCCGGTAACCCCGTGCCCACGTGCTGCGTCCTGGCGACACTTCCCCAATCAAAATTTGGTTCCATAGGTGATTGTCGAGAAATCGACTGGCACGCCCGCACCCCGTCCAGTTACCAAGTCACCCCGCCATCTTGGTTCCACTCACCCAAAATGAGTAACCACTCAGTCCTCGCATACCACTATCATCATTCATCTACTCCCGAAAACCTCTCGTGCAAGTTGACCCCTCTCGACTTTCCGTAAAAGGCAAGTGTACGGTACTGCCATGAGAGGCATATGGCTACAAAGGAAAATACCCCCGATATAACATAAACTCCCCTATTTTCCTTTATCGCTTTATTCCCCTTCTCACCGCGGTCACCAACTTCCCGCATTTCTCCGACGCCCCCGCGTCGTCGGAAAACAGGTACCAAAATGCTAAGTTTACCGTGCCAACAAGATATCTAAATATTCTTTTCATAGCAATCATATGAGACTCTTTTGGACAAGATTGAAACCAGGCATACAAACACACATTGAATTGAATATCTAGTCTACTTGCAGTAAGATATAGCAAAGACCAAATCATGCCCCTAAAGAGTTTTGATCAACATGTTTACCTTTTTCATCACTATCCAATTTGAGTATGGTCCCCATAGGAGTTGAATAAGCTTTAGCACTCTCAAAACCATACTTCTTGATGAGCTCCAATGTATATTTCTTCTGGTTTATGAAAATCTCGTCCTTCATTTGTTTTACTTGCAACCCAAGGAAGAAGTTAAGTTCACCCATCAGATTCATCTCAAACTCTATCTGCATCATCTTAGCAAACTCTTCACACAAAATTTGATTAGTTGCTCCAAAAATTATGTCGTCAACGTAGACTTGAACAACTAACATATCATCACAAGTGGTTTTAATAAATAGAGTTGAATCTGTCATTCCCCTTTTGAATTGCTTTTCAATTAGAAAAAGAACTAAGCCTTTCATACCAAGCCCTCGGTGCTTGTTTCAGTCTGTATAGTGCTTTTTGAAGCTTAAACACATGTTGTGGATGATTAGAGTCTTCAAAACTAGGTGGTTGTTCTACAAAGAAATTTTCTTTGATAAAGCCATTAAGGAAAGCACTCTTAACATCCATCTGAAACAATTTAAAATTCATGGAACAAGCGAAAGACAATAAAATTCGGATTGTCTCTAATCTTGCAACCGGGGCATAAGATTCATCAAAATCGATCCCTAACTCTTGGCTATAGCCCTTGGCTACAAGCCAGGCTTTATTCCTAATGATCAATCCTGTTTCATTTAATTTGTTCCTGAAACCATTTGGTTCCTATTACAGGAAGATCTTTAGGTCGTGGCACAAGAGTCCACACCTGATTTCTTTGAAATTGGTGTAACTCCTCATGCATAGCAAGCCATAAATCATCTTTTAATGCATCTTCAACAGATTTAGGTTCTACCTGAGAAATCAGTGCAATAAAATCATCCTCAACTACTTGCCTTAGTGAGGATCTTGTCCTCACACCGTCTTCCAAGTTTCCTAAGATATTAGTTGATGGGTGATCTTTAATCAGCCTGATGCTCCTTGGCAAATCCTGATGCTCCTCTAGTTGCTCTTGAATTTCCTCCACAGCTAATTCCTCTTGGACTTCTTTTTCTTCAGAAGCATCAATCTTTGCTTTCTTCCTTTTGTGTCTCTTTCTGACTTCCTGCATCCAACAATTCAGATCTATCATTAGGTTTGCAACTGATTCATCAGACATGGGGAGTTTCTTCAACAGTAGAGGTTTTCTTATTAAATATTCTATATGCCCTTGAATTTGTGGAGTAGCATAGAAAAATTCCTCTATCACTTCTATCATCAAACTTGCCCAAAGCAGTTTTACTGTTATCTAATATAAAACAAGGACTACATTAAAATAGGAGATATTGGGCTTCTTACCTATGTACAATTCATAGGGAGTCTTTTTGATGAGAAGTCTTACTATGGCTCTGTTTATGATGTAACAAGAAGTGTTAATTGCTTCTGCCTAAAGATACTTTGGTAGATTATTCTCTCTAAGCATGGTGCGAGCCATGTCAACAAGTGTTATGTTCTTCCTTTCAATGACTCCGTTTTCTTCCGGGGTCCTAGGTGCTGAAAATTGTGGGTGTATCCGTGATTCCTGTAAAACTTATCAAAATCCCAATTATCAAATTCCTTACTGTGGTCACTTTGAATTTTTGTGATAAGATAGCCTCTTTCATTCTGAAGTTTCCTGCAAAGTGATTGGAACTCCTGCAATGCCTCATTATTGTGAGCTAAAAATATTACCCAAGTAAATCTCGAGAAGTCATCAACAATGACAAAGCCATATGATTTTCTACCTAGACTTCTAATCCTAGTAGGGCCAAATAGATCTATATGCAACAATTCAAGTGGCCTGGTCGATGTCACAATATTTTTGGATTTGAAAGATGTTCTGGTCTGCTTATCTCTGGCACATGCATCACAGATTTTATTGCCTTCAAATTTCAACTTTGGTAAACCTATGACTAAGTTATTTCTGGATAGTTTTGAAATCACACTGAAACTGGCATGTCCTAAACGACGATGTCACAACAATGCATCTTCAGGACTGTTAGCAACTAAACAAAGATCATTGAGTGAAGTATCATTCAAGTCAATCATGTAAACATTATTGTTTCTAAGACTTACAAATTTTATTTTATTGGTTTCTTTGTCCACTCCGGAGCAATAAGAAGATTCAAAAATCACCTTATATCATGTCACATAATTGACTTATACTAAGAAGATTATGATTCAATCCCTTCACAAGGATCACATGATCAATGGTGGAGGAATTTTTACCTATTTTTCCGATACCGATTATTTCACCTTTATTCTGCCCTCAGAACATAATTTGTCCTCCACTCTTATCTTACAAGCTTGAAAAGATAGATCTATCACCTGTCATGTGCCTTGAACAACTGTTATCTAGATACCATTTTGATCCTGTGGCTTCAAGGCAAACCTGCAATGAAACATTCTCATCCAATGATTTTTGGTACCTAAACTAGTTTAGGCCCACTAGCGTTAGTGCATTTCTCCAAGCAATCTTTCCTTATCCAAACTTAATTTGTAAGCAAATCTTTTAAACTGACAATTTAATACTACATGACCGGGTTTTGCACAGTAAAAACATGTGACATTAAGTGGTCTTCCAAATGTTTTCCCTCTCTGTGAGGACTGTTTTTGATTACTCCATGCAAATGTATGACCTTTGCTCCGTGAACCATCAAATTTTGAGTTCTTTTCATGAATGTATGACTTGGTGATTTTTTGTTCAAATGATTTCTTTTTGATGGGGACATACCCGAACCTTTCTTTCTGAAAATTTACTCTCATCCCAAGCACATTGTCTAGGTTCTTCTTTCCTTTCACAAATTTTGCCAAAGTTTCATTTAAGTCTTTTATTTCGGCAATCAAAGTGGCAATTTTAGCTTCAGAATTTTTAGCATCATTTTCCATCACAGAAAATTTAGGCAGAAGCATGTCTTTATCTTTTCTCAATTTAACACTTTCTTCTTCCCATTTGTTGGAATTCTCAAGCAGTATTTTACCTTCATGCATACATTCCAATTCTTTTTCAACCAGACTTACTTTTTCATTCATGGACTCATTTTCATCTCTTATCTTCTTGCACTCATTTTCCAAAGAAATGCATGTCACATTCAATTTTTCATGCACAAGATATTCAATTTTATTTTTGGGACTTCTATTTTTGAATTTGATCTTTTTATATTTTTTATACAAGGAGGTATATGCCATTTCCCTCTGTTCACAGGATATCTAATCAAGGTCAGTGTTTACCAGATTTTCTTCTTCTCCATGAGCCATAAGACACATGCTTTGCATGAGCTCTTCCAGATCTTCCTCAGACTGTTCATCCTCTTCACTGTCACTCCACGTTGCAACTATGGCTTTAGGCTTCTTGAACTTTTTCTTGTTGAATTTCTTCTTCAGTTAAGGGCACTCATCTCTCATGTGTCCCGATTTCTTGCATTCATAACAAATTATCTCGTTCATTTTGCTTGTTTCCCCTTTGTTCATGATAGGCTTCTTTGGGATCTTTCTGATATGTCATTGATTCTTTCTATTTTTCTTTAAGAACTTCCTTACTTGTCGTGACAGCATAGCTATGTTCTCATCATCATCACTTTTCTCTGAAGAGTTATCCCCACTAGAGTCTGTGGGTTGCTAATTTGCTTTCAATGCAATCGTCTTCTTTTTCTTAGCTTTCTCTTCATTCCTTCTGATATTAATCTCATAGGTTATTAAAGGTCCTATCAATTCATCCAAAGACAAAGTGAACAGATCTTGGAGTCTTCAATGACTGTAACTTTTGTGTGTCATGCTGGGGTAAGTGACCTGCGCACCTTCCTGACCAATTCTGCGTTGGTGTATTCCTTCCCCAGACCTTCAAGTCTGTTGGTGATTTTCATCAGCCTTGCAAATATTTCCGAAATTGACTCTTCTGGTTTCATCTTGAAGAGTTCGTAGTCTCTCACAAGTAGATTAACTTTGGTCTCCTTGACCTCTGGCGTTCCTTCATAGATTAGCTTCAATTTGTCCCACATCTCCTTGGCTGAGGAACACAGAAATACGTGAGAATTCATTTGGGTGAATAACACACTGAATAATATTCATGGCCTTAAAATTAGCACAACTTTACTTAATATGATCTTCAGTCCATTCATCTTCATTTTCAGAGAGATCATACGGACCCTTGCTTACTACTTTCCAAACTTCATACTTTTGAGCTCTAAGAAACACATGCATTTTTCCAGTATGGGTAATTTGAACCATCGAAGAAAGGGGGGCGGTGAATGGAATGTCCTTCCAGCATCATTCCTTTGTTTGCCATCCTTGTGGATCTCTCTTAAGATCGTTAGATCTGAGTTAACTAAGAGCAAGGTTTTGATACCAATTGTAGCCCCAGCAGGGACAGCAAACTAAGAGGGGGGTGAATTGAGTTTGCCCCTTGAAAAATTTCAGCAAGATGAATTAACAACGATCTTCTAATTCAGAGTCTATAAGATGTAGTAGTAAAGCTTACTAAATCGTGCTCAAACAAATGCAAATTGATAAGCTATTGACAGGATTTCTGTGAACGGAGATAGAAGAAATGGAGCACACCACAGGACACATAATTTTTAGGTGGTTCGGATGCACCCCTGTGCACCCTACGTCCACCCCTAACAATGTGTGAGGATTAAACATACTATGAAACCACACACACACATAGTTGGAGATTCAATCTCCAACACTTATGCTCAACATCAACAAACACAGTCACCTGCAGAATGCACCAGTGGCCTAGCACACACACACTCGGAGAGTGAGAATCTCCGCATCCATGTCCGATGTTTGATCGAGATATACAAATTGAAGCACACAAGATAATCTTAACAAGTAGAAAACAGAAATTTCGAGCTTAATGAAATCTCCCCCAGTGAATGAACGGTTGGCCTCCTTCTTCAGCGAATGGGTGAAGCTTCCTTCCTCCTAGCCGCAGCAGGTTCACTTGAGCTCTCAATTAGGTGTTCCTCCTTACAATGGACGTAGAACCCTGGCTGGAGACTGATTTACCTTGACCATGGACCTTGGACGCGTTGCTTTCCCCAGGACGTTCTTCTTTGCGACGACAGTTCTTTCTCTTTTGTGACGACAGTTCTTTGCGACGACAGTTCTCTCTCCGCATCCATGTCCGATGTCTGATCGAGATATACAAATTGAAGCACACAAGATAATCTTAACAAGCAGAAAACAGAAATTTCGAGCTTAATGAAATCTCCCCCAGTGAATGAACGGTTCACCTCCTTCAGCGAATGGGTGAAGCTTCCTTCCTCCTAGCCGCAGCAGGTTCACTTGAGCTCTCAATTAGGTGTTCCTCCTTACAATGGACGTAGAACCCTGGCTGGAGACTGATTTACCTTGACCTTGGACCTTGGACGCGTTGCTTTCCCCAGGACGTTCTTCTTTGCGACGACAGTTCTTTCTCTTTTCACGTGAGTCACCCAAGGACGCCCGAAAACATATATATATATATATATATGCCCAATAGAACCTTCTATTCCCCTTATCCTCGTTCCTGGCACGTGGGAGAGGACAGAATAATTGCTAAAAAGACGTAAAAAGGCTGCCCCACACGTGATACAGGACTGGTACAGCCTGTACGAACTGACCGCCTTTTCGGTCGACCTACCCTCTTGCACATGTCGACCTCTGCACAGGGCTAGAAATTATTCCAAAACCATGTCTGAGCGTCGGTCGACCGATATCCTTGCATAGGTCGACCTCTGCACAGAGCTAGAACCTATTCTAGAAACAAGCTTGAGCGTAAGTCGACCGATCTGTCTCCATTGGTCGACCTCTGCTCAACTCTGAGATTTTCCAGAAACCATTACTTAGATCGGTCGACCTCTGCCATTTCAAATGTCAACCTCTACTGAAGTTGACCGTATCCAGAAAGGTAATTATCCATCTGCGACCTTGATTTGCCATAGGTCGACCTACCCAGCAGCAAGAAGAAAAACTAACACATTTTAGTTCATTATCTCAAGATGTTAAATGAATTTTTACCTTAGATATCGTGGATTGATTTCATGGGCCTAGGACTTCATTCCTCTGCAATGCTACTAAACAAGAGGTTAGTCTTGTGAATATCATAGCAGTCACAAGATTAGGGGATTATTATTTCAATAAGAACATGTCGCCCACGATGCTATTTGTCATCATCAAAACAAACGCATCATCAAAAATATACTGAGAGATCAACAATTGAGATGTTCTTTGTTAGCTCAGTGGAAATCACGAGGAGGATGTGGATCACTTGATGCCAACCTTCCCAAAAAGTCAAGAAGTTTGGCAGATCTTCAGCCAAGGTTTTAGCTCCATTCAGCTCTGTACAGCAAATGTGGGCTCACTTTGAAGTCTTGAAGGCTACTTCAACAACATTGGTTGACAGATGCATAATTGGTCTGATTCCTCTGCAATCTGCTACAGCATTAGGTGGGAAGGAATGACAACATCTTTAGGGAAAGTAGAATTCATGATGAAAATATTTCTTTCAGAACTCATTTTTTTGTTTGTTTATGAGTGGTTCAGATTTCTTCTTCTATGTCCTTAGATGACTGGAGGAGTGTTATTAGGTCTGGGTAGTTTCTTTTATTCTCTGTTGTAATTTTTGTGGTTGACGAACCTCTCCTTACCTCACCCATTGTACTACCACTATTTATTCTATAAAATTGGTGGGCACAATTAATACTTCTCCAAAAAGAGGCAGAGTTGGAGGGACAAACTTGTTAACAAAAGCTGTAATTTCCAAGACCATACAAACTAATTAACAGGAGTAAAATGGTCATCCATCAACAAAAGCTTGTGAAGCACAAAGAGGCAGAAACCGCCTAGGTTAGAAAAGGCCGTGAATAGTCTAGGAGGCCTATTTAATCGTTTAGGCAGCCGATTTATAAAACACTGAGGATAAGATTGCCATTCAATTGCTCTAGTCCAAAGCTCTTCAAGAGCTATATGTACTTTAAATTTTATTTAACCAATCATTTTTTATCACCATCCTGCTTTAACAAGCTCATCTATTGTTAGCTTGAACCTGCACAAACAAACTAAAAATAATCATCCCCTGCCATCATAACTATTACATTAAATTTCCAAGTTTCACCACCCCACACCCATGCACCAAAAAATCAACTTACTTCCACACACAATATGGAACAGTATACTCATCATAGCACCACGTCAAAAACAAGCTCGGACATACACCACATTGCTTGTTGTGTATATCAGGTTATACACTTGCTCTAAGCAACAACATCACAACATAGTCTTCCTAGGATTAGGATCTCTTATAAAAAGTGAAAATTTTCATTGTAGCCTCACTTTGCAAAAAACAAAGCTAATAAGAGAACTTGGTTTTCATCCACAAAGCCCTTTTAATGTGATAAAATTTTGTGGCGTGCTCTTAAAACAGTGTTCCCATTCAATAATTTTGAAGTGCAAATGATTACTATTCAGGAACAAAAATTTAGTTCCCCTGACAAGTCTATGGAAGCATAATTTTCAGTTTCACGATTGTAAATCATATAAAGTTACCAGAAAATTTACTACCTGTATTTCAATTGATTCTTCAGGAGTCAGAAGCATTGGCTTTCCATCAACAGGTGACTGAAAGAACAAGAGAGAGAAAGAGAGAACAATTAAGTTCATATGATGCAAAATAAAATACGATTGCTGCACTAGACAATGCAAATATAACTTACTTCTATCTTCAAAAGTCATCTCTAATACTCCCATCATGAGTGCCCCATCAATGAATTACAGTTAAAAGGTATACTTAAAATAATCATTTTCTAAATAACCATTGTAAGAAGCCACAACTCAATGTTTACACGCGGAATTATTTTTTAGGACATCCGATTTCGTCGGATGGATATGTCGTATATTTTGACATGTATATGAATTCCGCGCCTTTTTAAATTTATCAGACGATTTAGGGTTCGGGTACAAGACTTTTCCCCACCGACTGAAGTCGGTGTTAATTTACATCGGACGAGTCCGAATACCCTTGATTAAACTGCTAAAGATCTTTTGCTACCCTTGACAAAGAAAAAAAGCAAAGGGGGCCTTTCAATTTCCTTCGGAGCGGAATTTTGATTATGACCTTTTTTGTTACACTCTTATGCGGCCTCACCTTTTCATGTTTGAAAGGGAATATGTCGCTTCGAATTACATGTAACTTTTATGATCCCGATGAATTATATTCCACAACTTTCAATTTGTTTTTACGAACATAAGCGTGATTATTAAAGAACTTTGGGGGATGCAATTTGTAAGGCTTGATCTTGTATGTTTATTTTTATTATTGCAGTCCAAAGAGATTTCTTCATGACAAGAACAATTGTTGGAAATTCTTTTCCCATTTGATTTCTTAAATTTTCATGATTTGTGAATGTATATATGCACAATTTTACGAACTTTCGGGCCAATGATGTAATTTTACGCCAAGAGGGACCTTTGTATAATTTTGACAAGAACCATGCCAATCATAGTTTTCATGCTCACTTAATTATTTCATTGTCATAGTATTTCTCATTACATAACATCATGAAGCCCCTTTTATATATGAAGGGGTATTTATGTCAAATACACAAAATCCATGGGATTATAGTGAGAGGGAAAGGGGCGCACCCTTCCTCTTACTTTCTCTTTTGACTTGGGCCTTAGAAAAGCTCTCCAAGTCTTTTTTCTTCCTCTCTTCTCTCTTTTTCTCTCCGTCTTCTTCTTCTCTTCTTGTTGTTGTTCTTTGCTCCTTGGAGTAGCCTCCTTTTTATAGTAGATCCCACAAGTGGCGGAGGGGGTGGTAAAAAACCTCTTGGAGTTCCTCCGGTGGAATACCAAAAGCCAAGGTAACTTCTCCTCTTCCTTGTTTCAGTTTCTTTTTGCATCATTCTTTCCTTTTTTCTTTTTGTTTGGGGCTTGCGGATCGAGTAGAGTGGGGGAGAACCCCCTCCGCCACTGTGCAGGGAACCGGAGGGGGTTCCCCCTCCGGTAAGGGACCGGAGGGGGGTCCCTCCGGTGGGTCGCGGCCGCGGGGGCAGCCCCCCCCCCCCCCTCCGGTATAGGGACCGGAGGGGGTCTCCCTCCGGGTCCGGCTGGCGCGGGGAACCCCCCCTCCGGTACAAGGACCGGAGGGGGTCTCCCTCCGGGTCCGCAGCAGCGGGGAGCCCCCCCCCCCCTCCGGTACATGGACCGGAGGGGGTTCCCTCTTGGTCCGGCAGCCGCGCGCCCCCCCCCCCCCTCCGGGTCCGCAGCAGCAGCGGGGGAGCCCCCCCCCCTCCGGTACATGGACCGGAGGGGGTCTCCCTCCGGGTTGGGCAGCAGCAGGGGAAACCCCCCTCCGGTACAAGGACCGGAGGGGGTCCCTCCGGGCCTTCCTCCGAGTGCGGTCAAAAGAGAGAAAGGGGTGGAGGGGGTTGGCCCCCACTCCCTTGGCTATAAAAAGATCTCGGGGATTAAAAATTTTCCTTTTCACCTCAGTACGGCCGAGTGGTGGGCGTTGAAATCGCTGTACTTTCTTCTTGGTCCCGGTGCATCCAGGTTGACCATCCGGACATCCGGAAAAAAAGTTATCTTCTTGCGGAATAATTCCCACACAAGTTTATAGGCCTGAAAATATTTTTATCAAGACCTTTCAATGCTCGTATATGCGCATAAAAATACAACTCCCCACTATACATCTTGCCGGGTTGTCGAAAGGATTTACGGTGAAGGCAACCCTTGTCATTTTAAGACCGTTTAACGACAACCCGCTTCATTTTCTTTATTTCAGGAACTCTTTTCAAAAGAACTTAAATAACACACATTTTTTTTGTTCCAACAAATGCCCCCCACGGGTGGTCCGTCGAGGCCGGAGGCAGAGGCGGGCGACCCGTGCCGTCTCTTCTTTTTTTTTTTTTCTTCTTCTTTTTCTTTTCTTTTCTTCGTTTCTTCCTTTTTCATATTTCTATTTGATATTGCCATAGCGAACTGTCATCGTGGTATTGTTCTTTTCTTCTTTTTTTTTTCTTCGCACTTCCATTTGATATTTCCATATCAAACTAACATTGTGCTATCTCCTTTCTTTTCTCTCTGTTTTTGTTCTTTTCTTTTGCAGGCTATTCAGCATGCCTCGATCTAGGAGAGGCCAAGTTCGTGCATCTCGGAGTCAGGACGGACGTCCTGCTACTATTGCTTCCTCGAGATTGATGCCGTCTTTGGGGTCGCCGCGGGTTACAGCAGAGACTCTATTTTCACTTGACAGGGGGCTGAGCATTGTTGCTCCGAGCCCTTTACCCGAGGGAGATCTAGGCAATGGCATGGTTGATTCATCTTTGATTTTCAGACATGGTGGCTGTGTCCGCTACACATATGAACGCCCCAAGGGTTACCCAAAGCACTATCCTTTGGATGAGTTTTTATTTCCCTTCATCCAGAACTTCATTCCTGAGGGGACGGATGATGGTGACAGTTTCTTGACCGCAGAACGCGTTCAGCTCGAGAGAGCCATTCTTGTGGGTCGTGATAGCCTGCTTGGCTGTTGTGGAGCTTCTTTTCCCAGCTTCCCCATGGGCCTTGTTTGCCAGGTTCAGTTTCCTGCCGTTACTCAGTTAGGCTTTTTTAGTTCTGAGACTGGATGTCCAGTTCAGGATCGGACCTTCTCAGCTGCTGCTTGGGATTTGGGTGGAAAACACCGGGCAATATCAGATTCTTGTTCAGGTCTCTTCTTGGCTCCATCCGGCACCCGATTTGCCTCAGAGGGGTATGATAAGCTTTGTCTTCTGGACAAAATCATGTGTGGTTCTGCGCCCAGTTGGTATGATAAATGGGCGGTTATTCCTTCCCACCGGTTTCATTTGGGGGCCACAGAATGGCTCATGGGTGTCCTTCATCATTACAGTCGGCTACTGGAGCTTGTGGGCATTCGTCATGCTGTGACTGCCGCTTTATATCGCTATCCTTGCTACAGTGGGCTTCTACAGGCATTGGCGGAGAGATTCAACCGTCGATTCAACACTTTTGCCACAGCAGAGGGTGAAACCGCCCTGGATTTATGGAGTTTTTACAGAATTTCGGGGCTTCCCATCTCGGGGCGGCCCTATGAGGAGGTGTGCCTTGATGATCTCCACAGGAATTATTCCACAGGTTCAAGTGAATATGGCCTTCCTTTGAGCTTCAGGTACTTGATGAAAGTTTGGCGGGATCTAGCCCGTTTTGGTAAAAAGAAGGCACCTTCAGCTTCTGCCGGCGCCGTGCGAGTTAGTTTGAATGCTTGGGTTCAATTCTTCTATAATGGACCATTTTGCTTTCATGAGCGATTTGCCGAGGATGACAGGCCTTTAAGTGAATACCATCAGCTGATTCTGCCTTCACAGGAAAATAGGCGATATTTGCTTGCACCTGAAAATGAGGGGTGGAATCCCCGACGGCTGCCGGATCAAACTTATCTTGCGGCCTATCTTGTTTACTGGTTGGCTACTTTTGTTATGCCATATGGCGAGGAGGGCCTGATACGGCCTGAGATTATTTACCCAGCGTGTCTGCTTGCAGATGGTCATAAATTGACAATCGCCCCTGCTGCATTAGCAAATATTTATCATGGATTGGGGAACTTGACAGCACATAGTTCTCCTAGAGATAGAAGTGTTTACATGGCCACACATTATCTGAGCGCATGGGCCGGACTTTTGCTACCCTCATTATGCCAGAGTGTGCCAATTGAAAACCCCGTGGCGCCATTGATATTTCTTTTTCGAAACCGGCCGGATCAACATCAATATGAGCATTTATTAGCAGCACGGAGGATGCTTTCCTTTGTGCCTGTGCAGGGGAATGAGGGTCTTCAGTTTGCTTGTGGATCTTATGACTTCCGACCATTTGCTGTTGAAGGTCGGGACAAGGTATCTTACGGCCTTTCTTATCATCAGTCCACCAGCTCGACTTTTTATGAAAACTGGCTGTATTGTATTAGGCCAAGCATGCTCGTATTCAGGAAGGGCAGCACGACTATTCTAGAGCCATACTTTCCTTACCGTTTTTCACGGAATTTTGGCTATGACCAATCAGTGCCTCCAAATGCAGACTTTGGCATAGATTGCAGGCTTTGCAGGGGCCATGACACCCACCTTGTTGCAGGGAGTTGGTGGGATTATTTTTTCCGAGATGGTGCTGCTGAGCAGTGTCTCCTGCCCGAGGCAAGGCGAGTTGGCCGGGTTGACATCTATTATGCACGCTGGTGGTTTAAGTATAGCAATGTTTTCTGACAACTCCCACAAAAGATAAGGGAAGCTGAAGAGGCTCGACTGGGCAATACCGACCTACCGCCATTGATTGTGGAAAATTTAGTGCTTCATACCCAATTTTCAAAAATTGCAAAGGTGGTGAGGGACTTTCGCCTGCAGTGGGAGGCTCAGAACGGGGCCATTACCGTAGACCGTCGGCCATATGCGGGTGCAATTAAACCCTTGAAGCGCCCGCCAGTTACTACTTCAGGGCAAGGTGAGGCCTCGGCGGATCAGCGAATGTATTTTTGGTGGACACACTTCTTGTCGGATTGTGGTTATCCTCAGACTGCACCAATGGATACTCCTCTTCACCCTGAAGGCTTTACCAATGACTTGTGGCCGAAGTGGGAGCGACACCTGATCGGGTCCATCACCCGTATCGGGCCCTTTGAGTATGCCACCTTTGTTGAAAATGGCATTACCCTCGGCGATCTCTGGGAAGGCGTATCCAAGGCTGGGAAGGTGGTAGGTTTACGTCCTGAGCAAGTGGTGCTGCAACCCTCCTTTTCGCTAGCCCCGAATGGTATGTGGTTCAGTCATTTTTACTTTTTACTTATCTGTGCACTGCCATTTACTTCTCTCTTACGTGCTTCTTCACCCCCCCTTTTTTTGTTTCACAGAGAGCTATATAGCTGCCAGAGATATGCCACATAAAGGGAAGAAAGCTTCAAATCCCCAGAAGCGGGCCCGTCCTAGTGAAGATGAGGGCGGCCACACTCGTGCTTGTCGTGCCCGCTCTAAAGGAGGAGCTTCAGAGGAGAGGCCGGGTAATATCCCTCTTTTGTTTCTCATTCTCTCCTTGGAGATGTGTCGCTTATATATATATATATATATATATATATATATATATATATATATATTTTCTATGCCCCTCAGGTGCCAGGGTGGAGGGTGATATTTCGGCTACAAATATTCTCCTTTCGCCAGCGCTAGAGGATACCGGGGAAGATGGAGAGCTCCAGGATGACGATTACAACCCCGTATCGGGCGCCTCACCCCCTTTCTCCCACGGAGGGCTCGACGACCGCATACCCATAGGTAGGGTGCTTCTCCCCACTATGATGAGTAATAAAGCCATAATCTTATTCCCTTGCTAAAGATGTTCTCCCCTTCTCCCCTTCTTCTCTTTTTTTTAGAGGAAAATTTTGAGGAAGGATGCGCCAATATTCCTCCCGTACTGGAGCCAAGATCAAGCACAGGTCCAGCCTTTTTTAGTAAAATCTTCTTAATTTCCATATTTGATCCCTTTATTACAGGGAGAACTTTCACTTAGCAGTGATCATTTCAGGTTTCTCAGCTGAGAATTCAGTGATCTCTATGCAAGAATTTACTGCCCTCTTGGATTCCAGCCTGAATGCAGATCTGCCAGAGTTTTCTATAAGCCTGACCACTGATCGGGGCCTGGTGACCCAATATTCTCAAGAGCTGTTAGCCGAAATACGCAGGGAAAAGACTCCAATCCCTGAGGCCGGAGAATTGGATGTAACTATCCATGCTGTTGGTATGTACTTCTAGTTTTAGCCCACCGAGTTATTTTGCCCTGGTAAGATGATCGCATGAATCTCATCACTTTCTTGCTTTATGTAGCGAATGATCCCTTGTCCTTAAGCTGCCTAGATGCTTTGGAGAAAAATAGAGGACATTCCTCTCCCTCAGGTCCAATTGAAGGCGCCTTCCAAGCTGGTGTTGGGGCTGATGGAAATCAAGGCCTCGAGGTGAGAGGTGATGGCCTTTTGGAAGAGACCCCAGTCCTATCCCCAAAGGGGAGGGGTTTTGAAAGAGACATAATCGCTTCTCCTTCAGCTTCAGGCTCTACCATGCCGCTTTCTGATGGGGAGGAGGACGTTGGGTTACAAGGTCATTATGCTCTTTACATTTCTCTGCTTGTTCTTTTAGCAGCTTCTATTGTGCTGAACTGATTTTCATAATTTCTTCTTTCTTCTTTTCTCTCTTTTTTTTTTAGAGAAACTTGTCGATGTACATGTGTCTCGCGGTGCCCCAGCGGTGGAGGACTCTGCCTCTTATCCGCCTGATGCGGGTAAGAATGATGAACTAGTTCAGAATTAAAGGGACCCACCCTCTTTTGCATGCGCCCTTTTCACATTAATGCCTGTTAAGGCATTTACATATATTTGCCTAATCATAACCTTGTGTTTGCTTCAGATATCGATAGGCTTGAAACAAGGGATCCGCAGACCAATTCAGCCCTTGATGGAGGCGTTGTAGGAAGGGACGAGGCTGCTCACATCCCGGCAGACCAAACGACAGAGGTTTCCCTTTCACGAGGTGAGGCTAAGATACTTTTGACTTCTAGAAAAGGATTTACCAACACCTCTGTTGTGAATAAAATTGTGACTCATGTGCCACCTCCCTTTTTTTTGGTTGCAGCCCCAGAGGGAGACGCTCCTCCTCTCCCCGGGAGCAATGGAGGAGACTTGCTGTTGGGACTTGACTTTCCACCTCATGAGATTGATTGGCATGACGGTCCTCAGCCTAAGGCTTTTGTGGGGGCTGACATGATGGTGGTGACACTCATGAGTGGAGCTCGAGCCTTATTTCAAAGGGGGAGCCTTCCTCCCGTGGAGACTGTGCGAGACACTCTTCGTACCGGCACACGGGGCTATCATGCACTGGGATTGCCCAGAGAGCCCTGGATGGCGGCAGTGGACGATGTTTGGGCATAATTTCAGCGCCTGCACACGGCCTCGTTGTGGGAGACTCATAGGCTTAAAATACAAGAGTTAGAAGCTGAAGCTTGTACTATATCCAGTGAGATAGAGAAGTTGCATTCCCAAGCCGAACAAATCCGGGAGCGTCGGACTACTCTTGAGGCAGCAATAGCTGAAGACAAGAGTCAGGCTACCTCACTTCGGGAGACAGTGAGCAGCATTTTACAACGGATTGAAGAGCTAGAGGCGGCAGCAGAATCGAATTCTGAGATGGTTCGACAGCTGCGGGCTGAGGAGGACTCCCTTGTGTCTGAATGCCAAGCGATGCAAGAAGCAATTGCAGCGAAGCAGAACACCATTGAGGACTTACTGAAAAGACGACCCCCTAGTGTTTGAGATTACCTTTTCCCATTGCACTTCTTCTGACTCTTTCCTTTTTTGGATCTTTTGCCTATGTAGTTACTCCGAGGGTTTGTCTCGGACCTCCATTTTGCACATGAATAAAAATATGACTTCAGGATCAAAGACTTCAATGAGGCATTATCATCATACCCCTTTTTTCTCTCTTTTCTTTTTTTTTCTTTTTTTTTATTAATATTTTCTTTTTTACTAGTCATAGCGCCCTTTCGGGTTTTCACCGTGACCAGCCCCCTTTAACTTTTTCCAGCGCGCCCTTGCGGGTTTTCACGCTGAGGGGTTACCCATTTTTGCCTGAGACGCCCTTTCGGGTTTTCATTTCAGCCGGGTTTTGACCTTTTTGCCCTTGAGCAGCCAGAGATCCGACTACTCAAGTCTGTCAGGGCACCTCTACTTTAAGCCCTCTTTTTTTTTTTTTTTTTAGGAAATTGAAAGTCTGAAGAGCTCAGACTTCAAAGGTGACCACGGAAATTTGAGAGCCAATTGGGATTTTAGCATTTAAGGGAATGACCAAGAGATTGGTCAGTCATAACTCTTGGATTTTGGGATTCAGGAAGGCTGGCCAACGAAATTGTAAAGCCGAACTTTGGAAATTAGGATTTTGGGGGGGCTGACAAATGACATTTGGAAAGCCGAACTTTGAATTTGGGATTTTGGGTGGCTGACCAATGAAATTGGAAGGCCAAACTTTAAATTTAGGATTTTGGGTGGCTGACCAATGGAATTGGAAAGCTAAACTTTGGATTTGGGATTTTGGGTGGCTGACCAATGGAATTGGAAAGCCGAACTTGGAATTTGGGATTTTGGATGGCTGACCAATGAAATTGGAAAGCCGAACTTGGAATTTGGGATTTTGGGTGGCTGACCAATGAAATTGGAAAGCCGAACTATGAATTTAGGATTTTGGGTGGCTGACCAATGAAATTGGAAAGCCGAACTTTGAATTTAGGATTTTGGGTGGCTGACCAATGGAATTGGAAAGCCGAACTTTGAATTTGGGATTTTACATGGTGGGACGTGAACGAGAACTGTTCAAAGCACCTGTGACTTTTTGGGTTTTTCTTGGGGGAAACTGCTTCATCCCTCCTTACCCTCCTACAGAGGAGGGCAAATCTTGTGCAGTTTGTTGCTGAAATTCATGTTCGGGAGCATAGTATAATTTCAAGTGTTTTCCATTTAATGGTGGAAAGGGGTTCTCCCCTTTATGGTCGACGACCTTATAAGCGCCTCCTTCATAGACTTTGGAAACGATATATGGCCCTCGCCAATTTGGTTGTAATTTGCCGCTGGATCTTCCAGCCATGACCTCCCTTTCTTTGATCATAACAAGGTCCCCTTTCTTGAACGCCCTCTGTTTCACAAGCTTATCATAAGCCCGAGCCATTCGAGCCTGGTAGGCCTGCAAGTGTTTGTAAGCCCCTAATCTCTTGCCTTCTAAGTCAGAGAGTTCTTCAAGTCTTCTTTGTATTTCATCTCGTTCTTGGGTTTGGAGCCCATTATGTAGGGCTACCCGATAGGAAGACATCTCAACTTCAACCGGTACAACGGCTTCTGCCCCGTATACGAGAGAGAATGGAGAACAACCGGTGGGGGTTTTATAAACTGTTCGGTATGCCCAAAGGGCTTCATGTATCTTCTCGCCCCAGTCCCTCCTGCGGCTACCAACAATTTTGGCTAATAATTTGCACAGGGTCTTGTTAAAGGCTTCGGCCAAGCCGTTTGCTTGAGGATTGTAAACTGTGGAGGCTCTCCAATCAATGTGGAATTTTGCCGCCAATTGGTAAATGGTCTTATTTTTGAATGGCGTGCCATTGTCTGACATGACTCGACAGGGAGTGCCGAATCGATATATAATATGGTGCTTGACGAATTGAGCTACAGCTTCCCCTGTGACTTCCCGCAAGGGTATGGCCTCAGCCCACCGAGAAAAGTAGTCTGTTGCAGCCAGAATGTACTTGTGACCTTTTGTAGATGGTGGGAAGGGTCCCACAACGTCCATTCCCCATTCAGCAAAGGGCCAAGTAGGGGCTGTGGGATGTAGCATGTTAGGAGGCCTTCTAGGTACAGGACCAAAGGCCTGGCATTGGTGACATGTACGGGCGTAGCGACTACAATCCGCGTACATAGTGGGCCAGTAAAAGCCTTTCAATTTTATATTGATCTTCATCTTGTCTCCAGCTTGATGGGCACCGCAGAGCCCTGAATGGACCTCACGCATTATCATTTTGGCCTCTTTGGACGAAAGGCAGCGAAGGAGGACAGACTTGTCTTTTTCATGGACAAGCCTATAAAGTTGGTCGCCTATCAATTGATAGGATGTCGCTCTTCGCAACAGTTGAACCCTCTGAGCCCGATCTGCTGGGAGGCGACCGCACTTTGTGTCGACAATCGGTTGACGCCAGTCCAGTTCTTCTTCTTGAGCAGGGTCATTTTCCTCAATCACATGTATCTCTGGGGTGGAGGAATTAATGTCTTCATCTGGGACACTTGGCATTAGTTTCCGATGTCTGACAGTTATATCCATTTCGCCTTCAGGAGGGAGTTTTATGACTGACGCTAATTTTGCCAAGGCGTCGGCCTGTGAATTTCTTCCTCTAGGAACATGTTGTATCTCAAACAAGTAGAATTTTTCTTTCAACCTCATTACCATATCATGGTAAGGTAGTAGCTCTCTCTTTCGTACTTCATAGTCACCCAATACTTGTCGTATGACGAGCTGTGAGTCGCCATAGGCTTTAATGCATTTGACTTCCATTTCTAAAGCAAGCTGAAGCCCTATGATTAGCGCCTCATATTCTGCTTCATTATTTGTCAAAGGTTTCATGAGGGCACATGAATTGGGAAGAATCCCTCCTTGAGGAGTGACTAAGACAATGCCAGCTCCTGAAGCGAGGGTAGTTACCCCATCTGTCTTCTTAATTGTCCGGGAGGCACCATCAAAGTAGAGTTCCCAGCACGGCATGTCAATGACCAGAGATTGCTCCATCTTTTGCACTGAACTACCCTCGGTCTGCTCTTTTACTCCTGATTGGGATGGAAGTGTCTCTTCATCGGGTAATTCAGTGCTAAGTGGAGAATCAGCCGGAACAGGATGTGCCGCCAAGAACTCCGCCATTCCTTGCCCTTTGATTGCTTTCTGGGGAACAAAAGTTATGTCGAACTCCATAAGGAGTAATGCCCATTTTCCCAGTCGTCCTGACAACACCGGCTGCTTAAGAAGGAACTTGAGCGGGTCCTGTCTTGAAATTAACTCCACTTGGTGGGACAAGAGGTAGTGCCTCGACTTTTTAACGGCGAATACCAATGCCAGACAAACTTTCTCCATTGGAGAATAACGATGTTCGGGGCCAACCAGTTTTCTGCTCAAGTAATACAATGGCTGTTCTTTACCTTCTTCATTTAATTGTGCAAGCAATGCTCCCAATGAGGCATCCATGGCAGCAATATAAAGAATGAGAGGCTTTCCCTTGACCGGTGCTCCGAGCACTGGGGGAGTAAGGAGGTATTCTTTGATCTTTTCAAATGCTTGCTGACATTCCTGATCCCATATAAATGGGGCGCCCTTTTTCATCAATTTGCCAAATGGCGCACACCTCCCAGAGAGATTGGATATAAAACGCCTGATGTAGGCTAACCTTCCCTGAAGTGACCGGAGTTCTTTAATGTTCTTAGGTGGGGGAAGTTCTCGGATAGCTTTGATTTTATCAGGATCGATTTCTATCCCCCGATATCTAACAACAAAGCCGAGGAACTTGCCACTTGAAACCCCGAATGCACATTTCATGGGATTCATCTTGAGTTTGTACTGGCGGAGCCTGTCAAAAACTCGACGCAAATCGTCTAAGTGACCTTCGCGCTTGCGGGTTTTTACAACGAGGTCGTCAACATAGCACTCGACCAGGTCGTGTAGCATTTCATCAAAAATCTTTGTCATAGCCCTTTGGTAGGTGGCCCCGGCATTCTTCAGCCCCAAGGGCATTCTTTTGTAGTTGAAAATTCCTTTTGGGGATCGGAATGCCGTATGATCTTTATCTCTGACCGCCATACGTATTTGATTGTAGCCGGAGGATCCGTCCATGAAGGACAGAGCTGCATGCCCGGTGGTCATGTCCACCATGGTTTCTGTAATTGGAACAGGGAAATCATCTTTTGGACATGCTTTATTCAAGTCTCTGAAATCAATGCAGACTCGGACTTGGCCATTTTTCTTTTTTACTGGGACTATGTTGGCGAGCCAAACTGGGTAGAGACAGGGCTCTATAAAGTCCACTTCGAGAAGCTTGTCCACTTCAGCGTTCACTTTTAACTCCAACTCGTGGCGCATGCGTCTCTGGGCTTGCTTAACTGGCTTAGCAGTAGGCAGTATGGCTAGCTCATGTTCAGCCACCGAGGGCTCCAGCCCGGGCATCTCTTTGTAAGTCCAAGCAAAACAATCTCTGAACTCGAATAGGAGTTGTTTGTAAGCTCGTCTTTCTGACTCCGTGAGAAGGGCACTAATGAAAATTGGTCGGGGCTCATAGGTATCCCCGAGGTTAAGTTCAATTAACTCATCAACCGTCGCTTGCCCACCATCTTCCAGTTCCTGTGGGGCGGGTTGTAGGTCTATGAAGCTTTCATCCTCTTCTTCCTGGATGGCATGAATATCGCAGCCACTTGAACCACTGATTCCAGTAACTTGAGGTCTTATAGAGCTTTCGTCATGGTCATGCAATTGTTGCTCATTTAGAGATTGGGGACTCTGAGGGGAAGGCAACAACCCAATTGTGTTGATAGCATAGTGAATCTTAAGGCTGGGCTCCCAAGACGGAGAGTTGCTTTTGGCTTCACTTGCAATAAACTTGGGCAGTGTAGAAGCAGCTTCAATGAGGACCTTTTTGTTGGAAGGCCTAGACTGATCCCAAGAATGTGGCTGTGGGGGGTAAACATGCTGTTTTATCTAGATAACCCCGTGTTGTATTAAATCCTCAAGTTGGTCCTTGAGGACATAACAGTCTTCTGTACCATGTCCTGCCATTCGATGGAATCGACAGAAGTTGGAGCTCTTGGCTTCACTGGCTCTAGACGTCCTGCGAACTGGAGGGAGCTGGATAAGATCCCGAGCCCGACAAGAGTCAAACAACGACTCAGTATGAGTCTTGAGAAATGAGTATGGAGCTTCCATTCGCTGCGCCAAACTCATCACTGGCGTTGTGCCTTTGGATTCCGCAGGTGGTTGGTTTGCTCTGGTTCCCTGAGACCGGGTCTCATTTATTGGGTGCTGGGAATAAGTGTGGATTTTTGAAGGAGAAGTGAGATGTCTAAGTAGAACATCACGTTCTCGTAGCAGCTCTTGTACAAAAGCTTTTAATGCCTGGTTCTCCTGTCTCAACAACTTAATTGCATCAGTAGGGTCCCCTTCCTGTTTAGTGACAGGAATATTAGTGTCATTCAGTATGAGGCGTTCTGCTTCTGTGGTGTCTAGCCCGGCTAACTGATTCAGGGCTTCGAGTCTAGCTTCCCCGGACAATTGACAGGCGGGTCGTAAGACAATGACCTCCTCCTCATGTCCAAGGCCATTGTTCAAGCCATCGACCTCTGGAACTTTTGGTCTAGGGTCTCCCTGCTTTTCCACTACACAGGGGGGATCCCCTTGTGTGGAGTTGAACTTGTCAGAAGCGAGTGGCGCCCCTATTGTATTTACAGCATGAAAGACTTGAAAGTCTGGCTCGGGGTCATAGCCCAGGCCTCTTCGGTCGTTCTTGGAGAAGGGGGGTTGCCCCCTGACTTGCGGAGGGCACCACAGCTGTTGAAAGTAACTTCTGCGGGAGGCTTTCTGCATTTGTGGAATCTTTTGCTTGTGACACATTTCTCTAATGTATTTGGGCATATCAGGCATTTCTTGGATAGGCTCCAGAGCGTTTTCACGCGGTTTGCTCCAGCCGAAGTCGTCATCTGTGGGGGCATGAGGCACCATATCTCCCTTATAAAAGATAATGGGCTTGCAACGCTCATTATTTCCCTTTTTGCCTTTTCTTTGATATGTAACGATGAATGTCTTTAGAGCCTCCACTCCATACTCTTCTCTTGGAGCAACCAACTGCATGCAAACAGGGGGCAACATAATGCTCTTGTCTATCGTTTGGTTAATAAGGTTGGCCTCGAAATTGATCTCCCGCCGCTCAGGTTGAGTTGGCTTGGCGGTGGGGACGTCGGCTTGCAAGCTCAGCCGATGTATCTTGGCGAGTTCTTCATTTATGACAAAAAGTTCTTCTTCCTCATCATCTTCCTCAAACACCTTTTGTTTTCCCTTGCCTTTGACGTCAACTGGGGGCTCGACAGTCGGTTCCCCAAAATATAACTGGGCATCAGTTATGTTACATTCATTTGGTCGGAAAGGAGAGCTGTCGGCAAAAACCGTGTGTTGTTCTCCGCCCCTTGCATATTTGATACACTGATGTAGAGTCGAAGGGACGACCCAGTTTTCATGAAGCCATGGCCTGCCAAGCAAGGCTTTATATGAGGTATCAGCATTAATAATGTAAAAAGTAACTTTGGTGACAAACATGTCCATTGTTACTTCCACGTCCACTTTCCCCAGTGCATCTTCGGAGTTTTGATTGAACCCCGAGATTTTTACATCATACACTCTCTGTAAATAAGGCATAAGAAACATGGACTTGAAAGTCTTGAGAGGCATTATGTTGACAGAAGCGCCAGGGTCGACAAGGATCCGGTTCAACTCACGCCCATTGATTTTTCCTTGCATATACAATGGACGATTATGACATGGGGAGGACAGTAACATGTCCTTGTCAGAGAAGGTAACTGTTGCGGCCAAAGCCTCACGTGCTTGTGTTTGAATTTCGGCTGCATGAGCCTCATAGACCTCAGGCTCTTGGAGAACTTTAATGAGAGCCTCCCTCAACTCTTTACTCCAGGCAATGGCCTCCCATATGCTAACCATAGTTGGCATTCGCTTCATGTGTTGAATGATCTTACGATCAGCCCGAGCCCGGGCTTGATCTAGTGGAGGGATCATCTCCACCAGAGACTTAGGCTGATAAGGGGGCTTCTGGGCCGGCTCCAACTTTCCCTGGTCATTTGTTTCTTCTTGGAACAGCGGGGCTAAAGATTCCTCTTCCGGAACTGGAAGCTCTTCATTGTCCTTGCATGAAGGGCATGCTTGGGCTGGATCAGCAGGCTGCTCTTGGGAGAGGGAACCAACGGGATCAGTCTCTTCATCCGTTGGATCGAATGGAATAGCACCTACTCCCTCCTGAGAGATCGACTCGACGGGCCCCTCATCCTCGTCTGAGGGGTCGAAGATGAAAGTTTCAGCCCGTACTTGTACCTCAGGGGCTCATTGGGTTCTTCTCCTCGAAAGATGATCACTCTTTGGGAGGTAGTTGGCTGGGAAGTGTGCCCATTGGAGGATATGGACTGTCTGCCCCGCCCGCGGCCTCGGCCACGACCGCGGTTCCGGATTTCTGCATTACGACGGCGATAGGTGGCCATAGTAATCCTGTCCCCCGAGGCAGGGGTAGTAATAGTCCCCCCCAAATTTTCTGGTGGGGGGATTGACACCATATGACATGAGAAGCTTTTTAGCATTTCTTCTAGCTTCTCTACGGTGAGTTCTTCATCTTTGTAAAAGACAGAGAGTTCCTCTGGAATAAAGAGCTCCTCGCCTTCCTTGGCTCGCTTGAGCATTTGTTGGAGCCAGCTCTTGAGCCGAGTTTTGCGCTCCAATTCCTCCCATGGGATGTACTTCTCTAGTGGGACGGGCCCAGTTGGAAGAGAAGGTACATACTCTTCCAATTCCTCAATCAACTTTTGTAACTTCTGTAAAGGACTTAACCCCTTGGGTGCTTCCATGGCTGTCGCCTGCTCGGCTTGCTTCTTCAACCTTCTTTTCGAGTTCTTCATCCTGTTCTTTTCCTGTTTCTTTGCTCGCGCCAATGCCTCTTGGGACAGGGCCGCTTTTCTTGTAGATGCCTGGGGGGCAGCCTTGGTTTTTGAGCTCTCGGCATAAGCCTTCTGCTTGAATGACTTTAACGGGGAATTCCTCCTTGGGGTTACGGTAACCCAGTCGTCCTCTGACTCATGAATTTGAAAGGTGGCGTTGATTGCTTTTTGAACAATTTCAGGAGGCAACTCTTGAAATTCGGTCACAAAGGAGCTAAAATTATGAAGGAGGTCAGACCCTCCAATGACTTGCTGACTATCAAGCTGGGGGCCCACTTTGCAAGTCCGTAACTCAGGCTTGTTGTCTTGTCTTCTCTCAACTGCTAAGGCAGCATTTGGCGATTGGGAAGTGCTTTGGCATGCTTGCTTAGGGTTTGTCATGAGTTCCAGTTGCTGGGCGAGGTATGACTGTTCTGGTTTCATCCTGTCAACAGCCTTTAGTGCCTTGCCCTTCTGTTTTAGCTGAGGTGAGGACTGACATATCCCACTCCTAACTGCAGTGAGTGGGGGTTGGGTCATGACCTTAGGGCCTAAATTAGAGCCCCTGGGGTGAGGGTTGCCCTTTTCCGCCCTGATAGCTGGTGTTCTATATTGTTCAGTCCTCAAGGTCGGCCCAGAGGTTTGCCTCCCGACCAATGCTTCATTTATGCAAGAGGAGACCATAGTCCCTTTGGTGGAAGTACACGGGCCAGCCCTTCGGGGGTAGTCCTGGCTCGTATCATTCCCTTGAGTGCTATTTTTAGACGGGCCTGTGGCCCGATGCCCAGGGAGGGCTCGGCCTTTAGGATGAACACCTCGGTCATTATCTTTCTTGTCTGAGACAAGGAGGTCCTGCTCCCAATGAGAAGAGTCAGGGTGCGGTGAATCACGCACCAGAACCTCCTTCTCACCAAATAAAATGTCCAGCAACTTCTTAGTTTCTTCTTTCGGGAGAGGCAAGGATTCCAGGTCCTACCAGGGTCGCCACTCGAGACTCCTGTCTGAGGAACTATCTGGGGCGGGCCCAGTCTCTGGTGCTTGTGACCTTGACTTCCCGTGAGAAGTTGATGCATGTATAACATTTACTGAGAACGGCGACCGTCCCCATGGAGAGGACGCAGAGGGAACTTGAGAGCCCTCCTTTAGCTTTATAATTTGCCGGGTAATCAAATCCTCAGCTATGTCTTTGAAGGTAGGACAATCATAAATGACATGTCCCATGGCACGGTGATATAAGCAGTAGCCATGCCGATGCGTCATACCGGGCATCAAGTCACTGTCCGGTTTATGATACTGTATTAGCCCTTCCTTCCGGCAGATCTTAAATATCTCCAGAGTTCTGTGCTGGGGAAAAGAATACAGCTTCTCTTGGGGCTTTGCAACAGGCGAGCCTATTGGATCTTCGGATAGCCATCCTCCAGTCCTTAGTCGCCGTCTGGGCTCCACCGTGGCTTCTGAATGCGAGGAAGCCCGGGCGGATTCTCCAGTTGAGGGTGTTGGGGACAGGGCCATCAACCTATCATCCATGCGCCTCATTATTTGTAGCAGATCCTCTTGATTATGCCGTAGACGCCTGACTTCATGCCGGAGTTTGCGGACAGCCTTCCGAATGGTGAGGCATTCAGACATTAAGAAGTAGCCCCCTCCCAAAGTGGCACCTTGAGGAGGGGGGTCTGTGTCCAGACCATCTGCCGGGTCCTTCGCCTGACTTCTCCCAGGGAGCTTATGTATGACATTTACTGAAAAGTGCGTGTGTTGCTGGACACGCAGCCGGGGCGAATGCCTCCTGCTGTTGATATCATCGAAAATTCGTTCGGCGGCCTGATGAAGCCTTTTTCTCACCATACTTTCTCCTTGAATATCAATTTCTCCCTTTTGAATGAGGGTCTCAATGCAATCTTGTAATTCTTCGCATTCTTTGGTGGGGTGCGATATTATGGCATGGAACTTGCAATATCTTGGGTGAGCCTTCTCGACCTCAGTATAAGTGGGAGGTGGGTCATGTACCATAATGCACTCCTGGTCTAGAAGGGCCCCAAATATTTTTTCAGTGCTTCCTTTAGGAAAAGAACATGCATGAGAAGGCCTCCAGCCCGGGTACCACATGGTGGGCTTGGTCCCACTGAGACCTGCTTCTTCTTCCCCCGGCTCAGGAAATGTAAAGGCTGCCACTTGATGAATTTCTCGGGTTGGCCGATGGCTAATAACATTAGCCGAGCGGGCCATTCGCTCCCAAGTGTGGGGTTGAGGAGGGTCGACCCGAGTCCCTTTCATTGTGATGAGCTGATTTTGTATCATCTTCTCCAGCTCATCCTTGAAAACATAACAATTTTCAATAGTATGCCCCAATAAACGATGGTACAAACAGTAATTGGGATCTTCTGTTTTACCAACTTCCTCAGGCTTTTTAGGTTCTGGCAAAATTATCAACTTGTTCTTCATGCAGAGGCTGAAGAGTTTGCCGGTGTGCTCCTTCTTAAAAGAATACGGAGTCTTCATGCGCTCGGCCAACTTTGTGGTCGGTGCCCTTTTTTCAGACCTCTTGCTGGAGTCGGTCGGCGATGCTTGATCGTCTTCAGCAGTCGGGGAGAAATCCACTGCATTTGCTTCTTTTCCCGCAGCGGGTCGCTCTTTAGATGTCTTATGCTTTGAAGGAATGAAGGTGGGATTCTCAGCGAAGAACATTTCGATCTCCGCGACCGCCAAGTTTAGTTGGTCAAACCCTTTGACATTTGCCCCCAGAAGTCGCTCACTGACCTCGGGGGAAAGCCCTCTTCGACATATGGTGATGGAATCTTCCTGTGCCGGGGGATTGTCGCATCTCATGCTAAGGTCCCTCCAACGCTTAATGAAGTCGAGAGCCGTTTCTCCCCTCTTCTGCTTAAGCGAGCAGAGCTCAGCGAGGGACACTTTCCTTTCAACTAATTGGAACCGATCAATGAATTTCTTTTGTAAATCAGCTCAATCGGCGACGGAGTTGGGCTTCAATCTGGAGTACCATTGAAAGGCACTCCCAGTTAGTGAAGTCGCAAAGTAGCGGAGGAGATAAGACTCCTCGATGGCGAGGTCACCCATGGCCGTGACATAATAGGCGAGGTGCTCGTGCGGGGATCCCTGCCCATTAAACTTTTGCAATTTCGGCGCCTTCGGACAATCCGGAGGGAGTTTCTTGAATTGGTGGTGTAAAGGATAGGGCGCACTGTATAGGTCGACAGTGGCAGTACCCTCGCCACGTTGGGCGAACTTATCCTCAATCATCTTTTCTATCATCCGACGCTGGGCGATGGTCTCCTCTACCCCCATGACCTGAGAGGATTGAGCATGGGGGATCCCTCTGAGTGGCTCATCCCCTGTGTCGCCGCGTGCGTCGGGAGGGTGAGCTCCATGTCGATTGGCAATAGCGGGATTGTATGCTTGTTGTTCCCGTCGGGGCTCTTGATTCGGCATCGGTGTTTGAGGCCTTTGAGCATTTATATTCATCTGCCTTTTCATTTCCAGCATGAGATTGGTCACCTCTATGTGCCAACGTTGCATTGTTTCGAACTTGGCATCGTCAGACATTGCTTGGAAGGCGGCCTTTGTTGGTGGCTCAAATGCTGGGTTGAGGTTCACACCATTGCCGGGGAGGACCGTCCCTTCATGGATGCTCACTACCTCGTCATGGTCTACTCCCTCTAGGGGTACATTCTCTCCTTGATTTTGCCATTGGTTTTGAACGGGCACCTGGTGTTGGTCTTGGGGAGAAGTTCCCGCTTGACCGCTAGACTGGCCTTGGAAGTTTCTTCTGGCGGCATTCCTAGTGTTAAGGTAGACCGCGTCCAGGGCCTGATTGGGATCATTTGGGCCACCATGTTCATTTACGTTGGCAGGGATACCAGTTGATTCCATAGGTTCCCTGCCTGAGGCATAGCAAGTGTAAATCTTCATGTTGGCACCTGCTTCTGACATTTGTACCACCCTACGCTTTTTAGGTGGTTGAACTGTAGGGCGGGGTGGTGCCCCCAACCTGTCGAAGACAGAAGGTCGTGGTGGCGCATCTCCCGCCAGTCTATCAAAGACTGAGACTCGTGTCGGCTGTGCCTGAGCGCGGGAGGTCTTCTGAACTCGGATGTAATCCGAGCCTTGGGGAGCAACATTGGGTTTGCGATAACCCCCTTTCCTTTTTTGGCCCCGCGAACGCGAGGTTTTGACATCTAACGATGTTGTTGTTGGTTGAGCTTGCATTCGCCCAGGCCTGGCGGCCCTAGCTTGTTTAATTGCACGGGCCTCCTGCTTGGTGACCCAAACTTGCTTCATTTTTTGGAGGTGTCGCTCGATTGCTTTACCCCCACTTGAAGGCTTCTTTTTGAAGTCTGTGGCATCCTCGCGTACCTTATGAAGGAGCGAGAAGCGGTTGGAAGTTGATATAGTCGGGACGTGATTGACCCGCGGCATGATTGGCCCTCCGCCGTCAAGACGAACGCGGAGGCCGCCGATCAGTATGATTTTACCAGACCTTGAAGTAGCTGCAGTCGGCTTCCTGCTTTGGCGGCGACGACGTTGCCCCCATTTGGTGGGGACAGTGTCGGCCGAAATGACATGGACCGAGAAGATTCGGCCCTGAGTTGGTCGGGGGCTGCCGGCCCCAGTGGCAATAGGGGCTGTCACGGTGCAAGCGACCGGACAAGCCTGAGCGGCCGGGACCACTCCTAAAAAGAAGGGGGATCCAACTACAGCAGGAAAATCCCCAAACACAATTGGGGTGGCGAGATACCCATACTTGGCATGGGTGGCAATGACCAAAGGACCGTAGGTGACAGCGGCCATGAAGATTTAGCAGAGGAGGTCGAAAATTCGCCTTCACGTCTCGGCGATGTATCCTCCCTTTGCTCCTCACGCTCCTGTATGGAAGAAAGAGTGGCATTAGGTCTTTTTGTAAGGGCACAGGAAGCTTTAGCAGTAAAGATGAAAGGCGGGAAAGGTCCCACCGGGCGTGCCAGTCTGTTTACACGCGGAATTATTTTTTAGGACATCCGATTTCGTCGGATGGATATGTCGTATATTTTGACATGTATATGAATTCCGCGCCTTTTTAAATTTATCAGACGATTTAGGGTTCGGGTACAAGACTTTTCCCCACCGACCGAAGTCGGTGTTAATTTACATCGGACGAGTCCGAATACCCTTGATTAAACTGCTAAAGATCTTTTGCTACCCTTGACAAAGAAAAAAAGCAAAGGGGGCCTTTCAATTTCCTTCGGAGCGCAATTTTGATTATGACCTTTTTTGTTACACTCTTATGCGGCCTCACCTTTTCATGTTTGAAAGGGAATATGTCACTTCGAATTACATGTAACTTTTATGATCCCGATGAATTATATTCCACAACTTTCAATTTGTTTTTACGAACATAAGCGTGATTATTAAAGAACTTTGGGGGATGCAATTTGTAAGGCTTGATCTTGTATGTTTATTTTTATTATTGCAGCCCAAAGAGATTTCTTCATGACAAGAACAATTGTTGGAAATTCTTTTCCCATTTGATTTCTTAAATTTTCATGATTTGTGAATGTATATATGCACAATTTTACGAACTTTCGGGCCAATGGTGTAATTTTACGCCAAGAGGGACCTTTGTATAATTTTGACAAGAACCATGCCAATCATAGTTTTCATGCTCACTTAATTATTTCATTGTCATAGTATTTCTCATTACATAACATCATGAAGCCCCTTTTATATATGAAGGGGTATTTATGTCAAATACACAAAATCCATGGGATTATAGTGAGAGGGAAAGGGGCGCACCCTTCCTCTTACTTTCTCTTTTGACTTGGGCCTTAGAAAAGCTCTCCAAGTCTTTTTTCTTCCTCTCTTCTCTCTTTTTCTCTCCGTCTTCTTCTTCTCTTCTTGTTGTTTTCCTTTGCTCCTTGGAGTAGCCTCCTTTTTATAGTAGATCCCACAAGTGGCGGAGGGGGTGGTAAAAAACCTCTTGGAGTTCCTCCGGTGGAATACCAAAAGCCAAGGTAACTTCTCCTCTTCCTTGTTTCAGTTTCTTTTTGCATCATTCTTTCCTTTTTTCTTTTTGTTTGGGGCTTGCGGATCGAGTAGAGTGGGGGAGAACCCCCTCCGCCACTGTGCAGGGAACCGGAGGGGGTTCCCCCTCCGGTAAGGGACCGGAGGGGGGTCCCTCCGGTGGGTCGCGGCAGCGGGGGAGCCCCCCCCCCCCTCCGGTATAGGGACCGGAGGGGGTCTCCCTCCGGGTCCGGCTGGCGCGGGGAACCCCCCCTCCGGTACAAGGACCGGAGGGCTTGTACCGGAGGGGGTCTCCCTCCGGGTCCGCAGCAGCGGGGAGCCCCCCCCCCCTCCGGTACATGGACCGGAGGGGGTTCCCTCTTGGTCCGGCAGCCGCGCGCCCCCCCCCCCTCCGGGTCCGCAGCAGCAGCGGGGGAGCCCCCCCCCCCCTCCGGTACATGGACCGGAGGGGGTCTCCCTCCGGGTTGGGCAGCAGCAGGGGAAACCCCCCTCTGGTACAAGGACCGGAGGGGGTCCCTCCGGGCCTTCCTCCGAGTGCGGTCAAAAGAGAGAAAGGGGTGGAGGGGGTTGGCCCCCACTCCCTTGGCTATAAAAAGATCTCGGGGATTAAAAATTTTCCTTTTCACCTCAGTACGGCCGAGTGGTGGGCGTTGAAATCGCTGTACTTTCTTCTTGGTCCCGGTGCATCCAGGTTGACCATCCGGACATCCGGAAAAAAAGTTATCTTCTTGCGGAATAATTCCCACACAAGTTTATAGGCCTGAAAATATTTTTATCAAGACCTTTCAATGCTCGTATATGCGCATAAAAATACAACTCCCCACTATACATCTTGCCGGGTTGTCGAAAGGATTTACGGTGAAGGCAACCCTTGTCATTTTAAGACCGTTTAACGACAACCCGCTTCATTTTCTTTATTTCAGGAACTCTTTTCAAAAGAACTTAAATAACACACATTTTTTTTGTTCCAACACTCAAGTACCATGATATGACCAGAATCTCTGTCCTTGCATTCATGATAAGTGATGAGTCGATAAGAATCTATAAACGGTCACAGATGAATAACCACAAACAGGTAGCAGAAGTAATGTCCATACCATAAATATCAAAAAAACATCAATAAGAAAACAATGGGGAATTGAGACAGCATATTCCACAGGTGAATAGAATGAACAAATGTGCCGTTTAGTTGCTTTCCTTTGCAACAGATTTTCCGTATATGAATGTGCAAAGAAGCAAAGGATATTCAATAGATGCAAATTCCAATAACCAATTCAGAGCCATTGGGATAAACTAATATAACTCTAACTCAGATCAAAGAAAAAAAGTAATGACAGCTAAAGAAACTCAGCCAACAACTTTTCTAGCCCAAGTTTCTAAGCCACAATTTCGGGTTCCATTTCCTACAGCTATATAATCAGGGCAGGATGACGTGATCAAAAAGAAGAGGAAAAAGAATTCTCTGCCATGAAAACTTTCACATGGAAGAAAATGAACTATGGAAAGCGTATATTAAATAATAGTGTCAGTCCTGTAGGATTACTTCCTCGAATAGTTGGGATTTTTCTAAAGCTACTTACATACAGAAACCTGCAGAAGCGTGATTGGGTTCTGAAAAGAGAGAAAAGTTACAAAGGCTGATGGGAAGAGAAAGAGGTTCTGGAGCTTCTAAGAGAGAGAAGACCGAACAGCCTCATATTTATATTGTAGGCAATTACATAAATGCCCTTTATAAACAAGGTCGCCAGATAAAAAGAAGTAAAATAGGACAGCAGTCCTTACAAGAAAAAAATTCCCCCAATTACACATTTCGCACTTCCTTACAACACCCCCTCAAGTTGAGCATAGATATCACACTGTTGAACCCGTTTATTTTCTCTCAAATCAATCGGGGAAAACAAAATTCAGATTAATCCTGTGACGGCCACAAAAAGACAAAATGTGTGCCGTCATGATACCGGGTCAAATAGAAGTCCCGGGAAACTTTCGTCGGGTATTCAGAACAACCTAAATACCCACGCCGGGTCAAATACAAGTCCCAGGAAACTTCCGGCGGGTATTCAGAACAACCTAAAAACACACGCCGAGTCAAATAGAAGTTCCGAGAAACTTCCGTTAGGTATTCGGAACAACCTAAATACCCACACTGGATCAAATACAAGTCCCGGGAAAATTCCGTAACATATTCGGAATGACAAAAATACCTACGCAACGAGCGAACCTTACAAGAAACAAATTCTTTGCAACTCACAAGATGTACGAGACCGGCTGGGAAGAAATCCTAGAAGATCGGAACCACCCCACATGGCAAGCGACGGACTACAGCTTTTCACCAGCATCACTGAGGATACTTGCTGCTGCAGTTGCTGCTTCTTGCTATTTCCTATGCTGAAACTGCTGCTTTCCCCACAAGATTAGTATCCTGTAGGAACTGGAGCCATAACTCAAGAAAGGGGCATGCCAGCTGTATTATAGCAATACATCTACAACATCATCAACGAGAGGCCCCCAATGCCACACCAACACTGACAACAACTTTGTCATTAGTAATGTTGGCAGTGTCATTGTTGATGCCATGTCTATACAGCTGACATTAGCATATGAGATACCTAATCAGGAAATCCTTCGCATAATGGTCATAACAGTTTCACCGTCAGATCAGCATATGGCGTGATTTCGGATGGAGGGATTCGTCACAGTCTACATGCTCAGGTGTGGACACTGAAGATCCCGCTGAAGGTGAAGCTGCTTGCCTGGAGGATTTCTCATGGGAGACTACCGACTCGGGACAGGCTGTGTAGTTTCCTTCCACATATTCAGCCATCCTGCTGTCTTTGTGGTGAGGCAGACGAGATCATTGACCGCCTATTCTTGCTAGTGGGCAGGCTTTCATCAGTCTTTGAGATATTTGATTGAATCAGAGAATTGATTCTTACATTGCACAGAATTGCACAAATGAAAGAAGATAGCATGAAGCCAATATCCTGCTAGTGTGTGAATCCCTTTGCCTCTTTGGTGGATTCCTAGAGTCTTGTGTGGTCTGGCTTCTTTCATCAGTGGAATCTGCCCCCCAGGCCTTTCCAGTCAACTGCAGAAAATCTTCTCAATGAAATTGCCATTGTTGGGGCCTATCTCGCTAGTTCAAGCCCTCTTATGAGTTTTTTTACTAGTTCTTTAACATGCTAGAGAACTTCATAAGCATATGAGTACAACAGCAGCAAACAAAGTAGCAAAAAGCACAACACCAACTCCCACCTCTCTCTGGGTCCTAAACATGTATAGTTCTTGCTAATGGCGCCACCCGCATATGACCAACTAGTAGTCAAAGCACTCTCCAGCACAACTCTTCATGCACATCTAACAATCCATAGCCTTCCAGCTCAGGTATGACCAAGGATGCAGAACAATGGTGATGGCTAATCTTATCAGAACAGTTGTCACACACTCAGTCCTAAAAGTAACCCAGAGGATACCCACACCTGCCAATCTATCATGAATAGCCTAAGCTCAATGGCCACACAAATGGTTGCAGCAAAAAACACAATGCAAGAAGGACTACCAGCAGGGCCTCTACCCTCGTGTTGGCACATATGCCACTGATAGTGATAGACCCAAGGAAACACTCACAAAGCCCAAGGATTGACACCATTTTCATAGTGATTTTCTCATCATCTGATGCACTGAGTCAACCTACAAGCAACAGCAAACTACTACAGTGGCACCATGCACAACATGGGATCTATAATTCAGGTTCTAGAATGATGAGGTGCCTCTGAGAGTCTGAATGCAACCATCTAAATGTCTACTGACTAGGATGATTCTATACATTCAATGTCTTGGATATACTCCAAACTTAACCAAAAAAAAATCACGAAAGCTCCATATACAAGGGAATACCAAAATTCTTGACCATATTAAAAAAAGGGTAGACCAGTGCAGTGTTCGCCATATTGCCAATTCGTAGCGACTCGACCTGGCTCTGGTACGGTACAATACACCGATCTGGTGCGAAATGGTGCGAGTCCAGTCGAGACAGGCCAAGTCGGCGCATTTAGCCCAGTTTTCAGTTCCAAACATGGTTTTAGTCCTTTTGTTTGAGAATATACTTAACTGATAATTTACTCTATTATACAAGTAATGTAAGAAAGCCATATGTTTAGGTGCGCGGAATTTTCTTGCCATCCGATTCGTCGGATGGGTATGCGTATTTATTCTTTCTCTTTGCATATTTATTAATTCCGCACTTTTATTTATCAGACGATTAGGGTTCGTGTACTGGACTTTTCTCCACCGATCGGAGTCGGTGTTAATTTACATCGGACAAATCCGAACACCTTTGATGCATTGCTAAAGATCCCTTCTTACCCTTACGAACCATGCCCTTAGGCAGAAGGGGATTTCCGTAATTTCCCTCGAGTGAGGATTTATTTACGATTTTTCCTTCTTACGAGGGTTTAGCCACAAATTTCTATTTAGAAAAGGGTTTATTTGCAATTTGTTGTGCCACTAGGGGCCACGTATGATCCTTGTGATTTTTCTGGACTTTTTCGCATTTTATGAGATTTTATCGTGGGTATATACGCATTTAAAAAAAGTCTAGGGTAGAGATGCAATTTCCGGGACTTATCTTTGAGGGGGGAAATTTTCCCAAACGGGGAATGTTTCTCATCAGCAAAAACATCTCTTTTGAATTTTCACATTTTTTTTTACTTTTCTTTGAAATAGGCATACTTTTACGCAATTTCGGAAAAATACGGGGTAGAAACGTAATTCCAAGGCCGTGCGGGGGCCATTGCGTAATTTTTGCAGAAAATAAGTTGATGAATTCTCATCATCCTTTAACTTTCGTAATTTTAGTACAATGTACTTTAATGGCCTGCGAATACAATGCTTTTTATATGCTCCAGGGGCATTTTAGTCAACATATATCCTAAAAGGGTATTTTTGCAAACTGAAAATTTTAAACCCAACAAGGCTGGAGAAGAAAGGGGGCGCACCCTTTCCTCTTGGTCTCCCTCCTTCTTTTCTTCTCTTGATCTTCCTTTCTCCTTTGCTTTGCTTGCTCTTCCTTTCTCTTGCTCTTCGTTCCCTCCTTCTTGGCTACTCACACCCTTTTATAGGGGTTCCTAGGTGGAGTGGAGATGGTGGAGCTCTGGTGGATCCATCCCTCTCCGGTGGAAGCCCAAGAGGTAAGAAGTGTAACCCCCTACCCCTCTTCTCTATTTTTTTTCTTTTGAGCGGAGGCCCACATGAACAGGGCCGAAGGGAGGTGACCGGAGGGGGTCCCGCTGGTCTTGGGCCCAACCGGAGGCACCCCCCTCCGGTCTGCGGACATCAGATAGGGGGTCCCTCCGGTTCCTTGCCACCGGAGGGGGTTCCCTCAGGTCTAGCCAGCGTGAGGGACCCCCCTCCAGTCTGTCCCGCATCCGCAAGAGAGAGAGAAGGGGCGGAGGGGGGGGTTGTCCATTTCTTGGCTTCAAAGCCTATAAAAGGCCTGCCGTACTTCTGAAAAAGTATTTTTTACTGCTGAAAAGAACTAGACTGCAGCTCGTGGAGCCCTTCTTTGGTTGCTTTGGCCGTGCTTTGTCGGTAGAATAGTCACGTTGGCCGCTATACAGATCGGAGAGATCCGAATAATTGTTTATAGTTGACCTTCCACGCGGGAGAGCAAGATCGCTACCCTACGGAATATTTTTGATGGACTTCTTCGTGCATAAAGCACATGTCATGTTGCATGAAAATAATGGCTCCGTTATTTCGAGCCGCTCATAAACTATTAAATTTTGTTGTTCTCTTTTTTCTGAAAATTTTTAAAAATACCAGAAATTAAAGACGAACCATTTTGGGATCCAACAAATGCCCCCCACGGGGGGTCCGCCGGAGCCGAACGCGACGGCGGGCGGCCCGTGCACTCGATGAATTTCTTTTGTACTTGTGACACGATATCCTTATGTCTTGAATGTTGATACGCTTTTGACATTCTTTATGTTCACTGAACTGGCCTTTAACAAAGACTTTTTCCTCTGTTTTCTGCAGGTAGCCATTATGTCCTGTATGAGAGAGAGCCGTGCCCGCAGGCTGAGGAGGCGTGATAAGGAGACTGCCTGATGCGGGACGGGACGCAACTCGAGACAACAAGAGACTCTAGCTCGCAGACGTCCCTAAGCGAGGGAAACGCGTGGATCTGCGCAGTTGAGGAACCGACAATGAGTCTCGGGTATCGACTTTTCCGCGTGCTCGGATCGAGTCACGGGACGGGTTCCACTCACTCACTCTCGCAGCGGTGACTAAATTGATCGAGCTAGTTGTAAATTTTCCGTGTGCCATGGTGATCCTTTCTCCAGTTGCGGAGATTGTCATTTGTCAATTTTCAGGTGGAGGTATTGATACCATGTTGCTTGAGAAATCCCTCAACATTTCTTCCAATTTCTCTATAGTAAGTTCCTCATCCTTGTAAAAGATGGATAGCTCCTCAGGAATGGGGAGTTTTTTGCCTTTTTGTGCTTGCTGGTGCATCAGTCGGAGCCACTTTTTGAGTCGGGTCTTACGTTCCAGGTCCTCCCATGGAATGTACTTGTCAAGAGCGACAGCCCCGGTTGGCACATAAGGCAGGTATTCCTCCAACTCATCAATTAGCTTTTGAAGCTTCTGTAGAGGAGTTAGCTCCCCGTGTACTCCCATGGCAGTCGCCTGCTCGGCTTGCTTCTTCAATCTTCTCTTCAAATTTTTCCTTTTGTTTTTCTCTTGCTTTTTAGCTAGCGCTAGATCACCCTGAAAAGGGGCGGCCGTCTTTGGAGGTAACCGGGCGACGTGTCCGGCACTAGGATTACTAGGATGGGACTTCCCTTTATAAAGCTTAAGGGGAGTGTGCTTCTTTGAGGTCACATTGACCCAATCAGCCTCTGTTTCATGGGCCTAGAATGTAGCCTTAATCGCCTGCTCCACTATTTCTGGAGGTAATTCTTGAAATTCGGCCATATAACGGCCGGTGTCCCGAGATGTTGACGCTACCTCTATTTGTTGCTGAATTGGTGCGTGGTCCTACTCGAGCAGCTCTGGTTTGGCTTTACCGTTTCGCCCTTGCCTGGAGATTGCCTCAAAATTCTCTTGTCGAGACGCCTTACCCTGGCTTGGTTCGGCGTCTGGCTTAGCCTTTGGTTGTCGGGGCCCGCCGGATTGGACCTGCTCAGCACTTAACTTAACAGCCTTTCCTTGAGGCATGCTGGTCCGACCTTGGTCGGTCCTCAGCTTGGCATCTTTCCTACGAGTTTCTTGGTCTGCCTATACCGCGGGCGAAGCTTGGCCGGAACTTCCAACGCTGGGCTCGAAGTAGCACTTTGGAGAATCATGCACTAATACCTCTCTTCCCCCCCAGAAGGATGTCAAGAAGTCTTCGAGTGTCCTCTTTTGAGAAAGGTACAGACTTTAGATCCTCCCATGACTGCCAGTTAGAGCATTGGGGTGAAGCCTGAGCTTGACTGAATGTGTTTTTCTCCTTATCTGGCTCACGGGATGTCCAGGAGGTAGATGTGTGAATCACATTCACCGAGAAAATTGATTGGCCCGGCGTGGGAGACCTCGAGGACCCCCGGAGGGAATCCTCTATACTTATCACCCAGCGGGTGATCAAATCCTTCGCGATATCTTTGAAGGCAGAGCAGTCATAGATGACATGGCCCATGGCGCGATGGTAAAGGCAGTAGCCGTGCATCAGACTGGTGCCTGGACCATTATTCAATGCAGGAAACTGGATCAACCCCTTTCTTCGACAAATATGAAAGATTTCCAAAGTCTTATATCGAAGAAAGGAATATAACTTTTGCAGAATCTCAATGGCAGATGAGTCCGCTGAATCTTCAGACAGCCAGCCTCCAAACCTTGGCCGCCTTCGAGGTTCTACAGTGGCTTCGGAGTTGCGGGTAGAGGCCGGGGCCGACTCCCTTGAGGAAGGTGCTGGGGAGAGTACTGCCAATCGCTCGTCAACTTGCTTCACAAGCTACAGTAACTTTTACTGATTGCGCTGCAGCCGTCTGACCTCCTTTATGACTTTTCGAACGATCTTCCGAATGGCCAAGCATTCGGACATCTAGAGGAGAGTGCCTCCTTGTAGAGTTTCCTGCCCAATAGGGGAAGCCGCCGCAGGCTGATTAGCAATCTCTCTTGCCTGCCTGATTGTAGAAATCCGATGAATGACATTCACCGAAAAATTTAATTTTCTCCGATCATGAGGTTGAGGAGGGCTAACCAAGTGTTCCCACATTGAGATAATACCACTCTGAATCATTTCCGCTAACTTATTTTTGCAAGTATAACAATCTTCAATGACATGGCCCAACATGCGATGGTAACCACAATAATTGGGCTCATGTGCTCTGCTCACTTCCGCAGGCCTCTTTGGCTTTGGCAGGGATATAATCCCGTTCTTTATGCGGAGTGTGAAGAGCATCTTGGTACGTACCCTTTTGAAAGAATAGGGAGTGCATACATGCTGCCAGCCCTGCAAGTGATTTGCTTTTGCCCGTTTGGGAGTTTTAGTTTGAGCCGCCTCTCTCGCGAAGCTGGCCGTTTTGGTCTGAGCGTCCTGCGACGCTAAGTTCTTCTTCATGCGACACTTTCACGGGGGAGAGCTGGTTCAGAATCTGCATGGCCGCTTCTCTGAGACTTTTCATTACCATGCCGTCTCTTTGGAGATCGATCTCCCCCTTTTGAATGAGAATTTCGATATAGTCTTGGACCTCCTCGCACTCCCCAGTAGGGTGAGATATTATGGCATGGTATTCACAATACCTGAAGTGTGCTTTGTCCTCCTCCGTATAAGTTGATGGCGGGTCGTATGCCATGATCCGACCCTCTTTAAGGACATGAAATATGCTCTTGGTATTTTCCTTTAGAAAGGAACATTGTTGAGAAGGCCTCCAACCGGGGTACCACAGAATGTGCATGGTCCCGCTGGAGCCAACTTCTTCTGCCCCCGGACCGGGGAGTGTAAAGGTCACGGCCTGACTGCTCTCAGTAGCTGGATGATAATGGTGGATGACATTAACCGAATGGGTGGACCTTTCCTAAGTGTGGGGTTGAGGAGGGTCAACCAGAGATCCTTTCATAGTAATGAGTTTATTTTGGATCATTTTTTCTAACTCATTTTTAAAAACATAACAATTTTCAACTGTCCCAACAAGCGGTGATACACGTAATAGTTGGGATCGTCTGCTTTGTTGACTTCCTCTGGCTTCTTAGGCTCTAGTAAGGATATCAATTTGTTCTTCATACAGAGGTCAAAGAGCCTCTTAGTGTGTTCCTCTTGAAGGAATAAGGGGTCTTCATGCGCTCGACCAATCTCACAGTCGATGCCTCCCTTCGAGCTTCTTGCCAGAATCAACTGGCGGTGCTCCTTCGCCGGTTCCGGTTGTTGGAGAGAAATCCACGGCATTTGCTTCTTTCCCAATAGCGGTACGCTCTTTGGGTGCCTTGGCCTTAGAGGGTGTAAATGTTGGGTTATCGGCGAAGAACATTTCAATCTCTTCCACCACTGAATTCAGCTGGTAAACCCCTTGATATTTGCCCCCGAAGTCTTTCACTGACTTCTGGGGCTAAGCCTCTACGGCATATTGTTATGGCGTCCTCCTGCACCGAAGGATTGTCGCATCGCATACTGAGATCCCTTCAGCGTTTGATAAAGTCCAATGCGGTTTCTCCTCTTTTCTGCTTAAGCAAGCAAAGCTCGGCAAGAGAGACTTTTCTTTCAGCTAGCTAGAACCTATCAATGAATTTCTTTTGTAAATCAACCCAGTCGGCTACAGAGTTAGGCTTTAATCTCGAGTACCATTGAAAGGCACTACCAATAAGAGAAGTCGCGAAATACCGAAGGAGATAAGACTCCTCGAGGGCCAAGTCACCCATGGACGTTACATAGTAAGCAAAGTGCTGATGCAGCGACCCCTGCCCATTAAACTTCTATAGCTTTGGCGCCTTAGGGCTTGAACTAGTGATGGATGGGGTAGGGCACACTGTATAAGTCGACAGTGGTAACACCCTCGCCGCGCTGGACAAACTGGTCTTCAACAATTTTTTCTATCATGCGCCGTTAGGCGATAGCCTCTTCAGCGCCCAAGGTCCGAGAGGATTGGACGTTAGGTGGGGCTCGAGATGGCTTGGCCCCTGGCTCGGTGTAGATATTGTGAGGAGGGGCAACTTGTCGATTAGCCATGGCAGGATTAGCCAACCGCTGCTCCCGTCGAAAATCCTGGTTATGCATTGGCATGTGAGGCCTTTGAGCATTTGTACTCATCTGTCGCTTCATTTCTAGCATTAGATTAGTCATCTCTATATGCCAACGTTGCATGATTTCAAATTTGACATCGTCGGACATAGCCTGAAAGGCGGCCTTCGTCGGTGGTTCAAACACCGGGTTCAGATATCCAACGCCGGGGTGAGCTGCCCCTTCCCTGTGGACACGACCTCATCAGGGTCCACCCCTTCCTGAGGTACATTCTCCCCCTGGTTCTGCGACTGCTCCTGAATGGGTCCCTGATGTTGACCCTAGGAGGAGGTTCCCGCCTGGCCACTAAACTAGGCTTGGAGGTTTCTTCTGGCGGCGTTCCTGGTGTTGAGATATACCGCATCCATGGCCAGATTTTGATCATTTGGCCCAACAGAGTCATTTGGGTTGGCAGGGTTTGCCCATTGGTTCCATGGGCTCTCTGCCGGAGACGTAACAAGTATAAATGTTCATGTTGCCACGTGCTTCCGTCATTTGAACCACCCTCCGCCTTTTTAGTGGTTGGACTCCAAGGCAGGCAGGCAGGGATGGCAGTATCGGCCGAAACCGATACGTTTCGGCCAAAAGGTATCGGTTTCAGCCATAACCGATCCGATTTCGGACCTGCTCACTGTAGCAGGTCCGAAACTTAAAAGAAAATTGGTTTCGGGCGAAACCGATATGGGTTTCGGGCATGGTTGGCAGTATCGGCCGAAACTGATACGTTTCGGCCGAAACGTATTGGTTTCGGCCGGTACCGATCCAAAATCGGGCCCCAACACTGTAGCAGGTCCGATACCTAAAAAAAAACTTTTTTAATGGTTTCGGACGAAACCATTAAACCTGTTTCAGTACGAAATCGTCCGATTTCGGACGAAACCAGAGAGGATCACTATTTTTTTTATTTTTTTGAATGGTTTCAACCGGTTTCGACCGAAACCGATACTGCCATCCTTGGTTTCGGGCGAAAGTCAAATGTTTCGGTCCGAAACCGGACGGTTTCGGCCGAAACCCACGTGAACTCCCCTTTAGGGGAGTTCACTTCCTTCACTTGCTGTTCTCCCCCCCGAAACCCCAACCCACGGCCGAAACAGCAACTTGCTGCGACCTGCTGCTACTGCCATCAGTGCTGCTGCTGCTGCTGCTGCTGCTGTAGCTGCGCCTGCTGGCACCTGCAGGTGCTGTTGTTGTTGTTGTTGTTGTTGCTGCTGGAGGTGGACAGGAGGGACTAGGGAGAGGGAGCTGCTGCTGTTGGATTGAAGGATCATTCATCAACCGCCGGTTGGTGCGGGCTGTGTTGGGTGAGCATTGCGGGTTTGATTGTTTTGTTTGAGGTTATTTTGATTGGGTTAATTTAGGGTTTGATTGTTTTGTTGTGTTATTTTGTTTGGGTTAAAAATTTGGGGTGAGCAAGGAGGGTAATAGCTAATGAAGCCCTAATTACATCATAAAAATTGGGATTTTCGTCTAATTCGGCTTTCTTAGCCACAATTGAAGATTAATTACGTTTCATTGATGAAATTGGGGTGGGATCATGTTGAGATTTTATTTTTATGAAGGGTGATTAAGAGTTAGTTAGTAATTAAGCCCTAATTAGTTCATCAAAATTGGGGCTTTCGTCTAATTCGACTTTCTTAGCCACAATTGAAAATTAATTAAGTTTCATTGACGAAATTGGGGGGGGATCATGCTGGGATTTTATTTTTATGAAGGGTGATTAAGGGTTAGTTGGTAATTAAGCCCTAATTAGTTCATCAAAATTGGGACTTTCGTCTAATTCGGCTTTCTTAGCTACAATTGAAGATTAATTAAGTTTCATTGACGAAATTGAGGTGGGATCATGCTGGGATTTCATTTTTATGAAGGGTGATTAAGGGTTAGTTGGTAATTAAGCCCTAATTAATTCATCAAAATTGGGGCTTTCGTCTAATTCGGCTTTCTTAGCCACAATTGAAGATTAATTAGGTCTCATTGACGAAATTAAGTTTCTTAGCCCTTTTTTTCATCGTACTTACAAGAGATTGTCATTGACTGTCTTCATGTAGCATCATGCCTAGACGTCAGCAAACACAGGAGCAGCAAGGGCAGGAGGATCCGGGGTGGGCCCACCTGTCCTTAGTTGATGCTAAGAGAAGAAAGGTGAAATGCAATTACTGTGATAGGGAGATACATGGCGGAATTACCAGAGGAAAGCAACATTTGGCAGGGGTAAGAGGAGAGGTAAAACAATGTGACCACTGTCCCCGAGAGGTGCGAGAAGAGATGCGCTAGTGCCTTCTGGGGGAAAAGGAGAGGATGCAACAAAGGACTGAGGATAAGACTGAAATTGCTGAGGAGATTTCTGGCAGAAGGGTTAGGAGGGATGATAATGAGGAAGGCACTGAGGATTCTGATCCAGAGCTGACTGAAGCAAGGGAGCGTGAACAAGCCGCTCGAAGGAAAGGGAAGGGACCCATGGGTCCAGGGACCTACGAGAGTACAGTTGCACGACGTCCTGACATTGGTGCTGCCCCACATACGCAGAGACCAGGGCCCATGGACAGCTATCTGCACAGAAGGCTCCAGACTACACAACCTAAAATCAAGCAAGCATTGAGAGGGGTCAAAAAATCAGCAGAAGTTGTAGGGCATGCATTTAAAAGTATCTACAAATGATTTTTTCATGTAGGTGTCCCTGCAAATACAGCTTCAAGTGAATATTTCCAACCTATGATAGATGCCATAGCAAATGCTGGCCCTGGCTTGAAGGCCCCCTCACGTCGAGACATATACGGGCGTGGCCTTGAGGGAGAGGTTGAGGAGCTCCATGATTGGATTTAAAGCTTCAAGTATATATGGGTGAAGAGAGGATGTACCATCATGTGTGATCGTTGGACTGGTACCACGAAGAAGTCCATGATAAAGTTTTTGGTTTATTGCATCGAAGTTTTGGTTTATTGCATCGAAGGTACAGTATTTGAGAAATCAGTTGATGCATCAAATTATGAAAAGAATGTAAATTATTTGTTTCATTTGATGGATGACATGATAGAACAAATTGGAGAGGAGAATGTTGTGCAAGTGGTGACTGATAATGAAGCCAGTTACAGGGAAGAAATTGATGCAGAAGCGCGAGCATTTATATTGGCTCCCATGTGCAGCACATTGTCTGGATCTGATACTTGAAGACATAGGGAAGGAAAAGCATGTGAAGAAGACAATTGACAAGGCACAACAAGTCACACAGTATATCTATGGCCATCCTAGGATATTGAATATGTTCAGGGCGCATGCCAGTGAGGGCGAGATATCATCCGTGTAGGCCCAACCAGATTTGCTTCCAATTTTATTTCTTTGGAGTCTTTGCACAGGTATAAGATTGATCTCAATTCTTGATACTTTATCCTTACTGATATGTAACAGTATTTGATTCAAATTTTATTTATTTGCACAGGTATAAGAATGAGCTGAAAGCTTTCATGTACCACAATGCCCTGCGGGAATATATCGACAAGGGCAATGTTGATGCTCAGATGGATTATTTGGACGTCTGTCACATCGTGGACGATAACAAATTCTGAGACAGGGTGTCACGGTACTTGAAAGTAGTCACACCCCTCGTGAAGGTCCTAAGAATGGTGGATGGCGATGAGAAGAATGATATGGGCTATCTGTACGAGGCCATGGACCATGCCAAATTGGAGTTGCAAGATTCCCTTCCCAGACATTATGCAAAATGGTGGAAAATTATTGACCAGAGATGGGACAACACATTACACCACGACTTGCATGCAGTTGGTGAGTGATTAATTGTACTGAAATTGGGGTAATGCCTATATGTTATTTTATATATATAATTTAGTTAATTATACACAAATGCAGGTTATTTCCTCAACCCTCGATTTATGTACGATGCCGATGCACATGTTGATGGCGAGGTGCTCCAATGGACTTTAAAAGTCATTGGTCGTTTATCGAGGACACCAGAAAAGAGACTTCAGGCCGAAGTAGAGGTTGGCCTTTATTTGATTTTAATAAAGGGTATAGAATTAGAATTTATTTAAGTAGTTATGTTAATGTATTACTTTATGTTTGTAGATGAACAATTATAGAATGAGGACTGGGACATATTCTGACTCCCAATTGCAATACGCTGTGGGAAGAGTGAGCCCAGGTATATTTTATTTTTTTGATTTCTTAACCTGAATATGTATTTCTACAACTTATATGCATTTGTTTATGATTGGTGGAACAGTTGACTGGTGGATAATGGTGAATAATAGAGATTTGGCCAGTTCTGCATTGGCTTTCATTGCAATTAGGGTGCTCAGTCAAACAACATCGGCAAGCCAATGTGAAAGAAATTGGAGCACGTTCAGCCTTATACACTCAAAGGTTCGCAATCGGCTAAAAGGCAGAACGGTTAGAAAAATTAGTTTACTGTCATTACAATATGAGACTGAGAATAAAGAACATGAAGATAAGACAAATGCTGAGGGACAGACGCGTCGCAGAGGATGCAATGCCAGAAATTGATGTGGACGCTTTATTTGATGATGAGAATCCCTTGCAGTCTTGGGTGGAGACACGAGAGCAGATTGATGAGCCCGTTTTTGATGATGATGATAAAAGATGGGCAGAGGGCATACTAGATGAAGATGAGCCAAGAGATCCCGAATTCAGAAGAAAATCAAAGAGGGCCAGAGATACTCACGCGCACCAGAGAAGGGACCCACCTGGGGTTGTTGATGACACTGAGGAGCAGCATGATTTTCAGCCAGCTAGACACTCAGACTCAGATAGCAGGCCAGTCACTCCTAGAATGGGCAAGCCACCTGCATCCTTAAGAAGAAGTACATCAGTGCATGGGCAAACTGAGAGAACAAATGTTGTTGCTCGAGAGGATCCGGCAATTGAGCAGTTGAAGCAGATTTATTTGAGGCACACGCAAAGGGGAACAGGATTCATGTCAAGGGTGATTGAAGAAAGCACACCGAAATAGAAAAAAGCATCCCCAAAGGACAAAAGGCGACTGGAGGCTACAGGTGCTACAGGTGTTGCGGGTGCTACTACTGGCAGTGGGGATGCTTGTAACGACCCAAGATCCGGATACTGGGAAAGACCCTATACCATTCGAATCTTGGCCCGCCGCCCACGAGTCGGAGGACTCGGAAGAGCTAAAAGGAGTGTGGAGGCACAAAGAAATAGGAAATAAAGCAGGGCAATTCAACAATTAACAGAAATAAATAAACAACTACTACAATAATAGAGTCCAGTCCAACAGAAAGTACAGTCTAAAGCAGTAATACGTACCACATACCGAGTGAACACTCGGCCCGACGAGCTAACAGCTGAGAACCTCCGAACAGCATCCTCGAACCTCGAGGAAGAACCGCCACACCTGAAAAGCAGGGATGAGTCTCCAAAACAGAGACTCAACAAGGATCCTGCGGAACCCCAACCGGAAACAACGGCGGTAGCGGAAAGGTTAGCTACAACGACATCAGGAACAGCGAACCGGTGGCCGGTCAAAACTCGGCACCACAGCTCCTCCTACTGTACCAGAAAACACACCCCGATCTCACGGTCGGGGGCTACCGAACCACACTAGTACCACTTACCGAAGTAAAAACCCACGGCAACCACGCCGTAGAGGCCTGTCTCCCAGGACACGGCCAACCTGGACACGCTGTCCAAGGTGCAATCCCGACCACCCGGTCGCGGACACCGCACCAACAAGATGCAACCTCGGTAAAGCTACTAGCACCCGTCTCACGGCACGAAAATCGACACACACGTCAAGGCGAAACAACCTGGACTCAACGGTCAACACGACCAAAAACCCGAAGGTCGAAGTCACAGAGACTGACAGTCTGTCACTCCCGACTCGACAGGAGTACCTCCCACTAGAAGCACAGTCGGTAGTGAAGAGGCGGAATCTCGCGCTGGGTCCTGAGCGGGCTGTGGATCACCAGAAGATGAATCTGCAAGAGAGGGAAACGTGTCAGAGGGCCCAGGGGATCTCCCTGGGGCAAACCCTCCGATGGCTAAGTCAGTAGAGCGATGGTGGAAGCGATAATGGGGGGAGGAGAGAGCTGATGCGCGAGAATCCTCTCCACCAAAGGGTGAAGCGAATCGTGCTCAGGAGCTTAGGGTATGTGAATGCCTAGTTCATCTTACCATCTTCCGGAGGGTATCCCTTGCTTAAATAGTGCGCCGCCTTCAGGAGTCCTGTAAGCTGAGGGGTTCCCGGCGGGAGTTACGTCTTTAACGGGGGCTTTCATGGCCTGATCGTGGGAACGTTATCCCCTTGGAGTCCGACAGCTCCCATGACTCTCCCGCTGGCGGAGGACTCTGAACGGCCGCACCTGCAGATAATCAACAGGTCTTACCGAGCCTCGGGGATGCTAGCTCACGTCCGAGCGATAGGCATGGCCCGGCGAGGGTGGGGTCGGATAGATCGGCTGGAGCCTATCTCTCTCGGATGGGGAGAGGGCTTTAGGCCGGACCTTCCTTGGGACCTAACCGTTGTCTCGGGCCCTCCGAGCCTAGAAGGCCGCCGGGGAGAGTTGGTTCCTCGAGTCTTATTTATTGGGCTTTTCTCCCGAAGTGGGCCCTGTGGGCTATCACTTGGGTGGGCTCGCCTGGTTGGACCTTGTAGGTCTTGTTGGGCTGCCTTTGTGGTGGGCTGCGGAAATCCCCCTCTCCACTTGTCCCCCTCCTACTCCCGAGCCAAAAAGGCTCGGATGAGTAATTTTTCGAGGCTTTGGACCGGCGTGGCTCAGGTGGGTGGAATTCCGTTGGCGTTGTGGAGCCGCTTATAGCGGTCGCCGAGGCCTGTAATGATGATCCTGACGGATTTGAAACGAAGGGGCCCCCCTTTTTCTCGGAGCACGGAACGACGCGCCGCCACCCTCAGGGGTTTATAGGGGGCGCTGTTCATCGTTCTAGGCTTCCAGGGTTTTAGGCTTTCCTTGCTTCTTGATGCGCCGTGAGAGCACAGCGGAGACGCGGAGCCTTGCGGCGGCGTTCGAAGAGTTGGCGAGGATAACCGCGGAGGCGATCCGGCAGCTTCCTTCTCCCCCGGAGTCTTCAAGCTCGTGCGAGGGATCTTCTCTCGACTCGATGGCGGACCGGAGCCCGGAGCCTGTGCCGGTGAGGCGGGAACCCGTCCCCAACTGTAGCGAGTTGGGGGAGACGGAGGTGAGGAGGTTAGAGCACCGTTTCCGTCTGCCTCTCCGCTATAGCTTTGTTGCCGCCACTCCGTACGAGACGAGTTTGGATGATCGTGCTGGGCTTATTTGCACCTTCCTTCTGGCTTGGAAGAGCGGATTTCGGCTTCCTTTCGATCCTTACGTGCTGCAGCTTCTCAATTTTTTCCGATTGGCACCTATTCAGTTGGTGGCCAACTCCTATCTTCTTCTTTCGGCCTTCGGGATTCTGTGTCGCCAGCGCGACATCTACCCTTCTCCGGACCTCTTCCACTTCTTCTTTGAGTTGAAAGCGCACCCACAGGCGGGGAAAGGCTTCTACTTCATCCAGGCGCGGAGGAACAAGAGCTGCATCTCGCTTGCAGCGAAGGACTCCTCGCACAAGGGGTGGAAGACCCAATTCTTCTGGGTGAAGGCGGTGGCGACGGACGAGATCTGGAGATGCCGGACCTCGCCCAACTTTCACCCGAATCTGCCCCCTCGCCAGGAGGAGTTCCCTCCCCACGTGGAGCAGCAGGCTGCCCGTCTGCTGGAGAATCGCCAATCGACCGAGGAGCTGGTGACGCCGGAGAACATCGAACGGTGTCTTCTCTCGCGGTTGACGTCGTCAGGTACGGCTCTTGAGGCTCTTTTTCTGGGGTGGTAGCTCTTTTTTCTCCTCCTGACCGGGGCTTCTTCTTGCTGCAGACGTGAGGCGGGAGCCTCTGGAGGAGGCGGCCGAGGTCATCGATCTGGGAGATGACTCGGCAGCCGATGAGCCTGATGCCCCGGTGGGTCGCGTCAATGCCCGAGATAAGGGCAAGGGGGCGGCCTCCGAGGGGTCTTCTCGATCGACTGGTCTGAAGCGCAAGGATCCCCTGGTGGGGAAACTGCGGGAGGCCGCGAAGGCCAGGAAGAGGGCCAGGAAAGCCGGTCTTCCTACCGCCGTCGGGGGCGATTCTGGCTCGGCGGCACTCCCCTCTCGGGGCAGGATGGGGCCGACCCTTCCGGGCTGGCTCTCCCATCTGCCGAGCGAGAGGGGGCCGAGGAGACCAGGGGCCCCGCAGAGGGAGGTGATGGGTCGGCTCTCCCCTCTGTAGGGACAGAAGGGGCCGATGCCGGCGTGGCCGGCGCTGGGACCGAGGGTTCGGTCGGTGCTGATGGGGGTGCGCCCGCGGGGGCGTCGCAACCCCAAGTGCCGGCAGCTTCTGGTGCGGTGGATCCCGCGGCGCCGGTCGAGGGTGGGGGTTCGCCCGGGGAGGCGTTGCAACCCCAACCGACCGTGGCGCGCGGGGCGGTTGGTTCCGCCGCCACAACAGGGCCTTCTGGCGGGGTGCCCAAGGTGGAGCAGTCCCCTTTGCCGGAACCTCTGGTCAGGCTCGGTGTCTCGGGTGACCTGTACCGGCTCTGCCGGTCGATCGCCGATAGGACGAGGGGGGGAGAAGAGCGCAGCACTCCTGCCGGGGTCCTTGACATCCTGATGGAGGGCGGCCTGGTCATAGCTCGGACAGCGGCCGTGATGGCAGAGGCGCACGCCCGGACGAAGGCGGAGCGGTCGAAGCTCGCCTGGACCCTTGGTGGATGCGAGGGGAAACTGGCCCGACTCGAGGGGGAGCACGAGAGGCTCCGGCGGGAGTTCCTCGCATTCAGGGAGTTGGCGCGGTCGAGCCGACGGGAAGCCGAGGTGCTGGCCGAGCAGCTGACAAGGGCCCAAGAATCGCTCGAGAGGAAGAGCAAACGTCTAGAAGACGAGCGTCAACGTCACATCGAGCTGGATAGCCTCTGGGAGCTTGAGCGCGGCGAGCTGCAGGATCGGGCGGAGGACGCGGAGCGCCTTCGCGCTGAGGCTGAGGCGGACCGAGCCCGGGCGGAGGGTCGGATGATCGAAGCCGAGCGGAGGATGACCGAGCTGGAGGAGCGTCTGGCGAGGGCGGAAGAGCGTGCGGCCGAGGCGGAGCAGGCTCGGGACGGGCAGGTCGAGGCGGAGGCGATCGAGCGCTATAAAGGCTCGGAAGCTTACTCGGCCGACCTGATTGCAGCTGCCCTACCCTACTACGAGGTAGCGCTCCGCCGGGGTGCTCGAAAGGGGTTCAGGCAGGGCTACCGCCGGGCGATGAACTATGCCAATGAGCACCTTGCCGAGGGTGATTTTCCTTATGGCCAGAGTTATGACTCGGACGAGTCAGATTCCAGCTCCTCATCTTCGGCCAGGGAAGAACCGGAGGAATCGCCTCCAGCGGGGTCACCAGCTCCGGAGGCCTCGGGAGGGCTCACGACCGGGACAGTTCTCGCACAGGCGAGGTCAGTGTCCGGGCCGGCCGTCGCCGAGGGTACCGGGGGTGACGCGTCCCCTACTGCTGTTCCCGAGCTTCAAAGTGGGCCCGAGGCCTGATGTAACTTTATTTTGCCCCTTCCCCCTTTTGTCTGTCTTTCCTTTTGTAAGAGGTTTTTATGGGAGGCAATAAATGACTTACTTTATTTGATCGCTATCTTCGCTGTGATTTGGTTGGCGTATCGGGGCAGTTGGAAAGTGCCGATATTTTTTGCGCCGTTTTCGCACGTCGATTCGGGAGACTTCTTGCGGGCGTCCTTCCGTATTACCATGCTTTGAAAGTCGAGGTGCTTCGCGAATCCCGCTAGAGTGGGGATCGAGGAATTTGAGGTGATCTTTCAGGGGAGGTCCTATAGCGTGTTTTCGAGGGGGGAGTCATTTAAGGCGCGTGGCCTCCCTTGGCCTATAAAAAGGACCGAAGGGTGCTCCTTCCCTCTTAACACTTAGGACTCTCGCCGGCGGTCTGCTCTTATTCCCTCGTCTTCGCTCTGCGTTGCGCCGCCGCGATCGGAGCATGGAGGACCCTTCAGAAGGTGACGCTGCAGACGACGGGGAGCGGCCGGCTCCAGCTGTCCTGGAATATCGGTCGGGTCCCACGGTCGCCGCGCGTGCATGAGACGGGTCCGACGGTCGCCGCGCGGATCTGGAGAGGGCTTCGACGTGCGGGGGCACGCCGTTTGCCTCCTCTTGGCTCCGGCGAGGCTTCCGGGCGGACGCCGAGATGGAGGGCGGATGGGGGAGTTAGGGATGCCGGCCGCCATTCCCCTCCGTGGGAGGGGAGGAGGCGGCTCCAGTCCCTTCCTCACCCCTGTCCGCAGCCTCTTTCTCTCTCGTTTGTTCTTCATTTCTTTCACTCTTCGGGGGCTGCTTGCTTTCTGTTCGCCTCCAAAGAGTTGGTAGTTTGGCAGAGAGGGGACCTTCACGGCGCTCCTTTTTCCAGGTTGTTGCCAACTTGGAAGGTAGCCTTCCTCGCGTGAAAGGTGGCCTTCTCCTTGCTGTCCCTCTGTCACCTTGTCACGGTCCACCCGAGCCAACTGGGTCGACCATCTCTTGTCCGAGCCAGTTTCTACACGAGGCAGAGTCAGTGGCTGGATGCGAGAAGGTCAAGACCGGGTCGGTCGGGCGATGGCCGTTTGCCGCGGTGCTAGATGGATTTTTGCTTTTCACTATGTAATGTATTGGCAGTTGCCTTTCTGATGTACCAACAGTTATCTTGAATGAATGCGAAAGATAAGGGGGTTTATTTTACCCGATTTGTTGATACAGTATTCAGAAATAAAATCTGCGTAGTGTGGTTGCATTCCATGTCCGGGGAATGGGTTCCCCTTCCATTGTGGCTAACCTGTACGCACCTTTCCCGAGCGTCTCGATCACTCGGTAGGGGCCTTCCCAGTTGGGGGATAGCTTGCCCGCCGCCTCCAGTGGTCGAGATGCTTCGGTCTTCCTGAGAACGAAGTCCCCTGGTCGGAATTGTCTGCCTCGGACCTTGGCGTTGTAGTACCGAGTGAGGCGGCGCTGGTATTCCGTAGCTCGGACGTTCGCGATCTCTCGGAGTTCGTCTGCCAGGTCGAGGTTCTCGAGCAGCTTCTGCTCGTTTGCCTCGGGCAAAAAGCTGATCACTCGGAGAGACGGATTGGCGATTTCTAACGGAACGACGGCTTCGGTGCCATATACCAGTTGAAAAGGGGTCTCACCGGTTGCCGTTCTGGGGGTCGTTCAGTGCGACCATAGTACGCTAGGCAGTTCCTCGAGCCAGCTACCCTTAGCCTTGCCGAGTCTGGTTTTTATGCCCTTCAAGATGGTCTTGTTGGCATTTTCAACCAGCCCGTTGGCCTGAGGGTGGGCGACCGAGGTGAAGTGGTTGCGGATATTTAGGTCGACACATCTGTCTCGGAAGTATCGAGAATCGAATTGCCGCCCGTTATCGCTCACTATCACTCGGGGGACGCCGAAGCGACAAATGATTGATTTCCATACGAAACCCCAGACGACTGTCTCGGTGATCCTCGCTGTTGCTTCAGCCTCGATCCACTTGGTGAAGTAGTCGATGGCGACGATGATGAACTTCTTCTGGGATTGAGCCGTTGGGAATGGCCCAAGGATGTCGATCCCCCACCGAGCGAAAGGGTAGGGCTCGGTAAGGGTGACAAGTTCCGTGGCCGACTGGTGGACCAAATGGTCGAATCGCTGGCAACGGTCGCAATGTTGTACGTAAGCCGTGCAGTCACGCTGTAGGGTCGGCCACCAGTATCCTTGCCTTAGCAGGATTCTGGCCAGCGACCGACCTCCTGAATGTGCTCCGCACAGGCCTCGATGAATCTCTTCAATAGCTTGGCTTGCTTCGTCGGGGCCGAGACACTTCAGAAGTGGCCCGGAGAACGATCTTCGGTAGAGAGCGTTGTCGAGGATGACGAAGCGCCGAGCTTGGTACTTCATCCGGCGGGCTTCTCGAGGGTCGGAGGGTTCCTGGGAGTCTCGTAGCCAGGATAGGTAGGGGGAGCGCCAGTCGTCGGGAGTGGCCGAGTCAATGGCGAGGAGCTCCGAGTCTATGCTCGGGCGCTCTAGCTCTTCTAGGAGGACCGATCGTGTACCTTCTGGGTCTAGGGAGGAGGCCAGTCGGGAGAGGGCGTCCGCCCGAGAGTTTTGCTCCCGAGCTATTCGGACTACCTCGAACTCCTCGAACTGCTGGGCCAGGCTCCGGACCAACTGGAGGTATTTGATCATAGGTGCCTCCCGAGCTTCGTACTCGCCACTGACCTGGCTTGCAACTAGCTGGGAGTCGGTGTGCATCCTGACTCGCTCAGCCCCCAACCGTCGGGCCATGCGGGCCCCCGAGATAAGGGCCTCGTACTCGGAAGCATTGTTGGATGCCAAGAAGTTGAACTTTAGGGCGTATTGCAACTCTATTCCTTCGGGGGACCTTAGGAGGATCCCTGCGCCGCTGCCGACCGAGTTGGACAATCCATCGACGAACAGCTCCCAGGTTGGCCCGGTTGCTGTCGGAGGCCTGTCCTCGACCGGAATGGTGCTCTCGGCGATGAAGTCGGCGAGCGCTTGCCCTTTGATAGCTGATCGTGGCCGATACGAGATGTCGTATGCCCCGAGCATGATGGCCCATTTGACAAGTCGCCCCGAGGCTTCGGGGTGGGCCAGAATCTTCTTCAGTGGCTCGCCGGTTAGCACTGTGATGGGATGCCCCTGGAAGTAGGGTCGGAGGCGCCTTGCGGAGGTAACCAACGCTAGCACGAGTTTCTCGGTTGCGGGGTACCTCCGCTCGGCCTCGCTGAGCACCTTGCTGGTGTAGTAGACCGGCCTCTCGACTCCCGAGTCATTTCTGACTAGGACCGAGCTGACCGTTGACGGCGTCGCCGAGAGATAGAGCAACAAGACCTCGCCCGGGACAGGCTTGGAAAGCACCGGGGGCGAAGCCAGGAACTCTTTGAGCTCGGCGAACGCTGTCTGGCATTCCCCATCCCATGCGAACGTGGCAGATGCTACCTTGGGCCCCCTCATCAGCTTGAAGAAGGGCAAGCATCGTTCGGCTGCACGGGACAGGAAACGACTGAGAGCAGCGACACGCCCCGTTAGACGCTGGACGTCTTTTAATACACACGGGCGGGCGCATGTCCAGGATGGCCTGGACCTTATCGGGGTTGGCTTCGATCCCTCGCTGAGTGACCAGGAAACCCAGGAACTTCCCGGATCTTACTCCAAAGGCGCACTTGGCGGGGTTGAGCTTCATGCAGTACTTCAAGAGGGTGCCGAAAGTCTCGGCGAGGTCGGTGAAGTGGTCTTGGGCCCTCGGGGTCTTGACGAGCATGTCGTCGATGTAGGCCTCGATGTTCCGACCTAACTGTCCCTCGAACATATGGTTGACCAGTCGCTGGTATGTGGCTCCAGCATTCTTCAATCCGAAGGGCATCCGGGTGTAGCAGTACACGCCGTAGTCGGTGATGAAGGCGGTCTTCTCGACATCTTCAGGGTTCATTCAGATCTGATGATAACCCGAATAGGCATCCAGGAAACTGAGTATCTCGTTGCCCGAGGTTGAGTCAACCAGTTGGTCGATGCTCGGTAGCGGATAGCAGTCCTTGGGGGTGGCCTTGTTCAGATCGGTGAAGTCTACGCACATTCGCCACTTGTCGGTGGTCTTCGGCACCAGGACGACGTTGGCTAGCCACGTTGGGTACAGGACCGGTCTAAAAAGACCACTCTCTAGTCCCTTGGTGACCTGCGCCTTGATGATCGCCTGTTTCTCGGGCGCATGCTTCCTCCTCCGCTGCTGTACGGGTCTCACGGTGGCATCGAGGTTAAGCTTGTGCATCACAGTTTCCTCTGGTATACCAGGGAGTTGATCATCGGACCAAGCGAAGACCCGGACGTACCCAGAAAGAAACTCCTTGTATTGCTGCTGTTCCTTCGGTGGCAGGTCGGCACCGATCCTTACTCCAAGGGCCGGGTCGTCGTTCAGGAATACCGTTAATAATTCGCCACCGGGCTCGGTGGTCACGGCTTTTCCTTCGACTCCCCTGGGGCCCTTATCCTTCCCGTCCGGCCTTGAGGCTTCCACCGAGATATTGTAGCACCTTCTAGCCGTGGCCTGGTTACCTCGGACTTCCCCCAACCCGTTTTTGGTGGGAAACTTCATTTTTTGGTGATAGGTAGATGGTACGGCCTTTATTCGGCTGAGAAATTTTCGGCCGAAAATGGCGTTGTACGCTATCATACCTTTAATCACTATGAAGTCCACTATGACCGTAACGGTTTTGGCTGGGGTGCCGATAGTGACCGGCAGGCTTAGGGCTCCCTCGGGGTAGGTGGCCAGGCCATTAAACCCGCTAAGGGGTGTTCGGATCGGGCGGAGCTTGGATGGGTCTTCCCCCATCTTGAGAAAACAGTCATAAGATAATACATCGGGGGCGCTCCCATTATCAACCAAAATCCTGTTTACATTACAGTGATTTATCGTGGCCGAGATAACGAGGGCATCGTCATGCGGGGTGCTCAGCCCTTCCAGGTCTTGGTCGGAGAAGACTATGACCTGGGGCTCCATCGGCGGACCTCTGGGAGGCTCTAAGGCTTGACTGGCCCGCTCGGCATGACGTTTCCTTCCTCGGCTGGTGTCGCCGCCCGATGCCGCCCCTCCGGAGATGACGTTGATGTGGACCCCTCGGGGAGCGTTGTCGATCTCCTCTGCGGCGTCTCGGTCTTCTTTGTGCCCGGTCGTGAACCGGCCTAGATGCCCCAGACGGATGAGGCGCTCGATCTCGTCCTGGAGCTGATGGCAATCTCCGGTGTGGTGCCCGTGGTCGCCGTGGAACAGGCAATGCCTGTCCCGCTTGCGGTTCTTCGACCTCATTGGTTCGGGCTGGCGGAGAAGTCCCGAGTCTTTGATGTCTTCATAGATCTCGTAGACTGGTGCGGTCAAGGGGGTATACCGCTCGTACTTTCTCTTGCGCTCTCCTTCTCGATCGCGCTTCTTACTCGAGCCGGGGTTTGGCTCGGAGGTCCGCTTCTTGTCCCCCTCCCGATCGAGCCGGTTGCGTCTCGGCAGGCGCTGAGTACTTCTTCGCACTCGGCGTGGCGCAGTGCTAGAGTCACTAGCTCGGCAAGGGTCGAGGGAGGGTGGAGGACAAGCTCGCGGCAGAGATTCTCGTCCCGGGTGCCCCCGGTCAGTGCGGTTGTGGCTGAGGCCACATCCAGGCGGGGGATCCTAAGGGCTTCCGATTTAAATCGGTGGACGTAAGTCCGGAGCCTCTCCCCTTGCGCCTGTTTGAGAGCCAGGAGCCCCGCTATTGACCTTGGGGGGGCGCTACCGGCGAAGCTCTCCTTGAAAATTCGCCCGAATTGCCTGAAGTCTCGAATGGACCCCGGGGCGAGGGCCCGGAACCATGCCTGAGCGCCTTGGACCAGGGTGGCCGCGAAGGCTCGGCATTTGATGGGATCCGGCGTTCCATGCAGGGTCACCAGGGCGTCGAAGCTATCGTAGTGGTCGGCTGGGTCGCCCTGGCCGTCGTAGAGCTTGAAGGTTGGGATGGAGGCTCTAGGAGAGACCTCTGCCTTCAAGATGTACTCGGAGAAAGGGGGTTTCTCCTCGTCCTCCTGGAAAGAGGTCTTCTGCAGGGCGCGGAGGGCGCGCTCTTGCTCTGCGAATCGTCTTTCAAAATCTCGTAGCCGGAGAGACAGTTCCGACTGTGGCCGCGCCGTGGGGCTGGGGGGGGCGTCGTGGCGATCTCATGGAGCACTGGTGCCCGGGCGCGGCGGTCTCGCTCCCTGCTTCCCTCTCCTCGGCGTGGAGGAAGCCTCTTGCTCCGCAGGCGGAGCTTGCGAGGGTCCTCCGACGTCGTTGCGGAGGAGCTGTCGGCCGCGGAGGGTGAAGCGGCCTCCGGCGGTGTGCTGCGTTGCACTCCTTCGAGGGGGACTTCCTGACGGGGAGCGGGACCTCGCGTCCTGGGCCGCCTGGCACGAGGACGTCCATCTTTTCGTTGAGGGCCTGGAAGGCGTTGGCGCCACCGTCGAGGGGTGCCCCTGTCTCCGCTGGGGGGGGGTGGTGGCCCGTTGGTGGGGACGCTGGCGTTGGAGGGGGGGCTCTGTGAGACCCTAGAGGGGGCGCCTCCCGCCGCCGCCACAGCCTTACCTGCCCCGCCGGCGGATCTCCTCCCTGAGCTTTTTCTTACCATCTTGACACTTCGTGCGTTTCCCACAGACGGCGCCAGATGAAGAGGCGGAATCTCGCGCTGGGTCCTGAGCGGGCTGTGGATCACCAGAAGATGAATCTGCAAGAGAGGGAAACGTGTCAGAGGGCCCAGGGGATCTCCCTGGGGCAAACCCTCCGATGGCTAAGTCAGTAGAGCGATGGTGGAAGCGATAATGGGGGGAGGAGAGAGCTGATGTGCGAGAATCCTCTCCACCAAAGGGTGAAGCGAATCGTGCTCAGGAGCTTAGGGTATGTGAATGCCTAGTTCATCTTACCATCTTCCGGAGGGTATCCCTTGCTTAAATAGTGCGCCGCCTTCAGGAGTCCTGTAAGCTGAGGGGTTCCCGGCGGAAGTTACGTCTTTAACGGGGGCTTTCATGGCCTGATCGTGGGAACGTTATCCCCTTGGAGTCCGGCAGCTCCCATGACTCTCCCGCTGGCGGAGGACTCTGAACGGCCGCACCTGCAGATAATCAACCGGTCTTACCGAGCCTCGGGGATGCTAACTCACGTCCGAGCGATAGGCATGGCCCGGCGAGGGTGGGGTCGGATAGATCGGCTGGAGCCTATCTCTCTCGGATGGGGAGAGGGCTTTAGGCCGGACCTTCCTTGGGACCTAACCGTTGTCTCGGGCCCTCCGAGCCTAGAAGGCCGCCGGGGAGAGTTGGTTCCTCGAGTCTTATTTATTGGGCTTTTCTCCCGAAGTGGGCCCTGTGGGCTATCACTTGGGTGGGCTCGCCTGGTTGGACCTTGTAGGTCTTGTTAGGCTGCCTTTGTGGTGGGCTGCGGAAATCCCCCTCTCCAGGTAGCGTCCCCTGACGTCTTACACCGCACCGCAGGTGTCCGCCTGGCACGATAGCCCCCGGCGGAGGCAAGGACACCGTACAAGTAGCCACAAAGTAAGTGACTAGCTGGGGTCACGCTCGTCAGCGCGGGTCCAACCGCCCCCAACCACGTGTGCACACACAGATCGTGCGTCCCTGGTCTGGCCCTCTGACCGGTTTTCCCCTCAGCCGGACTCTGGCTGGTAGACGCGGGACCCGACGGAAACCAGTCTAAAACAGTCCTCAGGGTAGCCTCTCCACCACTCCCTGGTGGGACCACTAAACGTGTAAGCATGCTACGACTAGTGAAGGGTCACTGAAGGAGTAGACTCTCAAGTCAACGGAAAACAACGTCCGAACCCGACGAAGTACGGGGACCGTCCCACGTACCAGCGCCGTCGCACGGTGACCACGGTCGGAGAAGAAACGGGACTCACAATCCACGGGCCACGCACCCGGCCACGCAGAAACGCAGAAACGCAGAAGCACGGTTCACAAGGCAGCTCACAGGCCGCCAAACCGAATCCACTCTCAGGGAAAAGCGGGAATCCTCCAGCCCCAGGCTGGGCAACTGGACTCGCAATCCAAGGCCTTACTCATGGCCCACTCGGAAACCTCTTCCCGAAGAAACTCACGACGTGCGGGGAACCCTCGCCGCACTCACACCGACGCACGGTGGCTCGGTCAAGCGTAACACAAAAGCCTGGAACACGAGGAGTCACCCGGACTCTCAAACCCATGGGCACGCTAAACGAGGTAGCACGGTCCTCCCGACACCCTCAAAACACGGACACAAAACCCTCAGGGTGTCTGGGTCATTCACGAGACCGCAGGTCGGCCACTGGGTCCCAACCGGGTCGACCAGGGACCTACACAACGCGAAACGATCGCGGCAAGCACGAAGAACCACTTCGGCATAACACAGTGCCTGGCGGTCTATCTTTGGGCCGTCACAGCTGTAACGGTCCAAAGCTAGGCCGCCACAGCACTCTAACGGCCCAACTCAGGAGCGTTACACGAGAAAGCAACGTTGGCTGTGGCGCACCCACCCTGGGACGTCACAGCCTCTAACGGACCAAGCCTGGTGCGTTAGAAGACAGACCAAAACAGGTTGTGACGCACACCCCTCGGGGCGTCACAACCCCTAACGGACCTACCTAGGCGCGTTAGAAGAAGGGATACGTCAACTCTGACGCACCCTAGCTAGGGCGTCACAGAGCTCTGACGGTCCACCCCTGGTGCGTCAGAGTCTCAGGACCCCAATCGATCAAAATCATGAAACACGGATGTAACGGTCAGGTCCAGGCGCGTCACACCCTCTCACGGTTTATCGTAAGATCGTCAGAGCGACCGACGCCCTGCCGACACCACAACCTCTGTGACGCACCCCTCTTGGGGCGTCACGGCATGTAACGCACCCACCCTGGGGCGTCACAGCCTGTGACGGTCACTGGAAGGACCGTCACACCGTCCCGAGAGCGGGACGGCGGGAAACGACCCAAAAATCGTCCCACGCCCCCATACCTCCACGGGAGAGGGGGAAAACAAGGGGGAAGCCCCAAATGACCCCTAGCATGCATCTACGGCCTCGGATCGGCCAAAAACGCGATGAAACGGTAGATCGGCTCACGAGCCCTAAAACATGGATTTTTCCCAAAAATCCCCAATTACGCCCGCTCGGCTTACCGCAGCCTACAAAACTTGCGGGAAAGGAAGCTCACGAGCTGGGGGTCCACCTCCCTACCTCCACCGAAGAAACGACGCGCCGTGGACGCCGATCCACGAAGAAATCGCCGCGAAACCCTCGCCGGCTCACGAACGCGCCCCCAAGCTCCGCCACGCCTCCACCGCCTCGATCCTCGCCCGCGCCGCCTCCACCTCGCCCCCGCCTCGCTCCGTCGGCCGCCGGAGAAGAGAGGGGACAAAGAGAGCGTGAGGGAAGAGAGAGGGAGAGATAAGAGAAATGAGAGGGGAGAGAGAGAAAGGGTTAATATATATAGAAAAACCCGAAAATTGCGGAAATTCATAAAATTACGAAAAATTACCTCCGCGATCCTCGTGAAGAGCACAACGCGTCGGTACTGTCCCGGAGTCGGAGAACGCCACGGTTTGCCCTGCACAGAGTTCCGAAGGCGCATCAGGAAAAAACACGTGTAAAGCACAAAATACACTCCGAAAAATATCCGAAAAATATCAGAAAAATCTGGAGCATTACAGCCCTCCCCCCCTTAAACAAATTTCGTCCTCAAAATTTAGGACTAGCACCAAGTCACAGGGGAAGAATGTCTCAGCCAACTGACAACGCTGTCAGGGCCCCAGCACAGAAAACCTCGATTCACACCAAAAGCTCCGGACCTGAGGGACACAGCCAGACTTACACACGAACAACACCTCGCTCCGCGCGCCGTGCACACCGGCCATCAGAGCAGGCACACCAACAAACGCAGTCCGGCGTCACCTCAGTCACAACCAACCCAATCATGGCATTGCTGCCACCGTCTCGCTCACCGAGGAAAGGCAGTCCTCGACACGAGAAACAGCTACCGATCCATCCTATGGTCGGCGTACAAATCGCACATCAGCTTCACAACCAGCTGACCGGTCGCACACCCTTCTCAAGGGAACAACCAATACAGAGCCTCCACCAGCTCACGCAGCCATCTCAACAGACCGCAACCAGAACATCGGCTCAGCACCAAGAATCACCTCACACATGGCAAGCTAAAAGCCAGACATATCACTGTGCCAACTCTGTCAGAACACAAACTTCGACAAAGCCCAGATCCCGTCCAGAAAGGCACATCACAGAAACGACCACCAAAGGTCTCACCTGCACACGGCTCTCACCGTTCACGATGCACAACCAACAGCATCTTCTGTCTGTGAAAAGACCATCCACTGGTCGCCAGATACACGTCAACGGGAAACCTCCACCGGCCCAACGGGCACGATCCAACCCACAACAGGCCATCCGCTAACTCACACACAGACAATTACCACATCTCAAGTTGCACTCCTCTCGGACACCGCATCCGATCTTGATCATCGCGCCAACTCAACCCTCTCAGGGGAGCACGATGAAACCAAATGACAAGATCTTGGCGTCTTCGGTCATCACCTCACTAGACTCAGACTTATAGGGGAACCATCCCACGCTGGTCACCAAACCAGGGATAACCATTGTGACACCAACGTCCCATCAAGGACCACCAATCCGACGCCAATCTCACTAAAAGGCCTCCGCCCACAGGCGTCACTCTTCCGTCTTGTCTCATCACATCTCTCGACTAATCCAAGTGGACACCTGCCAATCCCGATTCCGCCCTCACCACCAAGCCACGGGACACCACCTGAACACTCATGGCACACGTCTCTAGGGGAGAAAGTGCCAACCAAAATTACGACAACCAGGTTGCCAGCACCACGACCAATGCACAATGGGTCCCTAACAATACACATCTTACCGTGGTCGACTACGAGACTTAGCCTTACCAGTCACTTGCAGCTACCAACCGGAACCCAAAATCTCTCAGAGATCGCTTCCTCAAAACACGATCTCAACCGAGGACACAACCCCCAATACAAGTTGGGCACCAAGCTACCGACTCTGACCAACACGTCCTCGACCTCCATCAGGCGACATCCACAACAACCCCATCCGGGTCTAATACCGACGCCTGACACGGCTTCCATCACAGGAACAGGGTACTCATGCGGCACACTTGCCAGCACATTCCCCAACACTCCATCCTGCCAGTGCCAAGAACCATAATACCTCGAGCAACGGCACGGCAACAACACGTTTCACACAGAGGAACCAATCCTCCAATGCTCGAAAACTTAGGAATCCGCCCGTAGCAACCAACGTTACGATCTTGAACCAGTGGGTTATGGGCCCACCAGGCTTCCGCTGCGCACTCTGATCAACGCGTACAGCCAAACACGGTAACTCGGGACTCACCATACCGACAATCTACGACTCGGCTGGTCAACCTCAGAAAACAGGGTAAGGAAAAGCTCCATTACCTCGAACCCCAAAGCACAGATTCACCCCCAATCTGGCAATCCTCTACAACTCCGCAGGCTCCGATCCGCCACGCATCGGAAAGTCCCAGCACCAGCCAAGAATGTGAACACCGCCCAACCAGCATTCGTCCTTCCGGAAAAGCGCCAACACACCCTCACACGACAAGGGAATGGGCACAACTTCTCACAGGCAACCACCTGGCCAAGACAAGGAGCACGTCTCGCACAGACTTCATGGTACACAAGGCCAACCAATCCGAACACATGATGCAAGACGGCAATCCTAGCCAAACACAATACTCTCCAACCAAAGGAGAAACCAAACGCACTTCCGACCAACGGAAAACTCCGTGCTCGACCTGACCTCAAATCTCGCGCACGCTGGAAACAGCACCAACCAACACCAAGGAAAACCATCGCTTCCATCGGGTCAGCGCCTCCGACACACTCAGCAAGTGTCACGTCGGACCACAATCACATCATCTCTCGATGCACCACCGCTGCAATTCCTCAAACTGCAACACACCACGCCAAGAGCCGCAACACGAGCCATAACCGACGACCGTCAACGCTCATCCCCGAGTCCCGAACTCGCCACGGAACCTTCATATCTCAAACCAAATTCAAGGCGAACACAATCCATTCGCACGCAAGAGCGCAGGAGCAAGACTTACTGGGACACCACAGCCCAATCCTATCTCGAAATCCGCAGAACAATCGGGACCGACACGTCATTTATGACGCCACAGAGCACGACAAGAACATCAGGCTCGACGAAACAGCAACTCACCGAGAGGATCCTCCGCTCACTCGAGCACACCTCTCGATCAGAACACCCGCTCTGCCACCTTAAACTACGACCTGAACACCTCAGGGGCTAGACAAACCTCAAGCTGGAATGGCCAAAACCGACAGCAGCTCCCTCAGAGCACGCTCATGGCCACTTAACCACGAACAATCCTCTCCAGCCACCTGACCACGTTGTAAATTCCTCAAACGCAGCACCGCGAGTTCACGCCTGCCAGCAACCTCTGCCCAACGCAGCACAACCAGGGCCACCACCGATGAGGGAGAAGGCTCTCGACCTCGATCCTTAGACCCCATGCTGACACGAAAGCCGCGGACAGCAACCACCTTCACAGCGCTGCACAGCGCACTCAAGCTCTCAAGCGATAAACTAGGCGGAAAGCGAACACAAAACCCTAAGCCAGCTGTCGACTGTACTAGACCTTATGGACTCTGATCACTGCAATATTTCGAATTCCTATGTACGTCCACAACCACCGCTCTGATACCATCTGTAACGACCCAAGATCCGGATACCGGGAAAGACCCGATACCATTCGAATCCTGGCCCGCCGCCCACGAGTCGGAGGACTCGGAAGGGTTAAAAGGAGTGTGGAGGCACAAAGAAATAGGAAATAAAGCAGGACAATTCAACAATTAACAGAAATAAATAAACAACTACTACAACAACAGAGTCCAGTCCAACAGAAAGTACAGTCTAAAGCAGTAATACGTACCACATGCCGAGTGAACACTCGGCCCGGCGAGCTGGCACCCTCGAACCTCCGAACAGCACCCTCGAACCTCGAGGAAGAACCGCCACACCTGAAAAGCAGGAATGAGTCTCCAAAACAGAGACTCAGCAGGGATTCCGCGGAACCCCAACCGGAAACAACGGCGGTAGCGGAAAGGAAAGCTACAACGACAGCAGGAACAGCGAACCGGTGGCCGGTCAAAACTCGGCACTACAGCTACTCCTGCTGTACCAGAAAACACACCCCGATCTCACGGTCGGGGGCTACCGAACCACACTAGTACCACTTACCGAAGTAAAAACCCACGGCAATCACGCCGTAGAGGCCTGTCTCCCAGGACACGGCCAACCTGGACACGCTGTCCAAGGTGAAATCCTGACCACTCGATCGCGGACACCGCACCAACAAGACGCAACCTCGGTAAAGCTACTAGCACCCGTCTCACGGCACGAAAATCGACACACACGTCACGGTGAAACAACCTGGACTCAACGGTCAACACGACCAAAAACCCGAAGGTCGAAGTCACAGAGACTGACAGTCTGTCACTCCCGACTCGACAGGAGTACCTCCCACTAGAAGCACAGTCGGTAGCGTCCCCTGACATCTTATACCGCACCGCAGGTGTCCGCCTGGCACGATAGCCCCCGGCGGAGGCAAGGACACCGTACAAGTAACTACAAAGTAAGTGACTAGCTGGGGTCACGCTCGTCAGCGCGGGTCCAACCGCCCCCAACCACTTGTGCACACACAGACCATGCGTCTCTGGTCTGGCCCTCTGACCGGTTTTCCCCTCAGCTGGACTCTGGCTGGTAGACGCGGGGCCCGACGGAAACCAGTCTAAAACCGTCGTCAGGGTAGCCTCTCCACCACTCCCTGGTGGGACCACTAAACGTGTAAGCAGGCTACGACTAGTGGAGGGTCACTGAAGGAGTAGACTCTCAAGTCAACGGAAAACAACGTCCGAACCCGACGAAGTACGGGGACCATCCCACGTACCAGCACCGTCGCATGGTGACCACGGTCGGAGAAGAAACGGGACTCACAGTCCACGGGCCACGCACCCGGCCACGCAGAAACGCAGAAGCATGATTCCCAAGACAGCTCACAGGCCGACAAACCGAATCCCACTCTCAGGGAAAAGCGGGAACCCTCCAGCCCCAGGCTGGGCAGCTGGACTCGCAATCCAAGGCCTTACTCATGGCCCACTCGGAAACCTCTTCCCGAAGAAACTCACGACGTGCGGGGAACCCTCGCCGCACTCACACCGACGCACGGTGACTCGGTCAAGCGTAACACAAGGAGTCACCCAGACTCTCAAACCCACGGGCACGCTAAACGAGGTAGCACGGTCCTCCCGACACCCTCAAAACACGGACACAAAACCCTCGGGGTGCCTGGGTCATTCATGAGACCGCAGGTCGGTCACTGGGTCCCAACCGGGTCGACCAGGGACCTACACAACGCGAAACGATCGCGGCAAGCACGAAGAACCACTTCGGCATAACACAGTACCTGGCGGTCTATCTTTGGGCCGTCACAGCTGTAACGGTCCAAAGCTAGGCCGCCACAGCACTCTAACGGCCCAACTCAGGAGCGTTACACGAGAAAGCAACGCTGGCTGTGGCGCACCCAACCTGGGGCATCACAGCCTCTAACGGACCAAGCCTAGTGCGTTAGAAGACAGACCAAAACAGGTTGTGACGCACACCCCTCGGGGCGCCACAACCCCTAACGGACCTACCTAGGCGCGTTAGAAGAAGGGATACATCAACTCTGACGCACCCTAGCTAGGGCGTCACAGAGCTCTGACGGTCCACCCCCGGTGCGTCAGAGTCTCAGGACCCCAATCAGTCAAAATCATGAAACACGGATGTAACGGTCAGGTCCAGGCGCGTCACACCCTCTCACGGTTTATCGTAAGATCGTCAGAGCGACCGACGCCCTGCCGACACCACAACCTCTGTGACGCACCCCTCTTGGGGCGTCACGGCATGTAACGCACCCACCATGGGGCGTCACAGCTTGTGACGGTCACTGGAAGGACCGTCACACCGTCCCGAGAGCGGGACGGCGGGAAACGACCCAAAAATCGTCCCACGCCCCCATACCTCCACGGGAGAGGGGGAAAACAAGGGGGAAGCCCCCAAATGACCCCTAGCATGCATCTACGGCCTCGGATCGGCCAAAAACGCGATGAAACGGTAGATCGGCTCACGAGCCCTAAAACATGGATTTTTCCCAAAAATCCCCAATTACGCCCGCTCGGCTCACCGCAGCCTACAAAACTTGCGGGAAAGGAAGCTCACGAGCTGGGGGTCCATCTCCCTACCTCCACCGAAGAAACGACGCGCCGTGGACGCCGATCCACGAAGAAATCGCCGCGAAACCCTCGCCGGCTCACGAACGCGCCCCCGAGCTCCGCCACGCCTCCACTGCCTCGATCCTCGCCCGCGCCGCCTCCACCTCGCCCCCGCCTCGCTCCGTCGGCCGCCGGAGAAGAGAGGGGACAAAGAGAGCGTGAGGGAAGAGAGAGGGAGAGATAAGAGAAATGAGAAGGGAGAGAGAGAAAGGGTTAATATATATAGAAAAACCCGAAAATTGCGGAAATTCATAAAATTACGAAAAATTATCTCCGCGATCCTCGTGAGGAGCACAACGCGTCGGTACTGTCCCGGAGTCGGAGAACGCCACGGTTTGCCCTGCACAGAGTTCCGAAGGCGCATCAAGGAAAAATACGTGTAAAGCACAAAATACACTCCGAGACCCGCGAAAAATATCCGAAAAATATCCGAAAAATCTGGGGCATTACAATGCTGGTGGTCCTTCCTCCTTCCACGCAGACACAGGTAGAGGATACAGTCAGGGTGAGCCAGGACATGATTCACAGAGTCAATATAGGCATCCATCAGGTTATGGAGGTGGCCAACAGGAGGCAGCCATTTATGGGTGGGGTCATGAAAAAGCATTCCAGTTCCATCCACATCGCCAGTTCCTCTTCTCTTCCTCAAGATTCTTATGCTGATACTGGATTCCAATCAAGCCAACCAAACACTCCAAGAGGGATCCAAAGAGGGATGCATGTCTAATGAATTTTATGATTTCTATGTGATTATTTATATTTTTCTGAATTATTTCTGATTTTTTAGACTTTTTTTTGATGCTTTTCAATGGGTTTCGGCCGAAACCGAAACCGGACGGTTTCGATATCGGACTCGGCCGAAACCGAGTCCGAAACCGATACGGACATCCTTGCAGGCAGGTGCCCCGAATCTATCAAAGACAGAAGACCGTGTCGGTACAGTCTCTGTCAGCCTGTCAAAGACTGAGACTCGCGCTGGCGGCGCCTGGGTGCGGCTACTTCTTTTAACTCGGACAGCCTCCGAGATTTGAGGTGTGAAGTCGGGTTTGCGATAAACCCCTTTCCTTTTTTACCCCTGCGGATGCAGGGGTTTGACATCTAAAGATGCCGAAGGAAGTTGGGCTTGAATTGGCCTAAGCTTGCCAGCCCTGACTTGCCTGATTACATGGGCCTCTTGTTTAGTGACCCAGATTTGCTTCATCTTTCGGGGACGTTGTTCAGTTGCCTTGCCACCGTTGGTAGACCTGGACTTCTTCTTCAAGTCGGGTTCATCCTCCCGCACCTCGTGGAGGAGCGAGAAGCAGTTCGAAGTTGGTATGGCCGGGACATGACTGACTCGTGGCACGATTAGCTCGCCGCCGTCAAGCCGGGCACGGAGATCACCAATCATTATAGTTTTGCCGGATCTGGAAGTTACCACTACCGGCTTCTTATTTTGGAGGCGGCGGCGGCGCTGCCCCCATTTGGCGGAGACGGCGTTGGTCGACACCATGTGGACCGAGAAAACTCGGCCTTGGGTAGGGCGGGGATTGATGCCCCCAGTTGCGGCGGACGCAGAGGGTGCAACGGGCGCCACCTGACTCGCGGGGACCACCCCCAGGAAAAAGGGAGACCCAATCACAGTAAGGAAGTCCCCAAACACGATTGGGGTGACCAGATAGCCATATCTGGCATGGTTGTCAATGACAAGAGGACCGTAGGTAACTGCCGCCATCGAGGTTGCTCAAAGAAGTCGAGCTTTGACTTGATATTTGGTACTTCCCCTTCTCCTCCCCCTCCTGCACGAATGAAGAAAGGGCGTTGGGGCCTTTGTAAGGGGATTCAAAACCTTAGCAGTAAGATGAAAGGCAGGAAAAGTCCCACCAGGCGTGCCAATCTGTTTACGCGCACGAAATTTTCTTGCCATCCGAGGTATGCGTATTTATTCTTTCTCTTTGCATATTTATTAATTCTACACTCTTATTTATCAGACGATTAGGGTTCGTGTACTGAACTTTCCCCACCGATCGGAGTCGGTGTTAATTTACATCGGACAAGTCCGAACACCTTTGATTCACTACTAAAAATCCCTTCTTACCCTTACGACCCATGCCCTTAGGCGGAAGGGGATTTCTATAATTTCCCTCGAGCGAGGGTTTATTTATGATTTTTCCTTTTTATGAGGGTTTAACCACAAATTTCTATTTAGAAAAGGGTTTATTTGCAATTTGTTGTGCCACTAGGGGCCACGTATGATCCTTGTAATTTTTCTGGACTTTTTCGCATTTTACGAGATTTTATCGCGGGTATATATGCAATTAAAAAAAAGTCTAGGGTAAAGATGCAATTTTTGAGACTTATCTTTGAGAGGGGAAATTTTCCCAAACGGGGAATGTTTCTCATTAGCAACATCTCTTTTAAATTTCCACATTTTTTTTACTTTTCTTTGAAATAGACGTACTTTTACGCAATTTTGGAAAAATACAGGGTAGAAACGTAATTCCAAGACCATGCGGGGGCCATTACGTAATTTTTGCAGAAAATAAGTTGATGAATTCTCATCATCCTTTAACTTTCGTAATTTTAGTACAATGTACTTTAATGGCCTGCGAATACAATGCTTTTTATATGCTCCAGGGGCATTTTAGTCAACATATACCCTAAAAAGGTATTTTTGCAAATTGAAAATTTTAAACCCAACAAGGCTGGAGAAGAAAGGGGGCGCACCCTTCCTCTTGGTCTCCCTCCTTTTCTTCTCTTGGTCTTCCTTTCTCCTTTGTTTTGCTTGCTCTTCCTTTCTCTTGCTCTTCGTTCCCTCCTTGACTACTCACACCCTTTTATAGGGGTTGCTAGGTGGAGTGGAGGTGGTGGAGCTCCAGTGGATGCATCCCTCTCCGATGGAAGCCCAAAAGGTAAGAGGTGTAACCCCTTCCCCCCTCTTCTCTGTTTTTTTCTTGTTTTTCTTTTGGGCGGAGGCCCACATGAACAGTGCCGGAGGGAGTCCCTCCAGTCACCGCGTAACCGTCCCCTCCGGTCTTGGGCCGACCGAAGGCACCCCCCTCCGATTTGCGGACACCGGAGGGGGGGTCCCTCCGATTCCTTGCCACCGAAGGGGGTTCCCTCCGGTCAAGTCAGCCAGAGGGCCCCCCCCTCCGGTCTGTACCGCGTCCGCAAGAGAGAGAGAAGGGGCGGAGGGGGGGTTGCCCATTTCTTGGCTTCAAAGCCTATAAAAGGCCTGCCGTACTTCTGAAAAAGTAATTTTTTACTGCTGGAAAGAACTGGACCGCAACTCGTGGAGCCCTTCTTTGGTTGCTTTGGCCTTGCTTTGTCGGGAGAATAGTCTCGTTGACCGCTATGCGGATCGGAGAGATCCGAATAATTGTTTACAATTGACCTTCCACACAAGTGAGCGGGATCACTGCCCTACGGGATATTTTTGATGGATTTCTTCGTGCATAAAGCACATGTCATGTTACATGAAAATAACGGCTCCGTCATTTCGAAGCCGCTCATGAACTATTAAATATTATTGTTCCCTTTTTTCTGAAAATTTCTGAAAATACCAGAAATTAAGGACGAACCATTTTGGGGTCCAACACCATCATTTACATGAAGTTTGTGTGATTATGGAAGTAATAACATGAGGAAATTAAAGTCTAAGTTCTCTAACAAACACAAATATATATAATGCATTTTAACACCAACAAGGGGAAAAAAGGCTAGAGATTGTTTCATCCATTTCATTGGCACAACAAATACAAATATATAAAGGCTTGAGTCCATTAAATAACCAAACACAAGTACAACCAAACACAAGTACATAGAGTAATAAAACTAATAATATAAAGAAATTAACATCATCATTAAATACTTTGCACACCATTAAAGGGAAATTGATCTAACCTATTATTTCATTCTTTTCATTGCCACGTGTCCATAAGAAATAGAATCATATAGAATTATTGAGTCACGATTCGATTAAACAAGCAAATCAAAAGACATCTCTATGTCATAGATGGATGAGTCTAATAAACCAAACATAAATACATTAGGCAATCACTCAAGACTCGAGAGTCAAGCATCCTCGTCTAGCTCAGAGGAAAATAAGTCTACATCCTTGGAAGAGCACCCAAGTCCAAAGTCTATATGTATCTGTGTCGGTGTGTGTGTGTGTGGGGGGGGGGGGGGGGATATGGCAGCCTCTGAATAGACCTAATGGGGTGTTTGGGAACATTTAAAAAAAAAAAACTCTTTTTATCTTTAAAATTATGACACATCAATTTTCTACTTCATTTTTAAAATTAATAAAAACAGTCGGATGTGATGTTTGGCAAAACGCTCAGCCGTCGGAGGAGGGGGAGCCGCCGGAGGAGGAGCTGCCGGAGGAGGGAGCTGCCGGAGAGGGGGGGCCTAAAAGGGAGGGAGGGGGAGCCGCCGGAGGAGGGGGAGCTGCCGGAGGAGGGGGAGGAGGAGCCGCGGCGGAGCCCAGGCGGGGGAGGGGGGGATCGGCCGCGGCGGAGGGAGAGGGAGAGGGGGGGTCGCTGCGGCGGAGGGAGAGGGAGAGGGGGGGTCGGTCGCCGGGGGAGAGGGAGAGGGAGAGAGAGAGGGGGGGTCGCAGCGGCAGAGGGAGAGGGAGAGGGAGAGGGAGAGGGGGGTCGGTCGCCGGGAGGGAGGGAGAGGGGGGCTGGGGGGATCCGCCGCGGCGGAGGGAGAGGGAGAGGGGGGGTCGCCGCGGGGGAGGGCGGGGGCGGGGACGGGGACGCAGGGGAACGAGAGACGAGACAGTTTCAAAAAAAAAAACTGGGCGAGAGTTGTTTTTTTTTTAAGACAGATTTACGTGGGAGTACATTATCTCCTTAAAATTTAGGAGAGGTATGCCAAACAGGGTAAAAAAATCTCTTTCTCTTTTTTTTAAAATTGAGAGAAAAAAAGGGTAAAAAAGAGTAACCAAACACCCCATAAACATCTGAATAAATGATGACCAATGTGAAGTACTAGATGGCACATGGAACTCTACAAAGAACGCTCTAATAGCATCCACTACCACATCTACAGGAGGTGTTGATTATGACAGAGAAGCTAGTGGTGCCACCGAAATTCTGGAAGAGTCAGAGGATGATGTAGATCTATGTAATGTCCTCAAAAACTGCTCAAGAACTGAGGGGCATGGGGCAGTATCCCTACGAATGCCTACGAGATGCTCTACAAAGTTGCAAACCTATGAATGCCGCTAATCAAATGCTGGCATTATATGCAGTGGATACGCCGATCTCCATCTATCATATAGCCGTGAGACCACACTAGGTGACATCTATCACGTGGCATTCGTTGTCCATGAGTAATTAAGAATTAGTGATTAAATAGTAATTTAAAATTTAGAAAAACCAAATAAAGCATGAGTCAATTTAACAACCATACCAGCCCCAATGAAATTGTTGAGAAGGGTTAAATGGTTGATGATTTGAGGAGGAAGAAATCTCCATGATGGCTATCCCGTCTCCCTAGAGGTGGACCTGATATGTGGTCAATACATGTGCTCGGTATTGGGTCTAGGACATGTATGCAGCATACAGCTACTAACACTCTTGCAAATAGTGGGCATCTGTAGAGGTGTCTAGTGTATACACATCGGTTAAGGTGTTGAATACCCATATCCATGTGTAGGTGCATGAGGATACCCATATGTAGATGACTAGTCACTGACAAAATGTAAGGTATCCCTAGATGATGCATAATAGCCATAAGCTGCATATGGATATCCATGTGTTCTAAGGCAATAACTAATAGACTAGTAATCTAATGATGCAATAGAATCATGTGTGCTCAAGCTCTAAAAATCAGACGGTATGCCCTGATAACTACTTCTGTCAACCGCTAAGCATTGCTTTGGTTGGGGATTATCCTATGTAGTCAGAGGCGTGAGGCGACCAAGGGGTTGCCTCATGCCCAAATGCCTAGGCCATGGTTGCCTCATGCCTCAAACGCCTAGGGGATGGCCTAGGCTTTGAAGAATTTTATTAATATATGTATATATAATTCAAAAAATATACATATTTGTCTAAATATCACAAAAAATACATACATACAATCAAGATTATAAATAAAATTAACAACAATCAAGATTTGAGGCAAAAATGCATACATACAATGAAGATTTGAGGCGAAAATACATAGGGCAAGTAAATCAAGATCTTCTGGGACCAACCCTCTTGGGAGTGAGACGTTTGAGGCGAAAGCGAGGCAGTTTGGGGCCGCCTCGCCTCAAAAACAGCCTAGCACTTTTGATAACATAGGGATTATCACCCACTTGTCCTAGGGATAACCCCGGGTTAGCACAAAATGTGCTTTGGTTGAGGGGGTTAGCGAACCCGAGACATGTGGGGGATAACCCTAAGTTAACCCCTCTTAAATTGTCCCTCCCCCAAGGCTAGAACCATTTAACCCCGCGTGCGATTTCTCCCTTTTGCCCTCGCCTCATCCTGAGAACCTCCAACCCTCATCTCATCCCAAGAACCTCCAACCTTCCCCTCATCCTTCCCCTTACAGGATGCAATCCAGCCCCACTGACCCTTGCAATGACCATTCCAAGCTCCTCCCTCCTCGTCAGCCTCCCCCTCTCCTCCCAACAACCTTCTCCTCTTCCTCCTTGCTCCCACCTCCTTCGTGCCCCCGCTCCTCCTCAGGAGACCACCCAACGCCTTTGGCTAGGGCCTCCTCACCGTCTCGGCCACCACCCTCCTCTCCTCCTTTGTCAGCTTCTATGCCCAACTCACTCACTGTTGCTTCGAAGGCCACATCTCCCTCGTCATCGCCTCCTCCGTAGGGCAAGCGATGGGGTGGGCAAGAACCCTAAGTTTTTTTGGAAGGAAATGTGGATTATACCACCAATTTTATTGAAAAATAAACAGAGGTAGTACAACCAGAAATAGAGGAGACATTACCCTCAAACAAACACAGCTGCTATCATCACAAACTACAACCACACAATTGTTAGAGAACAACAAAGGAATTCATCACAAGGTAGACTAATCCCCCCCCCTCGATGAAGCACAGGCCCTAAGTCGGGTAATTACTCCTGAAGATTTGTAGTCCTTCATCAATGATAAAATTTTCCCTCTGCCTCGACTTTGTTTCTGCTGTGCAGCAGCATTAAGGTGGAGAGCCTTCAAAAATTTTCTAGACTGTCCCGGGTTTCATGTAATTTTTATGCCCAGCATCCCAACCTTCTGAATTAATTCTTCATCACTCCACGTTGAGAGAAAAGTATCTATAGCTGGAGCAAGTTAAACTCCCTTGAGAATTTGAATAGATAGCTAGTGCCATCAAGAAATTAGGCATCGACCTATCTTCCATGATTTTTTTGTAATTTGAAGACTTTTACTTCTCACTTATAATTCTCACCTTTGTTTATGTTAACAAGATTGGCATTTGTTGAAAGAAATAAAGTACACCACATGTAGCACCCCGGATAAATTATAAGAATAAAAATTCCTTAGATCAATAAATCCCTGAATAAATACACAAAAGGGCTAAATTACTACATAATAAGATAAAGCCCAACCAATATATACGTGGGCCTCCCAAATAAAACCAAATAATTAACCCACATATTTGTATTAAGACGGGCTTAACCCAGATGCATTAAAAGGATTAAATCCTCCAACCCTTTCTTAAAGATCATAAATACATGGGCTAGAAAAGCCTTAAAAAAAATCCCTAAAGGGCCTCACGAATGGGAATGGGCCTTAACGGGGATATGTATATATATAATATTAAGTTTCTTCAAAACAGCCGAAGTTGTGTTCGAATGGGGAATTAACTATTTCCTAAATAATTAAAGCCCTCACCATATTAAAAGGAAGTTGAAAGAGGAAATACGTAACATACATACGGTAATGGGCCTAAACCCACCCATATAGCAGAATCCCTTCACTAATTAAACCTAATTAACCACCATGAAAAGAAACCACATATCTTACATGGACCTGATATACAAAATGCCAACTCATCTCTTAATAACCCAAACCCACGTACTTGGGCTTTTCCAACAGCAAGCCATGCGTGGCCACCCAACCCAAAGCCAAACCTAGTTGCCAACGTCACGTTGCATATTCGAACGTGAGAACGATAGGGTTTTGCAGAGTAAAACAGGAAAGCGGCTGAGGTTTTGGCAGGGGAGAGATTTGAATGAGAAAGTCTAAACCCGTTAGGATTATTACGTGGGAAATTTAACTCCCGATGGGAAACTTAAAGCCTAAGAACCCTATAAATAAGATCCCCTCGATCGGCAGAAGCGTTCTTGCTGCTACTCTTGGCGTGAAGAAGCCCTGCATTCTTCTCGCTTCTACTGCTGTTCCTGCGTGCTGCTATTGTTGTCACGAAGGCCTGCTACGACTGTTGCAGTCGTCGTTGTGCTGCTGCAATTGTGCTGTGAAGATGCCTTGCTTCTTCCATCTTCCTTACCGTAGTACAGTGCGGTGGCTGTGGCTGCTGCTTCTTCCTTCTACCATCATCTTCCACGGACATGTGCTGCTGATTCTTATTTCCCTGCTTCGTTCTATTATCTAATCAAAGCTAAAAAGGTACGTATTCTCTCTACCAAGCCAAACTGTTAGCTTAATATGCATGATCTATGCATGTTTTCTGTTTCGCTTGTGGTTTCACGTGAAGTTAACAAAGTACACGCATGATTAATGATTAAAGAATTTTTATCCATGTAACCACATAACAAAATTCTGGATAAATATAATTCTGAGATCCCCATGATTATTCCTAATTTTTCATGCATATAAATGTTGTATTAACTATAAATATTAATTAGTTAAATAACTTAATATGTTTTACCATATCTCATATCTCGGAGAATCGCATGAAACACTGCAGCGCATTAGTTTTGAATTTTTGCTTTAATGGCTTGTTCTAGGTCGCCGGAGCGTCCTTTGGTCATGAAATTTTATAGGCGTGTTATTGGGTTAGTGATCGAGGTAGTGGTGTTAATACCTCCGTTTTTCGATCCTCCTAAACCAAAGTAGCCCTCCTCTCGAGTAAAATTTTTTTGAACATCACGTTAGGTAGAGTTTTTCGGGCTCTTCATTTCGGTATATAGATTGCGTGATTCCGACTTGTATACATCGAGAACGAAACGTTTGAAGTAGAGAAATACTATTCATTACCTTACCTAAATAACGACTTTTGTTTTGTCGTTATTTACTTAATTAACGACTTTTTGTTTTGTCGTTATTTAACTAACACCTTAATCCCTGTCATTATATATATATAATAATTACTTTATCTTTGAAATTAAAAAACTATTAAACCATATATCCTAAAATCATGATATTTATATTTCTGGAATCCCTGTAATTTTCTTTATTTTTGTTCCCTGAAAATCCTTACAATTTGAAAGTGACACTGTTCATGGCCTAAACATCACTTACTGTAGTTTTGCCTATTTGCGCCTGAGTATGAGGGCGTTAAAAGAGATTCGCGACCCTCACAAGGTCACCCATCAAACCATATATATAAATCTGGTAAACGAATATCTGAAAAATATAATTGGTGAGCATGTTTTGAATCTTATCATATAATTATTGCATGCTTTGTAAATAGTTGTTGCATGTTGTGTATTTGAATAATAATGGAATTGGTGACACACACAAGGTCGCTAGATCAAGAATATGCGTCTTGACAAAGATGCCAATTCTGGAATAATGTCCATTAATACATGGACATTGTGACTATTTTCTCCGAGCGTTTTGATCCAATACCGCTGGATCCGTTGGCACCACAGTCTCACATCCGTAGACTTGGTCCCTGTTTTGTTTTCTAGCTTGCCCACTCAACTCTCGGTGACAAACGAGCCCTCCGCGAGACATTCCGTTCCTTCGGACTGGTGACTTTGTCATTGGGACCTCCGTAAGTCTCCTCGTAGCCTTGGATTCCCTCAAGGCCGACTGAGCTGGTTGTACCCTAAAAACCTTAGAACCGATACGTGTCGCTTTGGTTTTCGGAAAACTTGTGTATCTCGAACTGCGACCATGACATGGACGCCTAATAGAATTGGCGACCATGGTGAGGGAGCAGTTTATTCTTTGTGCGACATTCTTCAGGACGCTAATTTTAAATAAGCGACCACACGAAGAGTCGTTATTTCTCTTTTGATGCCAATTCAAATTGACGGCGACTGTTTGGACGCCATTACCTAGTTTCTCGGATTTGCCTCGTGTTCATTATATCATGCATTTTCATGAGTGATTCCCTATTATTCTATGACACTCTATCCCTTTTTTGGGAATTTCCTTGATATTATCTCGGGAACATTAACCATTCGACTCTGTATTTGGCCATATCTGATTCTGAAATATTAAGGGCTCTGGATCCGTGACTTTTCAATACTAGGTAAGGACGGAAGTCCAATTCTGTAAACCATGGGAATTCTGGGTGTGACATTGCACCAAAGTCTGTATATCTGTTATATTCTGTTATTCTGTTATATCTGTTATTCTGCAAATTCTGTGAATTCTGGAAATTCTGTTATTCTGATGTTCGGTTATTCTGATAATTTAGATATTCTGCTAGATTGTTTAATTCTGCTTATATTTATTGAAATTCTATTATACTCTGGCCAATTCTGAAGTTATGTTCATCTAAGTATCTGTCCTTATTATATTCTGATATCTTATCCTTGGCTCTGCATTGGAATTTATCCCGATTTCTCTTGAGCTTATGGCAGCCTTTGACTTTGATATCCATCCTTTCTGTTAGAGTGATCATCATGATTTTTAAGTTAAATCATTTCATACATTGCATAGTCATGAACATGATTAAAATTGACTAATCACTTATATTCTGCTTAATGAGAGATGTAATTCCTACTGAGCTTTTTGCTCACCAGCCTATTTTAACATTTTTCAGGTAATAATGCCGAAGACAATCAATCAGACGGGGGAGGGCAAGAGTGATGAGTGCATTGGTGAATCGAGTCGATGTCTTTTATTTTATTGAGTCTTGTCCTTTCACTTGAGTCTTTTCATTTTCTTAAAGTGTAATAGTGAGTCCTTTTCTTTCAATTATGCAAGTTGAGTCAAATATGTAATTCAGATAATTGAGTATCAATAAAGATCTTGTTTGTCTACATTGTCTGACCTTGTAATTTTTGTGTCTTATGATTGCTTTGACTATTCACGACTGTATCACTGCCACGTTCCGAACAACACGTTCCGCTGCTATCGGTTCGGGGCATGACACCACATGAAGCCAAAAATAAAGAAAATTAAAACAATACTAATGAATAAAAGTAATGGATGAAATACCTTGAGAAGAAAACTCAACGACTATCGTCGCAGTAAAAGTCTAGGATCATTTTTTTCAAGTCAACTAAAAACATTAGAAATCAAATTGGTGGTACAATCCACATTTCTTCTCGAAAAAACTAAAAACATTAGCACAGTGAAAAGTGGAACTACATATTTGCAAAGGATAAGGCAAGTTGAAAAGAAATGCAAGAGAAGGAAGCCTTTAATTTTCCTTTCTATAGGCAGCTAAATTTCCATGTTGCTTTGAGGTGAATGATAATTCCTCATAATGTGAACAAAGGATCACCTGGAAAGTTACACCCTTCTCAGTGATGTCAGCTAAATGCAACAAAGAGACCTGTTTGAACAAGAGATGAAGACATGAGTTCTCTAATAGAGAATAGTGTTTGTGAAGAAATAAAGGGCATAATAATGTACACGTGAATTCACCAAAACATTAAAGCTCTAATGCTCCAACATTTATTTTACTCATGAAGGCAGAAAGAGAAAATTATTGTTTATATAAATAACAACTAACATTGCCAAACATACACCATAACAAAAGGCTAAATTGTTGCCAGAGACATTGATCCTTAGGCCTCTTTGCTAACTTTTTTGGTCTTTAAGGTTGCCTCCACTTCTCGTGGCTATTTTTCTTCTCAACGAGTGTATTTCAGATATTCTTCAATAGGCTACTTTGTGATCCTCAAACAGTGGACACAACGATGGAGTCTCATTTGACACCATCCTACAGATGGTGAGACTCTAGCAGATTCACTCATTATAGACACCTTGTTGGGGATCTCATCTATTTGACCATCCCTCACCTCAATACTCATCTATTTGACTATCTCTCACCCTGATATTCCCCATGCAGTCCACATTGTAAGATTACTGCTCTTGTTTCTGCTCTGTATACTGCATTCTGTGTTATTTTGTAGCATTATTCAAGGTTCTTTGTTCATGTCTGCTACCTCCTCACTTGAGCTGAAACCTTTCTCTAATGCCAACTGGGCAATGGATCCCACTACTTGTCATTCAACTACAGGTTTCTACATTTTAGTGTGCACTTCCATCTCCTACCACAGAAAGAAACATGAGGCAGTTTCTCACTCTAGGTCTGTGGGTCTGTGGCTGAGCATCATCCGATGGTTGATGCTTTTGCTGAGATTATTTTGCTGTGGCATCTTCTTTGTGATCTTCTTATTAGAAAGAAGGTAAATTATACCACCAAATTTATTTAAAAAATAAATAAAGGTAGTACAATCAAAAGAAGAGAGGAGAGGTTCCCCCCCAAACTAAAAAATAGAGATTAAAAAAATATACATAGAAGTCTTCAATGGCAGCTGAATAAGATAATCATTATTACATGATCAGTGTGTTCTTCTCTTCCGAAAACTCTGAAAATCAAAAATCTTCCGTCCGGACGGTAAGAATCTGTTGAAGCCAAAAAAATTGAAAAAAAAAAAGAAAAGAAGAAGAGAAGAAAAGGGGAACCTACCCGGGCTCAACCCCCCCCCCCCACTCTCTCCCTCTCACCTCCCACTCAATTGGACCCGGGGAGGTCCCTTGGGGACCTCCCCGGGGTGAAACCCCTCCTCAAGTTTTCTATCACCCGGGGTCATTCGAAGACCACCCAGAGTCAATCGACCCCATGTAAGCCTCTAAAGGGGCCGATCAACTCCAGTTAGGCTTATCCGGGGTCGACCGCCCTGCTAAAGGGGCCGGTCAACCCCGATTAGACCCCCCGAGGTTGACCGCACTCCAACCGCGGTTCCCTCCCAGAAGATGTCCATCCAAGGAGCGAGGTGTCTGCAATCACCTTCAGCAACACTACCCAACGTGTCACCAAGACTCGGGGTAAAAATGTGACAGTGCTAAAGTGCATGGGCTGGTTGTCATTGTCTTCGGCATATTCCCCTGCTATGTCATCAAGACTCATGGGTGAAAAGACTGCCCTATCAAAGCACATAGGTAGTTTGCCATCGACTTCGGCAACACTCCCTGCCATGTCATCAAGACTTACGGGTGAAAATGTCACATTATTAAAGTGTGTAGGGTGCTCGCCACCGCTTTTGGCAACACTCTCCGCCATGTCATCAAGAATCGGGGGCAAAAAAAAAACTCAACAAAAATTCCTCGCCATGTCATTGAGACTCAAGCGTAGAAGAATAAATCCAACAATATTCCCCACCATGTCGTCAAGACTCAAGGGAACAAATAAAGTTACAAAGGGTACAAGCTGTCTACCAGCGCCTTTGGCAAGATTTCCCCTCATGCGGCTCTGAATCCGACCACAAAGACCTACAAATCATGACAAGACGATGTCGAGATAAAGAAGAGAAAAGATGGGGCCGCAAGAGCCCAATGTCCCTGCCATGTCATCAAGACTAAAGGGTGAAAATGTCGCACCATCAAAGTGCACGGGCGGTTCGCCATCACCTTCTACAACATCCCCTGTCATGTCATCAAGACTCAGGGGAGCAAAGAAAATTGTAAAATGCACAGGCCGCCCGCCGTCGCCTTCAACTCCGATGGACACCCCGTGGGAGGTATTTTTTAGAACCAAAAAAAATTGAAAAAAAAGAAAAGAAGAAGAGAAAAAAAGGGGAACCTACCCAGGCTCAACCCCCCCACTCTCTCCCTCTCAACTCCCACTCAATTAGTCCTGGGTAGGTCCCCCAAGGGACCTACCCGGGGTGAAACCCCCGCTCCTCAAGTTTTCTATCCCCCGAACCCCCTACCTAGGGTCATTAGAAGACCACCCAGGGGTCAATTGACCCCGGGTAAACTTCCCAGGCTTATCCAGGGACGACCGCCCTGCTAAAGGGGCCACCAACCCTGGTTTGGCCCCCAGGCACAACCGGGGTTGACCGCGCTCAAACCGGGGTCAACCCCCCCCCCCTTTCTTAGGGTCAATCAACCCCGAATAAGTCCCTACAGGACCTATCTGGGGCCGGTTGCCCACCTACCAGGTCATTTGACCCCAGATAAGTCCCCCCCAGGGACTATCCAGGTCCAAGTGACCCCCCTAAGTCTATAAATACCACCCCATGGACCCCACTCAAGGATGACATCAAGAAATCATCGAAGGCGACACTCAGACGCGCGCTTGGAGTTCGTGTGCTTTGTGTTTTGTTAAGACCCACCCAAGGGTATGAGTTATAAATTCACCGGGTCCTACACATATGCCTCTATGGGTCATGTTATGTAATTTTCTGTGTATTTTAACGATAGAAATATTGTAATTTTCTGAATTATTCAGAAATAACAAAATTACCCCCAAAATTACAAGAAAACTCCCCCAATGTCTTGTAATGGCAGAAATACCCTGCAAATTTCTGAAATGGTGACTATGTCTCACATTTTTTCGAAAAAGTCTTGTAAAGTCTACAATTTGTCGACGAGCAGGACAGGACAGACACGGGGATCGAAACCCAAGGAGGATGGAAGCCTAAAGAAAAGCAATCTCCCAAACGTCTTGTGCTTTGTGTGCCATCACTAACAAGGTTGGGCATTGTGCCTTGTACACCTCCACCAAGGAGGGACTTGTGTCTTTTGTCTGAAAATTACACAAATACTCTTATGTTATTTAGAAATTACCAAAAATACCCCAGAACCTTCCAAAAACTATCAAAATATCTTTGAACCCTCCAAAAATTATCAAAATGTCAAATTCAAAAATTACCAAAATACCCCAGAGTTCAGAAATTATCAAAATGCCCCTTAAGCTTCCCAGAAATTACAAACAGCACCTGGCCCGTTCAAAAATTATATAAAAAACCTAAACTTTGTAGAAATTGCACAAAAGTCTTGTTCTGCCCTGAAGTTCCAAAATACCCTTATCCATGGTCACACCTCTTGCACTACTCAGTGAAGCGGGACCGTGCCTCTTCTCTGAAGGAGTGTGTGCTCTCTTGAACTTTGCTTAAAGCAGACCAGGAACTGTCAAACCCAAGAACCCCGATGCTCAAGAAAATCACGAGAATGCTCCTGTTGGTGGGAAATTACAAATAAATCTTGGAAAGCTAACAAAATGGCAGATAAGCCCAGGGAAATACTAAAATTGCAGAAACCCTGGAAAGTCAAAGCCAAGAAATGGCATATAAACCCAGGAAAATCTAAATTGCAAATAAGCTTTGGACATTCAAGAAATGACATGAATGTCCAGGACATCTAGAAAAATTATAAATATCAGGAAGTCAACAAATGACAGAAACGCCTAAAGACGTCAAGAATTGACAGAAATGTCTTGAAGAGTAAACAAATGACAGAAAGATGGAAGAAAGTCAAAAAATTTACAAAAATACCCTAGGAAGTCAGAAAATGACAGAGAAGTCTAAGAAAGTCGAGAAACTAAAATTGTGCCCCAAAAAGTGAAGAAATGACATAAATACTCCAGAATGTCAAGAAATGACATGAATGCCCTAGAAAATCAAGAAATGACATGGCTACCCCGGAAGATCAACACATGACAGAAGCACTTCGGACAGTCAAAAAATGACCGCGATGTCCAAGACAATCGAGAAATTGCATATATATCTTGGAAAGTCAAGAAATAACAGATAAATCCAGAAGAATCAGAAAACTACAGAAATACCTAGAAAGGGTCAAAATTACAGAAATACCCAGAAAGGGTTAAAACTGTAGAACTACCTGGGAAGGGTTAGAAACTGTAAAAATATACAAGGGTCAAAAATTGCATAAATACCTAGAAAGGATCAAAAATTACACGTGCCCGAAAAGGGTCCAATCATGATGAAACCCAAATTCAATGGCTAGATATTCACTAGAAGCAAATTAAACGGTCCGCTCATGGCTGGGAGTAAATCCAATCTTACGATGGAGGACAAAAAGATATTCAACGGTACGCTAGAGACTAGGAGGAAATCTAACAGTCTGATGGCGACGCCGCTTGATTTTAGTCCCTCTTGATTTCCCTTGCTGCGACGCCGCTTGTGATTATATGGTCGGGCCCATAGACCCTAAATCGCAGAGGTACTCCGCGGACCAACGATATCGGCGCTACGCCATATTTTCGCCGGTCGTTGTGAAATGAAATTCTCGAAATTTTTCGAGAGAATTACAGGTGCAACAAATGCCCCCCACAGGACATCTGTCGCGGCCGGAGGCGGGGGCGAACGGCCCGTGCCCTTTGAAGGGAATTGTGATTATGTGTCTTTTGTATAGACTTCTAGGCTTTGTAGGACTGCATTTAATATTTATAGTGTTGTCCTGGAGTGTTTGACCTGACATTGCTCTCCTATCTTTTGTTTCTCTGCGTTTGTAGGCATGGCCCAGTGCAGCTGCAAGTGCTACAGGTGCTGCATGTGCTACTACTGGCGGTGCTGGTGGTCCTTCCTCCTTTCACGCAGACACAGGCAGAGCATACAGTCAGGGGGAGCGAGGACATGATTCACAGAGTCAATATGGGCATCCATCAGGTTATGGAGGTGGCCAACAGGAGGCAGCCATTTATGGGTGGGGTCATGAACCAGCATTCCAGTTCCATCTATATCCGACCAGTTCCTCTTCTCTTCCTCAAGATTCTTATGTTGATACTGGATTCCAATCAAGCCAACCAAACACTCCAAGAGGGATCCAAAGAGGGATGCAAGACTTGTGTAATATCCCGGACCTTTCAGATCCTTCTTCGTGGGTCCCGGATTCGGTTTCTCGGAGTGTTCGACTCCGTCGTGTCCGAAATTTCGTTTCGGACATCTTCCGTGTCCGGATCGGCGCGATCCGGAGTTGTTTCGGAGGCCCGGGAGCGTTCCGCGGCTTTTCCGCGTGTGTTTTCCGATTCCCGGTGTGTGTTTCGGTAATTCCTTCGGAACCTCGTTGCGGGTGAACCGGGTCGTTCACCTACGCGAGAGTGGTACCGTTGCGATCGGTGCGTTCCGAGGATCGCGAAAATGTAATTTTCTATTTTTTGATATTTTCCGAAAATTCCGAATTTTCTATTTAAAACCCCCCCCCATTTTCTTTTATTTTTCTTCTTCTTCTTCTTCCTTTCTTCTCCTTCCTCCCTCACGACCGTGGCCGCCCCCTCTCTCTCTCTCTCTCTCTCTCTCTCTCTCTCTCTCTCTCTCGCGTTCGAGCGCGGCGACCTCCGTTCCGGCTGCAGACGGCGACGGTGCGATGGCGCGAGGACGTGGGTGACGACGAGGCGATCGTGCGGGCGTTGCGGCAAGCGTGGGAAGCGTGGGAAGGCGAGGTTCTAACGGCATTCTTCGTGGATTTGGGCTTGGATCGGTGCGTCTCGTCGCGGGCCGGAGGTAGGGTGACGTTCCTTAGCCTCTTGTCTTCCTTCCCCGCGAGTTTTAGCTCGAGACGAGGTCGAGAGGGGTCAATTTCGTGCCGGGAAGGGCCGTTCATGCCGTGGGGAGAGTTCGTCCGATCCGCCATTTTGAGCCCCGATTCCGTGGTTCACGGGCGTAGGAGCATGCTAGGGGGCTTGGGGGTTCTTCTCTCACCGTTTCCCCCTTCGTGGGGCTTGTTTGGGGTTGGAATGGGCGATTCCGGCGAGGTTCGCCGTTTTCGCGCCGATGGGCGATGTGCGGTCGAAACAGGGCCCGCACAACCCTTGTGCGGCCCCGTTCTGGCCGTCCATCAGCTCGGCGCGCTGTGGCCGGGGCTCGACGCGCAGTGGGCTTGTGCGGTTTGTCGTGGGACCGCATATCCTAAGGTGCGGCCCCACAACGACCGCACAACCCTGGGGTTTTCGACCGTTGAGTTTACCGTTGTACAGTGCATTGGGGTGTGTGGCCAGGAGCTAGCCGCATAACCCCTCGTGCGGCCCAGGGGCTGGCCGTAGGTCGTCTGGTGCCGTTGCCTGGGTGTGCGGCCAGATCTAGGCCGCACAACCCTTGAACGGTTAAACCATAGCCGTTCTTCCCTAGTGCGGCTACGGCATAACCGTTCAGATTTATTACCGTTGGGAGACGAACGGCCAGGAGCTGACCGTTCTTCACCCACGTGCGGCCAAGAGCTGGCCGCACATCTGTTGAACGGGCCCTTGTTGGCCGTTCCTCAGTCTGTTTGGGCCTGGGTAGCGGTCCTGTTCTGGCCGTTTAACCCTTGGTGCGGTCCTTCTGCGACCGCACATCCCTGAGCGGCCCAGTGTGGACCGTTCAAGGGGACAGATCGTGTCGGCGGGTCTCCCGTCATACTGAGTGGTACCGGGAGATGTCGTTGTCGGCTTCTGTCACCCTGCGACGGTATTGGTACGAGGGGTGTTCCTTATACCGTCCGGTTGTGACGCTGCTTTCCGTTGACTTGAGAGTCTACTCCGTAGTGACCCTCCACTAGTCGTAACCTGCTTACACGCGTGTGGTCCCACCAGGGAGTGGTGGAGAGGCTACCCTTAGAGACGGTTTGTGGACCGGTTTCCGTCGGGCCCCACGTCTTGCAGCCAGAGTCCGGCTAAAGGGAAAATCGGTCAGAGGGCCAGACCAGGGACGCGCGGTCTGTGTGTGCACACGTGGTTGGGGACGGTTGGACCCACGCTGACGAGCGTGACCCCAGCTAGTCACTCGTTTGTTGTTCTTGTGTGGTGTTCGTGCCTTTGGTAGAGCTACCATGTCAGGCAGTTCACCTGCGGTGCGGTATAAGACGTCAGGGGATGCTACCGGCTGTGCTTCTAGTGGGTGGTACTCCTGTCGAGTCGGGAGTGCCAGACTGTCAGTCTTTGCGACTTCGACCTTCGGGTTTTGTCGCGTTGACCGTGGTGTTCTGGTCGTTTCACCGTGGCACGTGTGTCGGCTTTTGTGCCGTGAGAGCGGTGTTTTGTAGATTGCAGGGCTTCCCTTTTCGAGGTACTCGCTTACTGCTAGCGTAGCAGTTTCTTCGTTTGTGAGGTAGGGTTCGAGTGATCCCTACTGAGTCTTGTTCCGAGTCATTCCCTGCGTGTTTTCACCGTGTTTCAGGTGAGTCGCGGCCTCAGGGGTGCGCGTCTGAGGCTCAGCGTGGTTCGGGTGCCCAGCGTTAGTGCCAGAGGTCAGAGCCGGGGTATCTCCCGTGTAGCTGTACTTTTCTTTCTTGTCTCTGTACTAGTTGTGGACTACTGCTGTTGTTATTTTACTTTATCTTGTGGACCATGTATCATGTAAACTGTTTTATTTCTGCAATTATTTGTGATACTTGTGTAGTCTCCACACCTTCCTTTAACCCTTCCGAGTCTTCGGACTCGTGGGTGGCGGTGCGAGTCTCGGGTTATCGGGCCTTCCTGGTAATCGGATTTTCGGGTCGTTACAACTTGGCTACCTCATTGTTTGGTTATAGTGAATATTGACCATACATGCAACCTTCTTATGGGTATGAACATGAAAAGCCAGACGATGAGGGAGAAGGTTCTTCTAGTTATTATCCATATTAGTGCATCATCATTTAGGTAAGGATCACGTTTATTGTACAGTTTGAACCTATTTCATGTTTAATATGTACTCAATATTTGTTTAATAATTTCAATGCTTGAACCCATTAGTCTTCTTGTGTAATGCACTTAATCCTATTTCATGTTTATTCCCCTGTGCTTGAACCTAATTCATGTTTAGTATGTACTCAAGAATATTAGTTTAACATGTTCAATGTTTGAACTTCAATGCCTACTTCATGTTTATTGTACTTAATCTAAGTTCTTTACAATCAAATGCATGTCTAATGAATTTTATGATTTCTATGTGATTATTCATATTTTTCTGAATTATTTCTGATTTTTTAGACTTATTTTGATTTTTTATGCTTTTTAATGGGTTTCGGCCGGTTTCGGACTCGGCCGAAACCGAGTCTGAAACCGATACTGACATCCATGCTTGGCAGAGAGATTCAACCGTAGGTGGAACACCTTCGTCACTGCTGGAGGAGAGACTTCTTTAGACCTCTGGACTTTTCAGAGGATTTCTGGTCTTCCGATCTGTGGGAGGCCTTACGAGGAGCTGTCACTTGGTGATTTACACCTTAACTCCACTGATGGCACCGGGCGGTATACTATGCCATATTGTTTCAGATTTTTGATGAAGACCTGGAGGGACCTAGCTCGAGTTGGCACAGACCGGACCCCTCGCATCCCGAGGGTGACTCTGAATGCGTGGGTGAGCCATTTCTATAATGGCCCTTTCTGCTTCCATGAGGAGTTTGCGCAGTCTGGCACTACCTGGGAAGAATGCAGAGAAGTCAGAGTAGACATTCCTCCCCATCCACGTCACTTGCTTGCACCTACACAGGGATGGAATTCGAGAGAGCTACCTCCCCTCACATACTTGGCGGCCTACTTGGCCTATTGGCTGGCCAGTTTTGTAGTTCATCACGGAGAGGACGGGGTCCTGCGGCCTGAGGTGATCTATCCAGCCTATTTACTGGCATGTGGTCAGAGACTTGCAATTGCTCCAGCAGTCTTGGCGAATATCTACCATTCACTTGGGGCTTTCTCTTCTCATTCATCGCCGCGAGAGAAGAATATTATGCTGCCGACTCATTACTTGAGTGCATGGGTAGGGTTGTTGTTTTCAGAGCTCTCTCGGAGGACTCCAGTTGATAATCCAGCGGCACCGCTAATTTTTCTGTTCATAGGACAACCGTCGCAGGATGTTGTGGTCCAGCTTGCAGGGGCCCGGCGGGCCTTATCTTTTGTCCTAGTGAGGAGAGGTGAGGGCCTAGCCCTTGACTACTTCTCCTACCTTTACCGCCCCTATGTTAGGCAAGAGGGAGGCACTGTTGTCAACAGAGTGTCTTCACATGCTTTACTCTCCTCCCATGGCTTGGCAGAATGGATTATATGCATCCGCCCTAGTGTATTAGTCTATCAGCGCTCCAGCACAGCCATACTTGAGCCCTATTACCCACATCGGTTCGCCAGGAACTTTGGGTATGATCAGGACATCCCTTCGAGTGCAGAGTTTCCTCTGGCCCTTCGACTGTACAGGCACAGGGACGTGCACTTAGTGGCGGCAGCGTGGCAGAACTTTCTCTGTCGCGAGGTGAAAAAGGGGTACCCTATTCCAGAGCAGGGACGCAGAGGCCAGTTTGACATACATTATGCACGCTGGTGGTTCAAGGCCAGCAATGTTTTCCGGGAGCACCGCGATGCCATTCGGGCCGCTGAGGAGCAGCGCTTGAGGAAGGAGGATTTGCCTCCTTTGTTTGTGGTCCCAGCCTTTATTAGATCCCATTTTTCAGGGGCAGCCCGGGCCGTCAGTGACATTGAGGAGCGGTGGCGAGAGAAAGGTTGGACGATTCCTGTGGACAAAAGCCAATATAATGGGACTTTGAAGCCCTTGAAGAGTACACCAGCAGCAGCATCCGCAGCCCCTTCCTCCTCTACCTCAGAGGTAGCCCCAGGCCCTTCAAAGGCCTACTCTTGGTGGGAGGACTTGCAAACGTCATGCGGGGTGAGAAGGAAGTCTCAGTTGTCTCAGCCGATACCCGAGAGAGCACTCAGGGGCAGCACATTTGCATAGTGGAGGGCCCACGTGATCAACGTCGTGGGCTGTGCAGGCCCGTTAGAGCACATTTCCGACCTGGAGATGGCGGTGACTCCTATTGCCATTTTCGAGATTGCAAAGGCAGTAGCCCATGTTTTCCGATTGAAGCCGGAGCAGATAACTTTAAAGCCCGTGAAGCCCATAGAAGCCACCGGTAATTATCTCCTCTGCTGGTGGAGCTGCTAGGGTGGCCGACGCTGGCCCATTGGAGGGTCCTCCCAATACGGGGCCAGAGAAGGATACCACCGCATCAAAGAGACCTCGCGCTGAGAGTCCTGGAAAGGACGTGAGGTCTTCGTCCCGCCTTCGGCTCGAGGAAGAGTCTCCCGCGATTGAGGTTGTCTCCAGTGAGTGGCATATTTTGATACTCACCACCTTTAAGCTTATATGCAATGTTATAAACATGTTTTGCTTTGCCTAATGCAGCTCCTGGACCTTTTGAATATAAATATGTTCTTTTTGAAAAAAAACATTCCTCTATATGTGGAGGTTCATTCCGTGGGTGCACATCGTATCAGATGATTTGGGTTCAGGTGCTGGACCTTTCCCCACTGACCGCAGTCAGTGTTGATTTACATCGGTCTAACGTCCGAACACCTTTGTTTAACTGTCAAAGAAAATCTTAAAATCCCCTTTATAGGTCCTGATGTTGAGGACTTGTTCACTTGAGCATCTCACAGTCACCACTCGTTCACCACCAGCAGACTGATAGGGTTGAGGCTTTATCAAAGGCCTCTTAGGCATAGGCAAAAGCCTTGGAATCTCGGGGTATGGATGCAATTTTGCAGAGGCCATAGACATTTTGAAGTGACAGGAGGTTTCCTAGACCCCGGGGGTATTGTGACAATTTTACGTTCCCAGGGGTATTTTGGTAATTTTACCAGGCCAGGGGTACTTCTGGAATTTCTGGGTTAGAAAGAAAGTAGGATAAGGTCACTAACTTCCTAAGGCGCTGAGGCCATTTATGAAAGGTTTTAGGGGCTACTAGTCCATTTCTAGGTCGCAAGGGTATTTTAGTAATTTTACCAAATCTTACGTAGACCTAGATTTGAGGCGGCACCCAAGTGTCGGGCTAAGCTGACAATGTCCTCGAACCAAAGGAGTGGCAAGGGGCTTCATAGAAGATACACATATGTCAATTTTCCCGAAGGAGGGGTATATGTGTAATTCCCGAAAGTCGGGAGGTTTCTCTTATAATTTTCCCGATCGATGTACGGAGGAAATTTGTAGAGTACACCAAATACATTTAAGGCCCACATGGGTATAAAAGGTTGTCGACGAGTTGTCGACTGTACATCACAAAAATCCGCACTGACGCGGGAAGTGGAGGCGTAGCCCTAGTTACAAGAAATTGTAGGGTAAAATTACAAATAATAGGACTTTTTGTTTCTCACGATCTCGGAGAGGATATTTTCGTAATTCCCCCGTTATAAGGGCAGAACTACATAATTTAGTCACCCCGGGGCGTAGAAACTTACAAACATGGCCGATAGAGGGGCATAATTACAAAAAATATCCCTTAGGGGCATAAGTACAAGACCCGGGGATCACCTACCCCTCATGGGTCAAAACAAACGAACATATGTCTTCTCCAAATGTTGGATGCTCCGTAGATGCTCTTTTTGTCCTCCTCCCCCCAGATGTCGTGACCCAGGGGGCTATTTATAGAAGGTAGGGAACCCCCCTTAACAAAAATATGAGGATTTGCCTCAATTCTGACAAAAAAATGGGTTTTAGCCCCAATTCTGACAAAAAAAATGGGCTTTAGTGTGAGACACAGAATATTTTCACGTAGGAAAAATAGATAATAAATAGCTTCTTTTTGAAAAGAAACATTCCTCTACATAGAGAGGGTTATTCCGTGTGTGCGCATAGTATCAGACGATTTGGGTTCGAGTGTTGGACCTCTCCCCACTGACCGTAGTCAGTGTTGATTTACATCGACCTAACGTCCGAACACCTTTGTTTAACTGTCAAAGAAATCCCAAAGTCTTCTATAGAAGTTCTGATGTGGAGGACAGGCTCACTCGAGAGACTTTCCATGACCACTCATTTACCACCAACATGTTAATAGAGTTAGGGCTAGGCCTGAACAAAACCCTAAGATTTAGGAATAGAAACGCAAATATGCGGAAGCCATAGGCATTTTTGAAGTAAAGGGGAGTTTTCTAGACCCCGGGGGTATTTTGGTAATTAGGGATAAGTCTGAGCAAAAGCCTAACACTTAGGAGTAAATATGCAAGTATGCGAAAGCCGTAGGCACTTTTGAAGTAGAGAGAAGTTTTCTGGACCCCGAGGGTATTTCGATAATTTTACCACCCCAGGGGTATTTTGGTAATTTTCCTAGGCCAGGGGTATTTCTGAAATTTCTGCGCTGGAACGGAAGTAGGACCGGATTCCTGACTTCGCTGGGGCTCTTTCTGGAAGATTTTAGGGGCTGCTAGACCATTTCTGGGTCACAGGGGTATTTTGGTAATTTTACCATACCCTACATAGACTTAGGTTTGGGATGACATCTGAATGTCGGACTGCGCTGACAACGTTTCCGGACCAAAGGAATGACAAGGGGTTTCGTAGAAGACACCAAATGTCAATTTGGTCGAAGGAGGGGTTTATATGCAATTTTGACAAGTTGGGGGTTTTCTTGTAATTTTCCCCAGTCAATGCATAATGAAGTCATAGATTGCAGTTATGGCCCAAATGGGTACAAGAATTGTCGGCAAGTTGTCGACTGTACAAAGATCCGCACTAATGCGGGAGGTAGGGACGTAGTCCCAATTACAAAAGATTGCAGGGTAGAACTGCAAATTACAGGACTTTTGTCTCTTACGGTCCTGGGGAGGACATTTTTGTAATTCCGTCGTTGTAGGGACAGAACCACATAACTTAGTCGTCCCGAGACGTAGAGACTTACAAAACATGACCCGCTGAGGGGCATAATTACAGACATGGCCCACTGAGGGGCATAATTATAAAAATACCCCGTAGGGGCATAAATACAAGACCCGGGGACTTACCCCTCACAGGCCAAGACAAATAAAACAACTCCTTCGGATGCTTGGTGGCTTCGTATGTCTTCGTAGGTTGTAGATGTCTCCACTTGGACCCTTGAGGGTCTATTTATAGAAGGCGGGAGGACCCAGGTTGACAAAACCGTGAGGATTTTCCTCAATTCTGTCAGGGTGGGGTGCAAAAACCCCTATTTCTGTCAATGTGGGGTGGCAAAAAGCTTTTTTCACCCCTCTGCCTCTTTTTCTCCTTTTTTGGCTTTGGCGCACGGGAGAATAACCACAGAGGGGTCAAATGACCCCTCTGGATACCAGAGGAGTCAAATGAGGAAAATCGCCCCGGTTCTGACAAGGTGGGGTGCAAAAACCCTTTTTTCTGTCAATGTGGGGTGGCAAAAAGCCTTTTTGACCCCTCTCCCTCATTTTCCTTCTTTCTTCTTTTTTTGTTTTGGAACACGGGGACCCGGAGCCGATGACCTCGCGGGTGGCACCACCCAGCGGGGTCATTTGACCACGCTCGGGCGCGCAAGCCCCGCGGGCCCCTCCTCCCGGGCTGCAGGCCTAGAGGGGTCATTTGGCCTCTGAGCACCCTTTTTGACTCCTCTCGGAGCCGTTTTGCTCCGTTTCTGTCAACCTGGGTTGAGAAGAAGCCGTGGTGGAGCGTTTGTAGCCCGTGGAGGCCGGTTCTTTGCCGCGTGGCTGCCGTTCGTCGGTGAAGACTTGCGCGGGAGCGGAGGACCGTCTTGTTTGCTGTTGGGTTGTGCGTCGCCGCGTGAGGAGGAATCTTTGCGCCCGTCCGTGCCGTGTGATACACTTGCTCGGCTACTTTGACAGGTGTGCATGCATGTCTTCCTCTTGACTTTCCTTGTTGTGACGCCACTTGTGATCATATGATCGGGTCGATAGACCCTAAACCACGGAGGTACTCCGCAGTCCGACGACATCGGCGCTACGCCATTATCTTTTTCGTCGGTTGTTTCGAAATGACATTCTCAAAATATTTCGAGCAAAATTTCGGGTGCAACATTTAGCACCAATTCTGACAAGGTGGGGTGGCCCATCTTTTTCCTTCTTCTTTTTTTCTTTTTTTTTATGGGAACACGGACCCCAGGGGGGTCGTTTGACCCACGGGCGGGACCCAGCGGGCTGCCAAGACACCCCCCGTGGGGTCGACTGGCCCCGCTGGGGCCCAGCAAGGTAGGCGCGACCCCCGCGGGGTCGGCAGAACCCGTTGGGGCCGAGCAGGGTCATTTGACCCCCGGGGTAGCCTTTTGGCCCCTCTTCGCGTCCTTTCTCCTTTTTTCTATCGTCCTGGGTCAAGGAGAAGCCGCCGCTCTGCATTTATTGTCTCCCAAGGCCCACTCTTCGCGACGTGGCAGCAATACGTCAGTGGATACTCATGCGGGAGCGAAGGATTGTCCGTTTGTTGTTTTGGTTGCGCGCCGCTCGCCTGGAGGGGAGTCTTTGCACCCGTCCGTGCCGTGTGATACACAATCATTCGGCGACTTTGATAGGTGTGCGTGCACAGTCCCTCTTGATTTCCCTTGCTGCGACGCCGCTTGTGATTATATGGTCGGGCCAATAGACCCTAAATCGCGGAGGTACTCCGCGGACCAACGATATCGACGCTACGCCAGATTTTCGCCAGTCGTTGTGAATTGAAATTCTCGAAATTTTTTGAGAGAATTACGGGTGCAACAATAGCAAAGGTGGCGGACATAATGCCATCTCTCTAGCTAATCCATCTCTCCCCAAAACCCATATAGTCTAAAACTTCAAAGAGACACTGCCAATTGACCCTGTCATATGTCTTCTCAAAATCCAACTTTAGCACTACCCCTTTCTGCCTCGGACTCTTCATGGCAAAGAGGCATTCATGAGCTACTAAAAAATTTTCATGAATGTGTCTACACCTGATAAAGACCCCTTGGAAATGACTAATCAGCCTGTCAATGACTATCCATTCTACCTATAAGAAGTTTGGTGATAATCTTATAAGTGCCATTCAGACTAATGGGTAATTGCCAATTACACAGAGATCACTTTGGACCGATGCTTTTGACTGGGGGACTTAATGACCTAGCGATGGTCAACAGCCTTTCAAAACATCGCCCTTGCACAAGTTGGCCCCATTAGCATGGCCACCTCGGGAAGAGTAAGTATTAGTGTCTCATGGTGAGGTGAGAGGGGAGTCTTCCCTCCTTGTTTAAATACCACAAAAAGAACTAGAATGAGCTTTCCAAGTTATTCGCAAGTTTTCTTCTCGCAACTAGTCCTGAATTTCCTCAAACAATTTGTCATGTTTTCTATAGAATAAAGAAAAATAACTAGAAAGAACCACCACCACCACCTATTGACCCCTCAGGCTTTTCTTGGCCCAGGCAGAAATTTTCTGAGGCCTACAGTTTGCAAGCAGTTATCTTTAAGCCAGTTTGATGTCCTATCAAGACACATTTGTTTTAACTGAACTAGGTCAATATTCAGATGCTATATTCTATTGTAACTTGACAAGTCATCAGAAACTCAAGTTATAGTGAGGATGGTCACTCAAACCTCAAATAATGCCTAGGCCACTAGCTATTCATCAACACTATAGGTATGAAGACCAAATACCTAGACACACCCCGCTTGTAATTACATGGATCCTTGCAAGAAAATTGAACTATGTGATCGCTATATGAAATTATGGATTTAAAAGCGAAAGCAAATTCCATTAATAACACATGCATTGGGATGGTCAAGAATGATGAACAAATAGATATAACAAATGAAGTAGTTATAGCCAAAATTAGTAAAGCAAAAAACAAATTTTTATAACCATTTGGAATCCACCAGAGTCTGTCAGCAGTGAGCGTTTCCAATTCATGAATTTGTGAAGACCACCCATATCATCAATCAACTCTGCGGTGGGACGGAGTGCCAGATGGTATGTGTTGCCAAGTATAATTTGGCAACCAATGTCCTCAAGTTGGCTATTAGTTAAACCTTTTATTGTACCTAAAAGTAAGCATCAAAAGTCAGTCCAAAAAAGATCATAGAGAAATAAATAAAATTGGTCGATCATAATCATTATCCCGTCAAATATAAATCAGCTGGGATCTAGTGGCAATCCCTAAAAATTTTAGAACTTAGAAGATCAATGACCAACTAACATTAAGTGGGACAAAGTTGATTCAAAAAGGGGCAACAAAACAGGATAAGTTTGATGAAGGCCTATGGGATCACCAAATCCATAAGTACAGCAACTATAATTGAATGAATTCTACATCCCAAAACAACATTCAAAAGGATTTTGATTTTGGCTGTTATATTCATATCATACATTAGAAAGAGACTAAATCAGAAAGACATTGATTGCAAGCAGTATCAAATAATAAGTGATGACAAAAGCAACTAATTGATGGCCAGACAAACTATACATCGTAATATGTATGTCTTGCAGTTTATCTACGCTAACAAACAGGATAACATAGAGCAGGGATAACAACAATTTTGTATTCAAGCACTGCCAAAATTCTATATTTGGTCTTTGTATTATCCACGTTCAGGAAAAAAATCAAATCTCCAAAAGGTGTTTTGCCAATCCAACCCCTTAATATTAAAATCTAAATGGCTCATAAGACCCAAACAGCACTCTAATAAGTTTCATCTATGTAAATATAATTTTCTCTTGTACAGATTTTTTTTTCCAAAAAACCGTACCTAATGTTTGCTGGGAGAGTGCACCCTTTACCAGAGGTAAAGAGAATAGCCACTCCACCATCAAAACACTAGGAGGTAAATATTATTAATAAAGAAACATAAATTCAGTTACATCAGTCGAATGCTGGGCAAACCCAGCTTATCTAAACGAGCCGCACCTTTATGATTGAAGGAAGCTCATTGTAAGAAAAAAAGACATTACATTTTGAGGTGCAAGCTAAAGAAGCTAAGGAATCCGCAACTTTATTTCCTTCTCTGTAGATGTGGTCAATATTGTCAGACTGTGAGATTAAACTCCAGATGTCCCTGACATAGGAAAGAATAGACCATGGGCACTGAATTTCTTTTTTAATGCTCCGAACAAGAATGTGAGAGTCACATTCAATATGTGCTGGACTTGCACTAACTGTATGAAGATACTTGATGCCGTCAAGTAAAGCCCGGGCTTCTGCTATGGGCACTGAATTTCTCTTGTACAGATCGATAAGATTTACAAGAGGAAAAAGGTATTATAATTATTGAGCATTGTCCCATCAAACTTGTGCTAGCCTATGTCATGTCATATTCTAGATGATGCGATATTTGAGAAAGCCCAAAGGTAGGAAATTTTTGTTTTTCAAAGAAGTATGGATTGCACCACCCATTTTGTTAAACGGAGGTAGTACAATCAAGGGGGGTGAGAAAGGTTTCTCTTCCCATGGTTTGCAATCTCTCAAGATTCTGTCTCCCTCCAACTTGCCAAGAACCAAGAAACTTACATAACACCCAGAGAAACATGCACAATAGTCACAACTATTGCATGCTTGGACCACTTGGTTCATGGGATCTCTTTTGGTCTGTCTTGATGTTTTAATTTTGATTATCCATGCTTAAAATAAACTTTAATTTGCTTATGCATTTTCAGACTAACTGTTCTTGTGCATGAACTTATGGTTCTTGATCCTCATGACTTGATTTTATTACTACTGAGAGTCTACTGCTTTTTTCTGCTTTTGTTTGTGTTGTGTACAGTGTGGCATTGTTCTTATCTTTCTTTCCCCAAAAAAGTGGCAAAGTGTACCCCCAATTTTATTAAAAAATAAACAAAGGTAGTACAAATAAAGGTAGAGGGGAGATTCCTCACCAGCTACACACAGAGACAGCCACAGTAATTAACAAATTACCAGCCTCCATTGAAATCCTTAACTCTCAACTATGTAACACACTACAAAGAATAAAAAACTGCTAATTAACGCCACATAAAGAATGATCTTCCGAACGTCCAGCAGAACACCATCACTGTGACGCATCCCTTAAAAGTGATTTAGTTCCTGTCGACCTTAGCCTAACTTGGAAGGATGTAAACTTCCCATCACTAAAGGTCTTCCATAGATGGCGACATTGTCTAGCCTTTTCATTGATTTGAACCTCCAGAACTGCTGCGTTATTTATTAATTCCTCGCCACTCCATGACGAGATAAAATCCGATTTTGCCAAATTGAGTAAACATTGCAGGTGTGAATCAAATTCAGTCTCCAGCTTATTCCTGATGGCCAGTTCATTTTTCTTCAGTGGCCACGATGGTCTCGCAACTGCAGCAGCTTACATTCACCTTTGCAATCTCTTCTAACGAAAGGGCAGGAGAAGCCAAGTATCTTGCAGTCATGGAAGGGAGAACCCTGCAATCTGGAGAAGATCACATTTGCCCAATACCATTGCAGGCATGTGATCTTGGAATGCCAACTGTCATCTCTGAAGTTTTGAAATCCCTTTCATTCCCGAAGCACAATCCTTGAAAACTGGCTTGCCCCCAAGACTATCAACAATCTCCACTTCTTATTCTGTTGACAATGACAATAAACCCAGTCACAAATCTGTTGTTTTTGCTTATATTCTCTTTGCGAAGGCCAATGACTATCAGCAAACACAACTGGGACGTTGCTTCCATCCATGCCACCCTGCCAGAAAGAATCGTTGTGACCAAACCCACCTTAGCTGCAGAATTTTCTGGGTTTTCCTAACCTCTTTACATCCCCGGTTGCCACAATTTGCTTGTACATAATCCTCCTCACCAACCAAAAAGGAAATCCCATGGATCTCATTCTGATCCACCTCAGAAGGAGAATCCAGATTTGGCAGCCTCTTAATGAGGATTGCTTTTTGAGGAGCAAGGACAGCTCCGCCCCATCGTGACTCAACCAAGTCAGACCTAAGTGACCAGGTTAACCAAGTACACTCGGTCTCCTCCATCATTCTGCCTATGTCACTAATTCCATCTTTACCCCTGCATTCCTTGTATGCTTCAGCAACATGCCTATACGTCCAGTCCACCATAGTTGACACCTCTCATTCATTTGCACCCTTGCTGCTCCCACCATCTCTCACTGCAACCTCGCTCTCACCTCTTCAGCCTTGTTCTTATCATTATTGTTTTAATCATATTAAGTGGTCATCATCATCATCATCAGAGCCTTATCCCAATTAATTGGGGTCGGCTACATGAATCATGTTTCGCCAAAGATTTCTATCAAGTGCAATATTCATATTTAAACCCAAGAAACTAATGTCCTTCCTAATAACATCGCACCATCTCATTTTAGGCCTTCCTCGAGCTCTTTTACTAGCATCCACTAAGATTTGATCACATCTTTTAACCGGCGCTGAGTTAGGGCGACGAAACACATGTCGAAACCACCTGAGTCTATTTTCTCTCATTTTACTATCAATTGGAGCTATCCCTAAGTCCTTACGGATGCACTCATTCCTAATCTTGTCTTTCTTAGTTTTGCCACACATCCATCTCAACATCCTCATCTCTGCTACACATATTTTGTGGATGTGTTCCTTTCGTACTGCCCAACACTCGGTACCATATAACAAAGCAGGTCTCACAGCCGTTCTATAAAATCTCCCTTTGAGTTTCACAGGCATACGACGATCACAAAGGACACCTGATGCACTTCTCCATTTTAGCCAGTCTGCCTTAACCCTATGTGTAACGTCATCATAAATCTCCCCATTCTCTTGTATGATAGACCCTAAGTATCGAAAGCTACTACTTTTCGGAATGTTATGTCCATCAATTAGAACCATGTCTTCCTGAACCACTCTCTCATTACTAAAATTACAGTGCATAAACTCTGACTTACTCCTACTAATTTTAAAACCTTTAGACTCCAAGGCAAGTCTCCAACGCTCTAACTTAGCATTTAGAGCATCAATACTCTCATCAATTAAAACAATATCATCTGCAAAAAGCATACACCAAGGGATGTCCTCATGTAATTGTTTAGTTACTTCATCCATAACTAAGGCAAAGAGATACGGACTTAGTGCAGAACCTTGATGCAAACCTATAGAAACGGGAAATTCACCAGTCTCCCCAACAATAGTTCGAACACTAGTAATAACATCGTCGTACATATCCTTAATCAAATCAACATATCCTTGAGAGATTCCTTTCTTTCTTAATGTCCACCAAATCAATTCTCTCGGTACTTGATCGTACGCCTTCTCTAAATCAAGAAAAACTATATACAAATCTTTTCTCATCTCTCTATACTTCTCCATTAACTGTCGTAGTAAGAAAATAGCTTCTGTAGATCTATTTGGCATAAAACCAAACTGATTTTCCGATACAGTAGTCATACATCGGAGACGTTTTTCAATTACTCTTTCTCAAAGTTTCATAGTATGACTCATAAGCTTAATTCCACGATAGTTATTACAACTTTGAATATCTCCTTTGTTTTTATAGAAAGGAACTACAACAGTTTTTCTCCAAACTTCTGGCATTCTCCGTTCCTTTAAAATTTTATTAAAAAATTTAGTTAGCCACTGAATACCAATATCTCCTAGGCCTTTCCATACTTCAATAGGTAAGCCATCTAGTCCTAAGGCCTTGCCCACTTTCATTTTCCTTAAAGCATCTTCCACTTCTGACATCTTAATATGCCTGAAATATTGATATTTATCAAATATTGTGGACTCTTGGATACCTTCTAAAGATAAATCATTGACGGAATCTCCATTAAGTAACTTCTGAAAATAACTATGCCACCTCCCTTTAATCTCAAGATCCTTAGTTAAAATCCTTTGATCTTCACCTTTAATGCACCGAACATGATCTAAATCTCTAGTTTTCCTTTCTCTTAATTTAGCAAGTTTAAATATGTCCTTTTCACCCTCTCGGGTTCCTAATTTATTATAAATCTTCAAATGCCTTTGATTTAGCTTCGCTAACTATTTTCTCAGCTGTCTTTTTAGCGATTTTATAGGCTTCTAGGGTTTGATCATTTTTGTTAGTTTGTCAAACTTTAAAGCATTCCTTTTTTACTCTAATGGTATTTTGGATTTCCTCACTCCACCACTAAGTCTCTTTTTCTAAATTCTTTTTACCTTTAGATTCGCCTAAGAGTTGTTTTGCGACCCTCGTTATATAATTTGTAACATTATTCCACATTACATTAGTTTCTTGTTCTAAATTCCAAATATTTTCCTTTAATAGATGATTTTTAAATGTTGCTAAACTTTTAGCTTTTAAATTCCACCATTTAATCTTGGAATAATTATGGATTTTTTGCATGGAAACCATTGTTAAAAGTGAATTTGCGAAAAAATCATTCCTAAAAATGCATTAGCAGGTATATCACTGTGTAATCTGAATTGTGCAAAAATGTCATATTTATTTGCATGCATATCACTTCTTTTTACCAACAACTTGCAAGAAAACCACGCTTAAATGGCATTTATGCACTATTTGAATTAACTCAGTGATATACCTGCTAATGTATTTTTAGGAATGATTTTTTTGCAAATTCACTTTTAACAATGGTTTTCATGCAAAAAACCCAATAATTATTTATAATGATCTTTCTTTTGAATTTAGGGATAGTGACATCCATTACTAACAACCTATGTTGAGGGACTAGACTCTCACCAGGAATAACTTTGCAATCTTTACATAAAACTCTATCGACCTTCCTAATGAGAAAATAGTCAATTTGACTTATATGTGTTCCACTCTTGTATGTAATTAAGTGTTCGTCCCTCTTCTTAAAGAAGGTATTAGTAATTGCTAGATCATAGGCCATAGCAAAATCAAGAATAGTGTTACCCATATCATTTCTATTGCCAAAACCAAGCCCTCCATGAATCCTCTCATAGCCTCTATTATCTTTACCCACATGACTATTAAGATCCCCTCCAATAAAGATTCTCTCTTCACTAGGGATATTTTGGATCAAACTATCAATAGCCTCCCAAAATTGCTTTTTAATGCTATCTTCTAATCCTACTTGAGGTGCATATGCACTAATTATATTCAAAATATCCTCACCTAAGATAAGTTTAATTAACATTAGTCTATCCCCCAATATATTTACTTCCACAACTCTGTCTTTTAAATTTTTATCTATTATTATAGCAACACCATTTCTAGAGTTATTATTACCCGTATATCAAATTTTATATCCATCAATGTCTTTAGCTTTATGTCATTTCCACCTAGTTTCTTGTAGGCAAGCGATGTTAACCCTCTGTCCTTCATTAACTTAACTAATTCTAAACTCTTACCCGTTAAAGTTCCTATATTCCAAGTAGCTAGACGGATCCTATGTTTTTAGACTTGCTTCTTTATCCGTGTGCGTCCAACCCCACACGAGAACATTTGCCTATTTGACACCGCAATCGGGCGCCATTGCGGCGCGTCGCTTACGGGGAACGCCCTAGCTAGCCCTTGCTCACTTATCATTCCATCCGGGTTCCGATGTAACGCGTCGCTTACGGGGAACGCCCTAGCTAGCCCTTGCTCACTTGTCATTCCATCCGGATTCCGATGTAACGCGTCGCTTACGGGGAACGCCCTAGCATTAGCACATAATGTATTTGGATCAGAATTCATGTTGGAGATGTGACAAAATTTTACTGCTGACTGTCGACCTAACGCAAACCCTCCTCTTTTGTCATCATATTAAGTGGTCAAAGAATAAAATTTTAAGTTGTCACCAAAATCCATAAGCTTTATCATGATCTTGCTACTATTCCCAATCTCTAAAGATTTCTTAGAGCTCTTCTCTCGACACCCCCAAGCCGAAGCTGAGATCTAATGTAGCATTCAATGCCTCTTCCACTGAAAAAATTATCTAGTAAAGGAATGATTGAAAGGAGGCATCTCCCTCTTCCAATATATACACCTACATATAGAGAACATATCTACTCCAATTATTCAGGAAAGCTAAAGACCTGAAACAAATGTCTTCTATATATGGTCTACTTCCCTGGAAAATGTGATATTGCACTCCTTCAAATAGCTCCAGCAAATAGCAAGAGGTATAGCAACAAAACATTTTTGGATGCTTCTTCTAGGGCTGTCTTCTTTGTTCTCAAGAAAATCCACATTTCTTCAACAGATTCAAAGTTACATCGAAAACTCTCCAAGCTGCGAAAAGACATTGATTTTGCATCTTAAAACAAAAGGGAATAGTGCAACAAAGTACTGAGAGCTAAATCAGGTAAAAAAAAATAAAATCCCAATTTTATAACCCTAGATATCAGTGTCTAAAAAACATTTTTTTCACTTACCAAGGACAAGTTTTTGGCTTGCTAAGGGTTCTAAATAATTTAAAACCATATATACCACTTGTATTTAAGAACCATGATGATCCACTAGTCACTGTAACCTAAATTTATATCATCTTGATAGATTATATTAACCCTATAAAGTTTTAGGGTCTGACACCATGCAAAGTGAAATGGTCTCTTATCATCATCTCAGGCGGCAAGCCAAATGCCCAGCTTTTCCTGTTGTTTCTTCTTCCATCTGTGAGCTTTTCTTCATTTCTCACCACCTTTACAATCATCTTTCCCCCTTCTCCATCACATGTCCATATAATCAATCACACCCTTCCCTTCATTCCTACTTTATACCTTCGTCTTCCAGTAGCATCCCAAAAAGAGGAAGAAAGAGATTTGATCATTATTCCAAACTTTCACCTTTCTCAATAGTCGCTAGTCACTAGTCATCTCCAAGGAGAAAGTGTGCAAGCACTTGAATGGGGCCCACTTGTTAAGGCAGGATTTTTTTCGAGAAAATGTGGATTGTACCACCAATTTTATAAAATAAATAGAGGTAGTATAAAATAGGTGAGGAGAGGTTCCCCACTATCAAAAAAAAAAGAAAAAGAAAAAGGTTCTGAACCAGATTACACTACTGGGAAGAAATAGCCCTCCTCCAATCAGCTAAAGACATATGAAGGGTTAATCTAAACCACTGATAAATGAAAGGCATAGCCCTTAGAGAAATATTCTCAATGTAAATTCTGCTCCCCATGAAGATGTGCACATTCCTCTCCCGCTAGATGCTCCAACATATGCCATCATATGGAAGTAGAGATAACAATGACTTCGAGCTTCATCAGTTATTGCTGCCTTCGGAAGTGTAAACTACGTCCACATTTGTTGGACATTAGAAAATGACACTGCAATACTAGACACCTGGCCAAGCACTCCCCAAATGTCCGAGCTAACTAGCTAAGAGGGCATGTAAACATCAAATGTTCTACATCCTCTTGTTGAGAACTGAAAAAAGTAAATAACATTGCAACATTGCCCATTTTCTTCGGTACAATTTTGTAATAATTCTTCTGGCTGATCGTAACCACATAAAGGCTTGCACCTTTAATGGGGATTGTACCTTCCACACGTGAATAAAAGAGGTACGGAGTCTGCTGGTCATCTATCAACTGATAAAAACTTTTGATAAACAAGCCCTTGGCAGAGCCATTCCTAATGACCTGGTCTGATCTAGTCAAGTCCATCAATATTGACAGCAATAAATTCATCGTAGCAATATATTCCGCTTCCTCCTCTTGCTTAAGACCTCATCTAAGTTGAATAGTCGACTGAAAAATTACCTGCAACAATCTGATAATTTTAATACATCTTGTTCCATTTGTCCCTGGAAAATTAAAACATTTTTGGGAAAGAAATTTCAAAAGGAAGGCCTAGAAACTTAGTGAATTCCACCCTCATAGGTAATTTTTTTATACAAAATACCCTCCTGCAAAATACCCCCCACCCTCTCCCTCCCTCTCTCTCTCTCTCACTACACACACCAACCCTCTACACCCCCACCCTAACGGGTGGGGGCGCCGGTGTCAAAGGTAGACACCCCCTCCAGCACCCTCCCCCTCCCAATCCCCCCTCTCCCCGCCCAGGCTGGCGACCCCCCTCTCCCTCCTCTTGCTCCCCCACCCACATGATAACCCCCCCCCCCAACCATCTCCCTCCCGATGCCCCTATTGCACACGAAAAATTAATTTTATATACATTTTTTGGATAAATATGCACATATTTTAGCTAATTAATTAGCATGCATATTATTAATTCTGCGAGTTTGGTTTATCAGACAATTTTGGGTTCATGTGTTAGACCTTTCCCCACCAACCGTAATTGGTGTTTATTTACATCGGCATAAAGTCCGAACACCTTTGATTAACTGTCAAACACACCCCCTAACCTCTACAATATCTGTTGCGATATTGAGGATTTTATCTAATGGATTTGATCAAAAGAATCATCCATTAGAGATACACATTTACATGAGAGAATTGAATATTTCATTCTTTGAGTCCATGATGCATGGTACATGAAATCCCGATAATATGATCGAGTCATTTGGTTCACATTTGGTCTTGAATCCACCGTTGGATCTACATTCTATCAGACCCTCCTATTAGCCTTTTATCACAATTGGGCTATCAGATTTGATATTTAGTCACAATTAGACTATTGGATTATGTTTCCAATCAAGATCGGACCATCGGATTTGTTCTGGGTCACAATCAAACCGTTGGATTTGAATTGCATCACAACTGTACCGTTGGATCGTCAATATGATCACTATCGGACCATTGGATTGACTTTTGGTCGTGATCTGACCGTTAGATTTATTCCCGGTCGAGATCAAACCATTAAGCTGACTTGATGTGAGATCAAGTGGTTTGTGTGAAAAAGGAATAATCTAGTCTGTATTGAGATAGGCCCCATTGTAATTTCCTTTGAGCCTTCTTCTTTTAATCAACATATATAGAATTATGTCTGACTCTAATATTTTGTTTTAAATAACTATAAGGTTACCAAAATGAGGTGATGTGGTTAAATAGACCACACTTTGTTTCAAACTCAATGCAGTTGATGTCGTGCGATTTTGACATCTCTTTTGAAGTTTTTATCTTTGTGCTTCTCTTCTACCCAGTACTTGCTAAAGCTTTTGCTTTTCTAGTAGCTACTGGCTTTTTTCTTACTCTATTACTTACAACTTATGTGAAGGTGGTATTGCCATTCATGATCCCCTTTTTTGGTCTGTCATCGTAGATGAACCCCCCATGGTTTCAGCAAACTTACTGGCACCTTTTGTTTTGTCATTTTTGATTTGTGTGGCAGGTTTGCAAGGAGCTAAGTAGGGGCAAAAAAGCTAAGGGAGAACAACTCCTACACCCAAACACAGTTGGTAGCCCCTTTCGAAAGTAAAGTTTTCTTCTTGTTTTGGGACATGTAAAAGCATGCATTCAACTATGTACTCTCCATTTAAATAAGGGTCCACTGATGTATGCTTCTTTGCCTATTTTCATTTACACAATTTACGTGTTCCACATGGTTGATGGTTCACTATTTTTGTCTTTGTAGGCTCTCAAAACTACAATCATAGAACTATAGTGATGACCACAACACAAAAGGCCAAAATTGGAAGTGCCACAATTTCTATTAGATCTCCACCATTGTAGACCATATCCATCTTCCTCTCCCACATTTGCCACACTCTATCTCCTTCCTCCTCCCTCCATCTTGTCTTTGCTCCACTGCCACCAACCATTGAGGCCAGGTTCCCCTTTCTTTCCCCACCCTCCTTTTTCACTATCCTAACCAGCTTCTGCACTGCCTCTGTTCCTTTCCAATCTCCACCTTTTACCAAAACAGAGAAACCCAACAGCTATTTCCTTTATTTTAACATAAACTCATGCAAATTTAAAAACCCAAATACCGGAGCCAAATAAATCACATGCAGCCAACCAAGTCCACACTTTTATCCCTTTACCTCACGATCAAAACCATTACTTAAGTCACAATGACCCTTTTAGAAACAGACCACATATAACCCATTAATCCTGATATAATCCAGTCTGCTAGCAGGCCACCTGCACTGGCATGTTCTCCGTCCCACGTTACAGGAACTTGGGTTCACAAAGATTCAGTGTCAGGTGATGACCTGCCCTAAAAATATTCAAATCCATGGATTCATGAAAATAGTTACAACAATCTTTACAGTAAAGATTCATTCTCACACCAAATGTCAAGCACAAGAACTTGTTCTCTTTGAAGAGAAAATAGAACAGTTGAAAGAGCATTGGAACATGTTTCAACACAACAATAGACACAAACTATAACAGAAGAGATGAAATATTATGACCACAGAAGAAAACCCAATCACTTTAATGAGCCAAAAGGCACAAAAAGAGATTTTAATCAAGGATCAAATTGCACAAAACAATACAAAGGTCAATAGTCAACAATGAGTTAAAAAGAACAATCTCAATAAAGATGTAAACCAAATTAAAAGTGATGATCAATTTCTAATATTTTCATGGCTTCTATTTAACATGATTTAGAGATGATAAAACAGAAGCCTAGACAGTGATGAGCAGGTAATTATCATTATGTATATCGTACAGAGTAGAACAATCAGGAACTTTGCCGATATGCCCAACACAATCAAAAGAATGAAGGTGGTTCTAACACAAGAAAGGGCACAAAAAGAAAAGAGTAGAATAGATTGTAAACCTTGTGTACCAACAGGCATAAACAATGGTGTCTGGCATACGAAGTGTGGGAGTGTCAATTGTGCAGCTCGAGCACGATTAAACGTTCCTACTACCTGCATTGTGTCCCATCAATCAAAAAGCTTGTAAATACAAGGCCCGTTCCAATCTGGGAAATGTTGCACAAGAACTAAAAGTCTTTACAAATGCCGTTTATTTTAATTAGATGGATCACATTTTCTAGACTTGGAGACAATTTGAGGCTGTGCAATACACTTATATCCAGGACTTATAAACATATTGCTTCATATGATTATGAGATACTTCCCACTATAAACATACCCACACCCAAGAAAACTTCACTGCCTCATTACAAAATTTCCTCAACTACCACCATTATTAATGTCTCATGCATCATTTTACATTGTATGTAGGATAAATCACGTTAGCCCAAGGATTCATTGATGCAAGAAGACAACGATGGGAGGAAAATGAAAAAGGAAAAGAAACATAAATCAACAAACTCCAATGTTTTGCAGACTCAGGGAATGGGGGAACTATTGAATATGAGCATACAATGTTCTCTGCTCTCTGCCTTGTACATAAGGGAGTTTCCTATTATATATCAACTTGCTGAAATGAGGAACAGCTACAATGATATATGTATGCGTATTATGACCTCCGAGTTGTTCTTAGTTTCAAAGACATGCATCTAAGAGATCTCCAAAGATAACAATTAACAAATATTAAAAGTTTGACAAGAAAGAGCCACATCTTGGTACCAAAGTGGGTGCCTCACTGATTAGATGGCCTCCATGGGCAGTAGCCTAGTGGAAAGGCCTTAAACCTCACTCTGCCTTGGCACCAATAAAACATTAGCCTGTCCACAAATGGTCCCACGCCTTTGCTGATTCCTGACTTCTATTATCACCTATTAGGGGTTCAAAAGTGAGAACATTTCGGATGTCAGGCCAGTTCTCTTCACTCTCTTTCTTTTTAGTAGTTATTTTACACCCTTGAGATTTTAAATGGTGCAATGTGATCAAAGTATATCTATGACCGCTATTCATGGACTTGAGCTTGTTTGACCTACTCATAACATTAGAGGGGTCCCAATTCCAGCACACACTTACTCTCAAATGTTCCTTTTACACCTGACTGCCCACCAATGTGCTTCATATGGAAGGGGAAAGAAACAACTAGACCATTCTTCGTCTTCAATAAATTCCCATATGACAAAGACTGCCGAAAACCTGAGCATGACATGAATAAAAAGAAACACAAATCGCCCATACCTCAAACCGAAGTGCCATTGATGAAACAGCTCTTGGACGCCGAAAATCTACAAAACTTCAGAGCTGTACCATGTGTTATGGGTGGGTGGGGTGAACACCCGGAGGGAATGTGAAGCTCTCAGCCAACTAGAGTTGCCAGCAACTTTAATCCCACATTAGATTTTACAAAGAGTTAGACCGGATTATAAGAAAATGAATCCCTTACCTTAATGTCTAGATTTTGGAGAAAGATAAATGATTCCTAACAAATGGTGTCTGAACCCAATCTTTGTCGGTCCAATGTGACGTATCAATACACCTTTGTTCATGAACGGGCGTATCCTCGATCGACACCTAACCGACGAGAGCGTCGACCTTGTAAAGGAGGTATTGTTACGGGTGGGTGGTATGAGCACCCGGAGGGAATGTGAGACCCTCAGCCAACTAGAGTCGCCAGTTTTAGTGTTTTAGTCCCACCTTAGATTCTACAAAGAGTTAGACCGACTTATAAACAAATGAATCCCCTACCTCAATGCTTAGATTTTGAGGAAGGATAAATGATTCCTAACACCATGCAAGTATCAAAATCCCACACCAAATGCAAGTACAAACTCCCAATCAGAAATTTGTTCCCAGACAACAAACGCCGGCTTCTTTCAGGTTAAGCAAAGTACACGCAACGTTATCATCATTCACACGCGCGTGCTCGCACGCACACGGAGGGGTCAAGGGAAAAGGGAACCAAATCGAGCTGAGGAATGCATACAGAAGGATAACCCAGCGTATAACGAATCGAAGAGATGGTTATCACCAAGGCTTTGTGTGCGTGTGTGTATTGGGGGGCGGGGGGGGAGAAGGGTGGTGAGGATGTGAAAGGCCCTCAGACCCTCAAAAGACAGACAGAGGCGAAGGGATGTTTGTGTGTGTGTGTGTGTGCGCGCTCGCGGGGGGAGGGGTGTGAGGATGTGAAAAACCGTCAAACCCTCAATTGATAGACAGAGGGGAGGGGAGGGGAGGTTTGAATACTCGTCAGAGGCGGCGGCTGAGGAAGGTACAGGTGGGGAAACGTTTCGCAAGTGGAGTGGAGATGCATGCGGGGCGGGCCTAAATTAAACGCTGCCCTATCGGGTAAGTAATAGAGTTCCGTTTTGCCCGTTGGATCCGGATCGGCCGCCTGTGCAGCCTGATACCAGTTTGAGGTTCTGAACTCCCAACTGTAAAGTGAACCAAGTGCCATTCTCAATGCGCACCTAATAGGAGATGCACGTTTAGAGAGGTCAAAGGCTATGTTGGGTCGGACATGAAGATCTCAGACGATCTGAGATGCATGTGTTTTACGGTTTCGAATGAGAGTGGACAAGCATTAAATAGATTTGCAAGCTTCGGAGAAAAGACTTATTTACTCTCATTGTCCTTGACGGGTAGGTGGGACTCTTCGCGCCATTTTCTTGATCTCGAAGTTGAATGGAGTGGACGAATACGAGCGTGAAGACACCACTCTGCTACGAGACACTACTATTGTGATCGTGAAGAGGGAACCCCAACACACTAGGGCTCTGTCCCAAGACATCCCGCGTGAGGAACCCCCGTGCACAAGGACCTGCAACTCTCCCCGACACCAGTCGATGTCTCTTTTGCACGGTAGTTGGGTTGGGGCACTCTTTAAGGTATGGAAGTAGGTGGGCTCGCATTGATAGCTTGTAGAGCTAATGATGCTCCTTTTTTATCTTACAATCACCTTGTAATATATAAATATATATATATATATATATATTTCTCCCTCACGCAAGCATCTAGTTCTGCATCGAATGTTGCTCCTCTATTTTTTCCTTTTTTTTCCAAACTGCGATATATAAAGATGCAATTTTTTTGTCCTTACATAAAAAAAATCCATGTTATTTTTTGAGCAAACTCGCATTAAGTGAAATGGGGGGTTGGGCGATGCACCTAGAAAGAATGAGAGAAATCTAGGGAGTATCACCTTGTCAATGCACACCACCGAAGGGACTTTATCTATCTAAGACGCAACATACACATTCTCACTAAACATGTCTATATGCACTTCAATTTGTATGTTTTGCCTAAATTGATGTATTTCTATTTTGATATACACCACCTTATTAACACATGCCCCCTAACATAAATATGTATGCTTCCTCTAATGTTCCTCATTTTCACTTAGATATAGACAAGATCATTAATATATGATCATTTTCAATTAAATATACATATTATCAATGAGATATGTCAATGTGCAGGCAATATAACATTGTCTAATAATATATCTATGTTGCTCTTATATATAAGTGATAAAATCTTGCCGAATACATTTACATCGAAGACCAACAAAATTAACAGAGCCAAGTGGTAGAACTTCACATATAGTACAACCATACGAGGGTATGGAATTTGACAATGTTGATGATGTAAAGACATTCTACAATGCATATGCGAGGAGTGTGGAGTTCCGCATAAGTATCATCAAAAATAAATTTAAGAATAGAAAATGTGTTTTCAAACATTTAATTTGTTGGAAGTGTAACGTCTCTGAATTTTCTAAGAATTTTCTTAATTTAAATATAATTATTTAAGCCCTAAATAAGTTTAATGGGCTATTTAAGGGATGAAGGCCTAATTGATAATTATTTAAAGGCTCAGATATTAGATTAGGCTTCAATCCACTCAAGTAGGCCCAAAAGACTCAAAACTTCACCTTTTAGGTCCAAGCCCAATTATAGAAACATAATTGGGCTAATTTAGAATTAAAAGGGGATAAATATGATAAATACGGGGTAAATAGTTGATAAATTTGAAAATCCAAAATTTTCAGACTAAACGCCTAGAGACGGTCTATCGTGCGACCGCCTTCCCCTAGAAGCGGTCCCCATCTGACCGCTACTGGCTTCCGTGAGCGAGGCCAATAAACCCTAAAAAGAATGTATTTTTATCCCTCCCAAGGGCCAAAGATCGAACCTACCTGACCTAGAAACTTGGTATAGGACTCTTAGGGATTGATTTGAGCCAAGAATAGGACTCTATGTCGACCTAATCTAGTAACCCAAATTCAAAACTCTATAAATAGACCCAACTTCGACTCATGCGAACCCTAATGTTTGATCGCATTTTTCGAAGGTAAGGAGACACTATCTCAGGAAGTCTTTTGAAGGTTTTGTTCTCCTTTGTATTGTCTAACACTCCTCCAATTTTCGTGCTAGGAGGTCGAGTCTCTAAGGAGCTAGAAGCCCCAAAAGTCGTTGTCCCTCTGCAGTCTGCACAGAAGACAGTGCGTCCGTCCAAGAAAGAGGAGAAGATTAGAAGCCCTAAACGAGGTTAGTTCAAGTTCTACCTGTAGAACTTATTGTTGTCCTTTGTATCTTCTACCTATTCTCCAAGTATTGTGATCTCTACATGGTTTATATTAAAGTTATTTCTACATGGTTTATGGACTTATGTTATAGATGTTTTGATCGTTGTTTTATCACGATCTCACTCTCATCTTTTGAGTCTTTTCTCAAGTACATGGCATGCATTCCGGTACGATGTCATTAGTTACACTTTGCACCCATAGGCACACAATTTTGGACTTGTGATCCTCTCTGATAGATATTCCTTCCACCGGACTAGGTGATCTTGTTTCAAAGCCTCCGTAAGTCTCCGCGAGCTTGGGATTCCCACTAGGACGCCGAGTTGGTTGTACCCTCAAAACCCAATTGTCTAGAAAAATTTTTACCGATATTTTTTGTATCTTAGATTTAGTGGCCATCAGGCGACCGCCAATGTCAAGTAGCGGTCATCCCGTGACCGCTTATGTCCAAGAGTTTCACTGCGTCGACCTTCTTTTCTTCATGCGTCGACTCTTCATAGAAACGATCCTTCTCTGATCGCGTCTATCTAGAAACGGGCCTCGAAAGACCGCTTCTGTCCAGAAACGGTCCAGACTTGACCGTCTTATGTCTAAACTATGTTTAACCCGGGGTTTGACCCAAGGGTTGATTTTCCTAAGTTCCTAGATGGTCTATTGATTATCCAAAACGTAATATCTTATTCAAAAACTACCTAATGAATTATGAAAGTTAAGGAACATGCCGTTATGCTGTCGCATTTCTTCCGTAGCATGACCTTGTCTTAAATCATTCTTTGAACTCTCATGATCGTTCATTGGTGCGTTCTTTGCCTTGGTTACATTTTCATGAAACTATTGTTGAATTGAATAGTGTTGTGCCCCTTGTGCTTTGATGATTATGTAGTGTTTTAATGATAGCAATATGAATGAGTCACCATATTGTTTTGCTAAGAACATCACATTGAATGATAGCAACATGAATGCATATGACTGATCTGTTATGTGGAGAATGCATGAGTTTGCTTTGTCTGATCTATTCATTACTATGGTCTTTGTGTTTAGCATACTCTGCATCAGTGCATCCATCAGGCATACAGTCTATACACTGGTGCATGTGAGGTCATGTCTGCACGCTAAAGTCTATACACTGCATTACTGCTAGTTACTGCATATGCAATCTGTCAGAGCATATGCAAAGTCTATACATCGTTGCATTGTGTGTTTCAAGCATTTCCAATGTCTATACATTGTCTGACTGTAGTGTCTCATGTAAAGTCTGTACATTTGCCACCATGCATTAAGTCTCAAAGTCTGTACAGCCCTTTGCATTGTTCTTAAAGTCTATACATTCTTGCATCGGTTCTCATTGTACACACTTTCACTCATTGTCTCATGCTAAGTCTATACATTCATAGCAGGTCTACACATTGCATTGCAGCATGAACAATAGAGTCTATACATTACATTGTGTTGTGTTTGTGCATCGCTTAGAACACAAGTCTATACATCCATGCATCATCACTCTCAGTATAGTCTGGACAGAAGTGGCACATTCATTCAAAGTCTATACATTGGCCTGTAGCATGCACGAAACCAAGTCTGTACATTCACTGTTTAACTTTCCAAGTCTATACATTGGTGAAGTACGTACATTCAACAGCTTGACTTTCGAAGTCTATACAACCCCTGCTTTGCCAAAGTCTATACATTCGTTTGCCTTGCATTGCATCAAGTCTGTACAGACCTTGCTTTGCTCAAGTCTGTACATCGTCCAGCTTCCTTTGGCAAGTCTATACATCGTGCTTTGCTCAAGTCTGTACAGCCCTTGCTTTGGCAAGTCCATACATTGTGAACGTTTGCCTTGCATTGCATCAAGTCTGCACATTCATCGCTCAAGTCTGTACAGCCCTTGAATTGGCAAGTCCATACATCGTTCAGTTGTCTTGGCTAAGTCTATACATCTTTGTCTTGTGCATGCATCAGTTCTCAAGTATGTACATTGGGCTATCAGGTAAAGTCTGTACATCCTTTAGCTAGAACTGTGCAAGTCCATACATCGCTGCATTGGCCAAGTCTATACATTGCAGCTGAGTTGAAGTCTGTACAGCCCTTGCCTTGCTCAAGTCTGTACAACCCTTCCTTTGGCAAGTCCATACATCCTGAAGTCTATACATTGGCTTTGCTTGCACGGGTTGAAGTCTATACATTGGACCGTCTCTCTTAGCGTCTATGTGCATAGTCCATACATTGCTAAGTCTATACATTGCAGCATGCATCGGCTAAGTCTGTACAGGGTCCAGTGTCTTACTTAGCGTCTATATGCAGACAAGTCTATACATTTCATGATGTCTAAAGTCTGTACATCATATGTATAGTCTGTACATCCACCGTCTCATCAAAGTCTACACATTGTGGCACGTTGAGTATGCACTTTGGTTGTATAGACTTAGAGCTGAAGTCTGCATACTGTCTGGTCGCACACACTTATAAGTCTATACATTGCACTATATGCATACTACAGTGCATCCAGCAAGTCTGTACATTGAGGTGCATGCATCATCTACCAAGTCCACACAATGCATCGTGTGCTTCATCATTTAAAGTCTGTACAGCCCTTGCTCAGGCATTGTAATGTCTATACACTGCTGTCGCATGTACACCAAGTCCACACATCTGTTGACGGCAAGTCTATGCATTCATCTTCAATGTACACACTTTGCTTGATGCATTCTGCATTACACACTTCAAAGCCTGTACATCATGGTCGCATGCATCTAAGTCCATACACTGCTTGGTGACCTGCATGTGGACTCATTATCATTGTGCATAATTTGCTTGATGCATTCTGCATTACACAATGCAAAGTCCATACATTGCAAAGTCTACACACTGCATCGGTGAGCTGCATACACTGCATCAAGTCTATACAAAGTCTGCACACTCATTGTCAGCAAGTCTGAACATTGATGTAGCACGCATGCAGGGTCTATACACTCATAACCTTAGCCACTGCATTCTGTGCTTCAAGCATTCACAAAGTCTGTACAGCCATGTACTGCTTTGCTTGCATAAGTGAAGTCTGTACATGCCTCAGTGTCACATTCACTAAGTCTGTACACGCTTCAGTCTTGCATGCGTGAAGTATGTACAAGGCCATAGCACTGCATATATGAAGTCTGTACATGGCATTGTTCTGCATTCACCAAGTCTATACAATGCCATAGCCCTGCATATGTAGAGTCTGAACATTGCATTGCTTCGCATTCACAAAGTCTATACATTGCTTCAGCATTGCCTTCATATAGTCTGTACAATGTCTAAACCTTAAACTGATGTTTCTGTTTGACTAATCTGACAGGACTGCTGGACGAAGTTAATAAGATTGGCACGTGATCCGAGGCTGGAAGGACTGACAGGATGGTGACACGTGTACTGATGCAGGCTGAGATGTTGCCAGGTGTTCAAGCCTTTGGGCGGGAGATGTGGAGAGCACACGCCCAATTCCTACTGCTCTATATATATGAAGCTTCTTCCATCTGAAGAAGACTGATCGTGAGACAGAGAGCTCTTGCAGAAGAGATCGACTGAAGCAGAGGATAGCCTGCATGATCCAGTGTGAAGAGAAGAAGAATAAAAAGAAAGAAGAGAAGAGAAGAGAAGAAAAAGAGAAAGAGAAGAAGAGCAGAAGAGAAAGAGAGAGTTAGAGAGCTCGAGCAGAGAAAGAGAGAGAGATAGTGGTTGTCTGGCATTTGGATCAAATCCAAGTCAGATCTGCTCCTTCGAGAGCTATATTGTTTGTGTTTTATTTACAGCTTTCAGTCGCTGTTGTTACATGTTTTCGTTTTCCATTTTATACCTTTCTTCAAGCTGTTCGTCAGCGTTTGCAGAGGTGCTGCCTCTGGACGGGTCAAGCTGTAATCCCCAGTGGTTGCAGTGGTGGATTCCACTGGACAGCAAGCTGTGTTGCTCAGCGGGCGAGGCGGATACCTCGGACAGCAAGCTGTGAGGCTCAGCGGTTTGTAGGCAAGCTGTGATGCCCAGCGGTTCAAGCTGTGAGTCAGCAGTAAGCCACACTCGGGTTGAGTGTGGGGTGGACGTAGGTCTGGATGACCGAACCACCTAAAAACCCTTTGCGCATTGTGGTTTGATTTCTTCTACTTGATTGGCGCTAGATGAATGCTTAGGTGCGCTTTGGGTTGATTGCACACTGTGTGTTTGTTTAATTCCGCAATTGCTTATTAGCCTTCAGTTTTGTCTAGTTAGCGAACTAGAATTTTTAATTGGGCGAAAGTGTTTAAGGGGAGATTCATTAACCCCCCCTCTGAATCGAACGCACCGAACCCAACACTTGGTATCAGAGCGGGTGTCTGCACAAAGGGTCCAGCGACCTGCAGATCCGATCCTTATTTGGATTCGGTGCTATTTGAGTTGATTCGTTCGCTTGCACTGTTTTAATCTATTTTTATTTAGAATTCTGATCTTGTTTGAGCATGGAATTCACAATTGATCTTCCGAAGTATGAGGGTCAAAGCTTCTACAATTGGCTTAATCAGTTCAGGGAATATGTGATGCAGACTAATCCAGATCTGTGGATAGTCATTGCACACAGTCCTTATGAAGTTCCAAAGGATGAATCCTTATGGAAAACTTCAGACAGACGAAAATTCTCTGCAAATCAAAGGGCCCTGAATCTAATCAAAAGGGCGATAAACACTGACAAGTTTCCTTGTGTAGTTGATTGCTGCAGTGCCTCCGAAGTGATCGAGATAATAGCAAGCAGCAGAAGCCAGGGTAAAGTGAAATGTCTCATGGCAACAGAAGAAGACAAAGATTATGTGGAGGATACTTCGTCACAGGTAAACTCTGACACTGATAATTTTTCTCTGGAAACCATGATTGCGTTGAATGATCATTTATTGATTAAATACGATAGAGTTAAATCTGAAAAGAGAAAAATGAGAAAAGAAATGACTCATGAAGTCACTCGTTTGAAGGCAGAGAATGAAAATTTGAAATCTGACATGAATAAAGAAAAAGATGAGTTGAACCAGTTGAAATCTGAAAATGAGAACCTTAGAAACAAACTCATCAGTGAAAATAATACTTGCAAAGCTTGTTCCATTCTCCAAGAATTGATTAATGATATAGACCATGATGATAATTCGCAAAAGGAATTAATCAAATCTCTGGAAGAAGAAAATAAATTATTATTGGCCAAGAAAATTGAGGTTGAAAAAGGTGGAGAAAAATTGTTTGAAGAAAATAGTTACTTGAAAGATCAAAATAAAAAGCTAATGGTTCTTAATATTGTCTTCTCTGAAAGATGGTTGTCATTTGAAAAAGGAAAATCAGTTGTGAAGGAAAATGAGAACAACATTGAAATAATGGTTCAACAAGAAAATGAAACTCTGAAGAACCTGAATGATGCTTTGCAACAGCAGCTGATTGTTTGTGAATCTGAGCTATCCAAGTATGAAGTGAGTATTGCTTCATTGAATTCTGAGATTGAAGATCTGAAAAACTCTTTGTCAAAATTTGTTAAAGGAAGAGATGATCTGAATAAGCTGCTTGGTTCTAAAGTGAATTTCCAGAAAGAAGGACTTGGGTATGTGCCTGTTAATAAGAAAGTGAATGAAAAGAAGAAGTCAACTGTATTCGTGAAAAGCTCTGAACAGACTAATCAATCTAGTTCTTCTATTTTTCAATTCACTGCTAAGAAGGCTGAAAATTCAGATAAGAAACAGGAAAAGATTCAAAAACAAAAGAAAAGTGTTGATCCAAAGAAGTCCAAATCTGTCATTGATTCACATGTGCATGATGCTAACTGCTCCCACACATATTCACACTCTCATGCGAATGTCAATTTTGTCAAACAAGTGAATGTAAATAAAAAGGTGATAACATGTCACTATTGTGGGAAGCTTGGACATATTATGCATGACTGTGTTACATTGATAAATGATGAAAGGAATGTTGTTAGGAAGTATCCTAGAAATCATCTTCCTAGGAAACCTTCTACTGAAAAGAGAAAGAAAACTCAATGTTATTGCTGTGGGAATTTTGGTCACATTGCTGCTTTTTGCTGGCATGCTCAGGGAAATAGATTGAATTCTAAATCTGTAAAATTCCCTGCTCATTATGATGCTGATAGAAACAAATCTGTTTTTAAAGAAAAATCCTTTGCATGTTTCAAATGTGGAAGATCTGGCCACATGGCTGCAATATGTTGGGTGGCAGGATATCAAAACCAGACTGGTTTTGGTAAACAGAATTTTGATTCTGTTAACAAAAATCTTCATGCATATGCACATAGAACTCCTGCTCATAGGAATGTGCACAAAATAAATTTCAGAACTGCTGCATCATGCTACTACTGTGGTCAGATAGGTCATTCAATGAATGATTGCCATGTGATGAGAATTGATGACCTTCATGCACAGAAATTGGCTACCATACCTGCTAGATATGTGACTGTCATGTCAGGACCCAAGACATCTTGGGTGCCTATTTGTGCAAAATAGTTGATAACTTGCAGGTGTGCCTTGGTGGGAGAAATAAAAGGGGTTGAATTAACCAAGGCACTCAAGAATGAAAACCCCATGATTGCACCATTCAGGTCAGTTCTAAAACTCTGTATTTAAATTCCATCATCTGAATTTGTGAGTATGAAAGATGTGAATTTCATGGTGATTTGCTTGTTTGATTTCTGATGTTTTCTTCTTGTCTAGCTGATCAGTCTACATTCCAGACTCAGCTACTGAATTTACTCTGCATATATCTGATGCTCTTCTCTTGCATTTATTGCACTGTGAACATAAGATGCCAGATGCACTGCACAAATTTTTTTTTTTTTGCATACCTTGCACTAAGTTTGAATGGGTCATCTAGTGCACATAGTCAATGCATGTGTCTAATGTCTGCATATATCATTTGCATGACTTTCAATGCATATAGGACTGCCTTGCACTGCATATATCATTTGCATAACCCTGGTATATCAAATGGTAAGCTACTAAAAGGCAGGGAAATCTGTCTGGAAGTTCTTACTATGTGTGAGATGGTCCTTGTGACCAGGTTCTCCTCCAAGTACCAAGGGTCAAGTCTTCATATAGAGCAGTGTAATGCATATCATAATAATCTGTCTGTGCTAAATTGATTTATCTTGAAAAGATGATTGCTCTCGCATGATGCTCTCTGAATAAAGAATGCTCTGATGTTTGAATAATCATTTTGCATAAATTGCATAAATTCAGGGGGAGTTGTTGAGTCTTATGTGAGTCACTGCATATAGACAGGGGGAGCATTATAATATTTTTGACACTGTTTGAAATTCTCACTGTCTACATTCTTTCAAATCATCAATTGACTATGTTGAATTCATACTTTCTTGAATCTGAGAATTTGGCTGCTAATCCTCAATCTGTTGAAGGAGAGTTTCATTTTGTCTGACTGAAATTCAATCTCTGCTATTGGAGTTAAACTTTTATTCTCTCTTGCTGATTGACTCTTCCACCAGCTTATACTCATCCTTCATATATCTCTTAGCTGGTGTGACTGATTTGGTTCTACTATTGATTAGTTGATCAACTAAATTTATTGATCTGATCTGAGGAACTTAATCTGCATGTCATGCAATTCAGTCTGAGAACTTTGTAGAAATTCCTATCATATAGGTTTAAGAATTACCACTGAATCAGACTGATATAAGATTAATGTATTCTCAGATTTGTAATTAAATGAATTGAAAATATCTGGATGATAAGGTTTAATAAACTTTAACCACATGTGTCATAAAAACCTTAGACTCACTCATCAGATATCTGAAAATTTGAAATCAGGGTTTCTTTGGTTAAGATGCATAGAGTGAGTATTGTTGTTAAACATTAACTTTGAAAATTTTGACAGGAAATAAAATCAGTGAGTAATGAAAAGACTTTGTTCACTGAGAAACTGGGTCCTCCATCAAAGAAATGGAGTGAACCCAAGTCATGAAGTGTCATAGTCATTTAAAATAAAAATTCATTGAGAACCTGACAGAGCAATAGCATTTCTGTGTTGAGTAACTGGGGAGTCTGGCCTCTGATCAAGGTGTCTTCTCATGTAAAAAGACACTTATATTGCTAACTCTGCTCTCTAAGTTGAGAGGCAATGACAGTTATCACACTGAGTAACTGGGTCACTTCACCTGAGACGTGTTGTGCCTCATGTAAAAAGGTGTTGATCAACCTAAATTGCTCAGGTAAAATATAATGTGCTTTATATGAAAAATATATTGAAATTTCTGTCAACTCATGTTCTTAGAAAAGTGTTTAACCTCAGCACTAATCTGTGTATTTTTCAAAGGAGCTATTGAGATCATGTGTGTAAGATAAAAGATGATTGTTTTTTAGTGTTATCTGACTATTTGGTTCACCTTTATTAAAACTTAGATTCAGATATGAGTATTGAGTTTAAATTTGACAAATTTGGTATACATCATAATTAAATCAGATTGGTTAAGTTGCCACTTCATAACCCTTTATGATAGAAGAGTCTATTCTTCTTAAGACTTATTGTAGTGATGCAAGCATTAAAATCCCTCATGATCAGATTTATTCATGATTAACAGAAACTGTATTGTCAACTCCTCTCTTATCAGTTGACTGATTCCATCTGCATTTTTCTGACCATACAAATATGAGATGCCACTCCCATTATTACCTTGTTCACTTGCAGCCTTCTGAACTTCAGAATCCTTATGGTGGTGGATTTCAGATTGATTCTTGAGATGTACTTCTCTCCACACTGTTGGAATCTTCCATCTTGTTTTGCAACCAGTTCTGGTTCTGTGGTTTTTTTGTTTCATTCTGATTAATGCAGTTATGGGTCATCTGCATTTAAGGGGAGAGTAGTCAATCATGCATTTTGATAGGGGGAGAGATGTTTTCTTGTCATAAGGGGGAACTCCATTTCAATGATTCATTCTCTGTATTCTGAATTTGTGGGGGAGATTGTTGTGTGCTGAATTTTGTCTCTCAAACCATCTCCTTTTTGCTTATGTCAAAGGGGGAGAATAGTTTGACGAGTCAGTGTGACTCATTATGTTGCCATCATCAAAAAGGGGGAGATTGTTGTGCCCCATGTGCTTTGATGATTATGTGGTGTTTTAATGATAACAACATGAATGAGTCACCATATTGTTTTGCTAAGAACATCACATTGAATGATAGCAACATGAATGCATATGACTGATCTGTTATGTGGAGAATGCATGAGTTTGCTTTGTCTGATCTATTCATTACTATGGTCTTTGTGTTTAGCATACTCTACATCAGTGCATCTATCAGGCATACAGTCTATACACTGATGCATGTGAGGTCCTGTCTGCACGCTAAAGTCTATACACTGCATTACTGCTAGTTACTGCATATGCAATCTGTCAGAGCATATGCAAAGTCTATACATCGCTGCATTATGTGTTTCAAGCATTTCCAATGTCTATACATTGTCTGACTGTAGTGTCTCATGCAAAGTCTATACATTCGCCACCATGCATTAAGTCTCAAAGTATGTACAGCCCTTTGCATTGTTCTTAAAGTCTATACATTCTTGCATCGGTTCTCATTGTACACACTTTCACTCATTGTCTCATGCTAAGTCTATACATTCATAGCAGGTCTACACATTGCATTGCAGCATGAACAATAGAGTCTATACATTACATTGTGTTGTGTTTGTGCATCGCTTAGAACACAAGTCTATACATCCATGCATCATCACTCTCAGCATAGTCTGGACAGAAGTGGCACATTCATTCAAAATCCATACATTGGCCTGTAGCATGCACGAAACCAAGTCTGTACATTCACTGTTTAACTTTTCAAGTCTATACATCGGTGAAGTCTGTAAATTCAACAGCTTGACTTTCGAAGTCTGTACAGCCCCTGCTTTGCCAAAGTCTATACATTCGTTTGCCTTGCATTGCATCAAGTACAGACCTTGCTTTGCTCAAGTCTGTACATCGTCCAGCTTCCTTTGGCAAGTCTATACATCGTGCTTTGCTCAAGTCTGTACAGCCCTTGCTTTGGCAAGTCCATACATTGTGAACGTTTGCCTTGCATTGCATCAAGTCTGCACATTCATCGCTCAAGTCTGTACAGCCCTTGAATTGGCAAGTCCATACATCGTTCAGTTGTCTTGGCTAAGTCTATACATCTTTGTCTTGTGCATGCATCAGTTCTCAAGTCTGTACATTGGGCTATCAGGTAAAGTCTGTACATCCTTTAGCTAGAACTGTGCAAGTCCATACATCCCTGCATTGGCCAAGTCTATACATTGCAGCTGAGTTGAAGTCTGTACAGCACTTGCCTTGCTCAAGTCTGTACAACCCTTCCTTTGGCAAGTCCATACATCCTGAAGTCTATACATTGGTTTTGCTTGCAAGGGTTGAAGTCTATACATTGGACCGTCTCTCTTAGCGTCTATGTGCATAGTCCATACATTGCTAAGTCTATACATTGTAGCATGCATCGGCTAAGTCTGTACAGGGTCCAGTGTCTTACTTAGCGTCTATATGCAGACAAGTCTATACATTGCATGATGTCTAAAGTCTGTACATCATATGCATAGTCTGTACATCCACCGTCTCATCAAAGTCTACACATTGTGGCACGTTGAGTCTGCACTTTGGTCGTATAGACTTAGAGCTGAAGTCTGCATACTGTCTGGTCGCACACACTTATAAGTCTATACATTGCACTATATGCATACTACAGTGCATCCAGCAAGTCTGTACATTGAGGTGCATGCATCATCTACCAAGTCTACACAATGCATCGTGTGCTTCATCATTTAAAGTCTGTACAGCCCTTGCTCAGGTATTGTAATGTCTATACACTGCTGTCGCATGTACACCAAGTCCACACATCTGTTGACGGCAAGTCTATGCATTCATCTTCAATGTATACACTTTGCTTGATGCATTCTGCATTACACACTTCAAAGCCTGTACATCATGGTCGCATGCATCTAAGTCCATACACTGCTTGGTGACCTGCATGTGGACTCATTATCATTGTGCATAATTTGCTTGATGCATTCTGCATTACACAATGCAAAGTCCATACATTGCAAAGTCTACACACTGCATCGGTGAGCTGCATACACTGCATCAAGTCTATACAAAGTCTGCACACTCATTGTCAGCAAGTCTGAACATTGATGTAGCACGCATGCAGGGTCTATACACTTGTTGGGTCCCGTAGTGCAGGAACACGGATCTAGAGGGGGGGTGAATAGATCCTTGTACTAAAAACTATGTCCAATTAAAAACACAAACTACCACACAGCGGAATTTACAAGATTGATAGGATTGAAGAAATTAATCTAAACAAGTTTAAACTTAATTCACTCAATCTCACCGAGCTCACACGATTACATAACCAGATAGTAGAGAACACACAATCACATAAATCAAACCACAAGACACGGGGATTTTAAGGTGGTTCAGGACCACGACGGGCTCCCTACGTCCACCCCTCACCAAACCGGTGAGGCTTCACTACACGCTACAAAATGTAGCAACACGGGGACGAACCCCAACACACACACACTGCTTTCGCAGCAACACACACACACGAGGCTTTGCCTCAAACTGCTGCCACAGCAGCACACACACACAGAGACACACACACACACACGTTGGGGAACACACCCCGAACTGAATACTTCACACGGAGACACAACTCCGTCCTCACACACGTAGGACAATGCCTACACAACCACACGGGAGAAAACTCCCAACAACACACGCGGATATACTCCGCACAAATCGACACACAAGAGACCACACACACACTCGGAGACCCCTTTCTCCGAACACCCACACAAAATATTCTATCAAATGTATATGTAACAATTACAAATATATGCTATGACCTTCCACACAAATTCTATAGATGTAAACTAGAAGAATGCATCAAGTATAAGGCTCCCCCTTCTTCATCAAAATCTGATTCTCATTGCTCGTTGACGGATGATCATAATCTTGACATCATCTTCTTCCTCTCCTCTAGCCGCTTCTCTTTTCCTTATTCCAATCTCCTCTCTTCACCTGAAAGAGTAGATAGACATAATGAGTTCAATCTTTAAGCTAATCGCAAACAAGAATATAGACATGAATGGTTTAGAGATTCCCCTCTTCTTCACCTATACAAAAGAATACATGAGCATTAGAGATGTTGTATCACAAAGATTGTAGCTCATATATATATGCAAGAGAGAGTGAACATAGAACATGTAAATGATTATTACACATCTTAGATGCCCATTCAAAACCTTGAACAATCTTAAACAAAAGATATAGAAGTGAAAGATCAAGATTACTCCCTCATGAAATGCTTCTACAGGATGAAAAACGTTCTTGAAGCAATTTTGAAGAGATACAACACGAACAGAGGTTGGATCTTGATTTCAGATGCAGCCTTCAGTTGTATATGATCTTGGGCCTTGATTCAAGCATCTTCCTTTCAATTTCGGCTTCAGAGCAAGGTGGAAGAGGGCTTGGGAGCTTCAACTCCGAACCTGCACACACAAGGGTTAGAAGAAAATAATTTTCAGATCTAGCAAGCCTCTCCTTAGGGTTTACAACCCAATAAGATGTATATATGTGTTTAGGACGGTCAAGAGACAGCCTAGGGACCAGATCCACACTTTGTGGAGTGATTTGAGGAAGTGGGACTCGGATTGGAGGACTTTTGGAGCAAGAAAACGGAGGTCAAAAAGTGCGGCTAGAGGTCCAACCGGAATGGGTCGACCCTCGGGCAAACAGAAGCCAAACAGAACACTTTTTGTGTTCTGTTTTACAGGGGTCGACCCCAGGGGTCGACCCTCGCATTGCCAGAAACCAAACAGAACTAAAAACAAGTTCTGGGTTAAAGGGGTCGACCCCAGGGGTCGACCCTTTCAGGCAGACTACAAGAAACATGTTCTGTTTTGATTCTGTTTGAACAGAACCTGAGAGGGTCGACCCCATGGGTCGACCCCTACAAGTTTGGGCCTGAAAAATAAGTAAAAATACCATCAAATCAATGGGAAACAATTGATTAAATGTTACCATAATCCCATGAAGATCAATCATGATTTTTCATCCTGAAAAACATGATAAAGCAAGATGTTAGATCAAGATCAAAATATATGGGTCATGCATTAACATATGACGCTCGTTTTGAGACCGAGACCCAAAAGTCATGAAATGTGATTACGAATTCATTAGCATGAGGCATATGAGCATTCCCATGATAGATCAATATCAAGGCATTAGAGAACTCAATTTTCCAGTTCAAGATTAGAAGAGTCTCACCATGGATTCCAATATAACTTCTTACCTTGAAGCAATATTAACCTGCACTATATGGCAATGAACTCATAAGCAAGTTGATATTAAACCGAATCTCAAGATCCCAATTCCAACCCAATTCTCCTACAAGCCATTTCACCAACCATTTAAGCCATATGATCCGAAGAACAAGGAACCATCATTCAAACTTTCAAACCACACATCATTTCCTTGGGGGCAAGCCATGATATTTGCATCTCAATCATTCATTTAGTATTACCAAGGTACACATGCATGACATGTGGCTCAATAGGACATGATGCTCGAGTATGCTTTTCACAAAGACCTTTCACATTGAAGATAGAGCAATCTCACCAGGTGTAGATGGAATGTATATGCAATGTGCTAACCTCAAAGCACGTATGAGCCTTATAGAGTCACATATGCATCCACATGATGATATCCCAAAAGAAACAGTTTGTAATCATTTTCCACAATCATTTCATACTTCATACACATGATGACATGAGTAACCATTCACACACAAGGCCAAGCAACAAGGGCATTTTGTAATCATCAAAATCACATACACAACAACACTCATAACCTTAGCCACTGCATTTTGTGCTTCAAGCATTCACAAAGTATGTACAGCCATGTACTGCTTCGCTTACATAAGTGAAGTCTGTACATGCCTCAGTGTCACATTCACTAAGTCTGTACACGCTTCAGTCTTGCATGCGTGAAGTATGTACAAGGCCATAGCACTACATATATGAAGTCTGTACATGGCATTGTTCTGCATTCACCAAGTCTATAAAATGCCATAGCCCTGCATATGTAGAGTCTGAACATTGCATTGCTTCGCATTCACAGAGTCTATACATTGCTTCAGCATTGCCTTCATATAGTCTGTACAACGTCTAAACCTTAAACTGATGTTTCTGTTTGACTAATCTGACAGGACTACTGGACGAAGTTAATAAGACTGGCACGTGATCCGAGGCTGGAAGGATTGACAGGATGGTGACACGTGTATTGATGCAGGCTAAGGTGTTGCCAGGTGTTCAAGCCTTTGGGCGGGAGATGTGGAGAGCACACGCCTAATTCTTGCTGCTCTATATATATGAAGCTTCTTCCATCTGAAGAAGACTGATCGTGAGACAGAGAGCTCTAGCAGAAGAGATCGACTGAAGCAGAGGATAGCCTGCATGATCCAGTGTGAAGAGAAGAAGAAGAAAAAGAAAGAAGAGAAGAGAAGAGAAGAAAAAGAGAAAGAGAAGAAGAGTAGAAGAGAAAGAAGAGAAAGAGAGAGTTAGAGAGCTCGAGCAGAGAAAGAGAGAGAGATAGTGGTTGTCTGGCATTTGGATCAAATCCAAGTCAGATCTGCTCCTTCGAGAGCTATATTGTTTGTGTTTTATTTACAGCTTTCAGTCGCTATTGTTACATGTTTTCGTTTTCCATTTTATACCTTTCTTCAAGCTGTTAGTCAGCGTTTGCAGAGGTGCTGTCTCTGGACGGGTCAAGCTGTAATCCCCAGCAGTTGCAGTGGTGGATTCCACTGGACAGCAAGTTGTGTTGCTCAGCGGGCGAGGTGGATACCTCGGACAGCAAGCTGTGAGGCTCAGCGGTTTGTAGGCAAGCTGTGATGCCCAGCGGTTCAAGCTGTGAGTCAGCAGTAAGCCACACTCGGGTTGAGTGTGGGGTGGACGTAGGTCTGGAGGACCGAACCACCTAAAAACCCTTTGCGTACTGTGGTTTGATTTCTTCTACTTGATTGGCACTAGATGAATGCTTAGGTGCGCTTTGGGTTGATTGCACACTGTATGTTTGTTTAATTCTGCAATTGCTTATTAGCCTTCAGTTTTATCTAGTTAGCGAACTAGAATTTTTAATTGGGCGAAAGTTTTTAAGGGGAGATTCATTCACCCCCCCTCTGAATCGAACGCACCGAACCCAACAAATAGTATTGGCAGAAACGTTTTCTCATGGAAGTAGCTTGATCTGTAACTCGAAGATGCAAGAGCGGGCACAGACAGTGTCCAAGGGCTCCACGCTAGCCCCCTTGGCAGATAGACGGAAACGTGCTGAAAACCATGGGGTACGATGAACACTAGCGTCGCATTGCGTCGGGAGTACTTTTTTTATAGACGGGTGAAAACCATGAGGCAATCTTGTGATAAATTACATGATTGCTAGTACTTTCTTGTTCATGACATTCTAGTGCATAGCCTTTATGGTTATGAAGTACATTCTTATTAATGAAAGGCCATTTTACCTTATATATTGCTTGATCATGCTCTATTATTCCTTCACATTCTTCATATCTCTATGGTTCATATCTTATTATTACTATTGTTTATTCGTGTGTTTTCTCGCATTTTCCATTGCCTTAGTATCTCGAGCGAAAATGTAATTATTTAAAGCTTGCTTCCATGTTGATGCGAAGATAACTACCGGACAAGTGTGCTTATTACCCTACTTTTCAAATCTTTCCAAGAAACTCTAGTGGATCAGATTCCGAGTATTCCGATTATGGGTCTGAGAGTGATGATTGAAGACTCGAGAGAAGACTTAGCGTGTTATAAGTCCTTATGTTAGTCTGGAGTCATATGATGTAATTTTTACTTTATTGAGTCATCCTATGTAATTTTCATTTTTATTGAGTCTAGTCAACACTATTTCAATAGAGTCAAACATTCATGTACTTTGATTATTATCATAAATGTTAGATTTTGATCAATTATGGTGTCCATTCATCTTATGTGTGAACGATTTGCACTCTGATTATATTGCTAGCTTGAGGCGTATTGCCGACTGCCTATGTTCCCTGAGTTACTTCCGCTGTATACATATGGCTCGGGGCGTGACATTTAAGTTGGTATAAGAGCCCAGACATAAGTAAGTCCTAGGAAAATGTTATGTCATAGGCTAAGTCCAAGGATTAAGGACCCACACCTATGAACTAAGGAAAGGAATTTTCAAGCCCATGTAAGATCGGGTAAAGCCCGGGATGAGATAGTTAATTAGAAATTATCTCTAGGTTAATTCCCCTTCACTCTATAGGAATGAACAAATTGTTCTTCTTCTCAGGTACCTTCTCAAAATGGCTCACCGTGTCAACTCGGATGAGATGTAACAAACTGTTGCTGGTCTTACCCAGGCCCTTCAGACTGTGGCCCAAGTTGGCGCAGGAAATTTACACGGGAATTTTCAAAGTTTAAATCCTCCCCGATTCTCTGGATCCGCCAACCCCGATGAAGTAGAAAATTAGATTGACGAGATGAACTGTATATTTGAGGTCATACAATGCACTGACCAAGAGAAGGTCCGTCTTGCCACATTTCAACTGAACAAGGATGAACGTACGTGGTGGAAGGCACAACCACAAAATGCACAGCTTACGTGGGATGGATTTTTTACACTATTTCGAGCGAAATACTTCTCTGAGCACATCAAGGAAAGAAAAGCCGCAGAATTCACTTCTCTTCGCCGAGGCATGATGTCCGTGACGGAGTATGAACTTCAGTTCTCTCGACTGGCACCATATGCTCCTCATTTGGTTAGCATTGATCTACTAAAGGCTAACCGATTTATGAATGGCTCGAGGCCCATTTTTATTACTCAACTTGGACCCAGAATATCCGTACATATGCAGAGATGGTCCAACGGGCACATTTATGTGAAATGACCTTGGAAAAGGTCAGAAAATTTAAAGGCAAGGGAGAGGAATATAGCTGGAAGTCCGATCGGCGAGGAAGGAGAGGAGAGAGATTCAGCATCACGGAACCCTACAAGTCCCGTGACAATAAGAAGCGATCCCGTAATGGCAAGGGGAGTGGCAACGGCAAAGGCAAAAAGATCAAGGAGAAAGAAAGAGCTGTCACAATTGCTTGTACATTTTGTGAGAAGTTCGGCCATTCGGCTGACGAGTGCTGGAAGCGTCATGGCGCTTGTTTATGATGTGAAAATTAGGAGCACCGTATGCCCGATTGCCCTCTTATGAAGGAACAATCTTCTAATGGCGGTCGTAGGTGCCAAGCTCGCCTTAATGCCGTGATGGATGAAGAAACGCCCAAGGATGATGGGCTAATGGAAGGTACCGTTCAAATTTATTCGCATCCTGCATTTGTGTTATTTGATACTGGTGCCTTTCATTCTTTTATATCTACTACCTTTGCAAAAATTTTACCAATTTCACCTGTTCCTATACCATCGGACCTAACAATCACAACACCTTTAGGTCCCGGAACAAAATTTACAACCCACTATCCAAATAGTGAGGTAACTGTAGAAGGCCATAATCTTCTTGCAAACCTTGTATGCCTTGACATGGAAGGCTACGATGCCATCCTAGGTGTAGATTGGCTTGTTGACCATGACGCCTTTATAAATTGTCGCAATAGGAGAATTTCTTTTCGAAAACCAGGTCTCCCGCGATTCTCCTTCCTTGGCATCATCTCTTCTCTTCACGCTTGTAAATTCATTTCGCAAGGATGTGAAGATTTTCTTGCTTCCGTGATTATCACCGAGTCCAAGGAAATCTTCATAGAAGAAATTCCTATTGTCAAAGAGTTCCCTGATGTATTTCCATCTGAGTTACCTGGTTTACCACCCGAAAGGGAAGTAAACTTCTCTATTGAACTCATTCCTGGAGCAGCACCTGTTTCAATAGCTCCCTACAGATGTCCCCTACGGAACTCAAGGAACTGAAGAGGCAACTTCAAGAGTTGCTAGACAAGGGCTTCATTCGTCCTAGCACATCCCCTTGGGGTGCGCCGGTCTTATTCGTCAGAAAGAAAGACGGATCCCTCAGGCTATGTATCGATTACCGGCGACTAAATCAACTCACCATCAAGAACAAATATCCGTGGCCATGTATCGACGAATTATTTGATCAAATTTCTGGAGTGAAATATTTCTCCAAGATTGACCTCAGGTCGGGCTACCATCAGCTAAGGATCAAAGATGAAGACATCTACAAGTCTGCTTTCCGAAGCAGATATGGGCATTATGAGTTCGTGGTGATGCCGTTTGGGTTTACAAATGTCCGAGGAGTATTTATGCAACTTATGAATAATGTGTTTAGGCCCTATCTCGACCGATTTATGGTCATATTTATTGATGATATTCTCATCTATTCTAAAATGAAGGAAGAACATGAAGAACATTTAAGAATAGCTTTACAAACTCTAAGAGAGCATCAACTCTACGCAAAGCTCAGCAAGTGCGAGTTCTGGCTAAAGGAGGTTTCTTTCCTTGGCCATATTATTTCAAAAGAAGGTATCGATGTTGATCCTTCAAAGGTGGAAGCTGTCAAGAATTGGAGCCGACCAACGACCGTATCCGAAGTTAGAAGCTTTATCGATTTGGCTGGCTATTATAGGCGATTCATTAAGGATTTCTCCAAAATCGCCGTTCCCTTGACTAGGCTTACAAGAAAGGAAAATCCCTTCATCTGGATGAAGGATTGTGAAGAGAGTTTTCTAACCCTTAAAGATCATTTAACCACTGCCCTTGTCTTGGCACTACCTGTTGAAGGTGGTGGATTTGAAGTCTACACTGATGCATCTGCATTGGCCTCGGGTGCATCATTATGCAACATGGCAAGGTGATATGTTATGCTTCGAGGCAATTGAAGCGTCATGAAGGGAACTACCCCATCCACGAGCTGGAATTGGTTGCTGTTATCTTCACTTTAAAAATCTGGTGACATTACCTTTATGGGGAGAAATTCACTATATTTTCAGACCACAAAAGTCTGAAATATCTTTTTACCCAAAAGGAACTTAACATGAGACAAAGAAGATGGCAGGAGTACCTTAAAGACTTCGACTTCTCTATTCAGTATCATCCAGGCAAAGCAAATGCCGTAGCTGACGCTCTTAGCTGAAGACCAATGGCAACTCTAGCAAGCCTCAGGAAATGTATGACTTATCTTATAGAGGATTTTACTCATTTGAATCTAGATGTGGATGTAGAAGAAGAAAATGGTATTATTGCCAATATCCGGTCACAACCTACACTGATCGATGATCTAGCCAAATTACAGGAAAATGACCCCACATTAATGGAGATCAAGATCAATATTGATCAAAGGCCGGAGTTCTCTATCTCAACCGATAGAAGGTTATTATTTAAAGATCGAATATGTGTATCGGATCATGCCGACACTAAGAAATTGATCATGGAAGAAGCTCATAAATCAAGGTATGCTATTCACCATGGTGCTACCAAGATGTACCAAGACCTGAAAAGGAATTTTTGATGGCCCAACATGAAGAGAGAAATAGCGGACTTTGTATCTCGCTGCCTCACTTGTCAGCAAGTTAAGGCGGAACATCAAAAACCCGCTGGTAAACTACATCCCTTGGAAATTCCGAATGGAAGTGGGAAAGTATAGGGATGGATTTCATCATAGGTCTACCTAAGTCAAGAGGAGGACATGATGGTATATGGGTAATCATTGATCGCTTGACCAAATCGGCTCACTTCCTACCTATTAAGAGTCGATGGTCCATAGATGTCTTGGCTGCCTTGTATATAAAGGAAATTGTGAAGCTACATGGAGTCCCTATCACTATTATATATGATCGAGACCCTTGATTCACATCTCAATTCTGGAAGGGTCTACAACATTCATCGGAGACCCGACTCAATTTCAGCACTGTTTTCCATCCACAAACTGATGGTCAAACTGAAAGGACAAATCAGGTGGTGGAAGATATGCTTAGGGCATGTGTTATTGATTTCGGTGGGAGTTGGCACGATCACCTGCCTCTAGTTGAATTTACCTATAACAATAGTTACCAAACTAGTATTCAAATGGCGCCATTCGAGGCACTATATGGAAGAAGTTGCCGCTCACCAATATGCTGGAATGAAGTTGGAGAAAGGCAACTTCTAGGTCCAGAAATCATTAGAGATACTACCAAAAAGGTAAAGCTCATTCGAGAAAGACTCCATATGGCTCAAGATAGACAAAAATCATATGTGATAATCGAAGGCGTGATATGGAATTCCAAGTAGGAGACCATGTGTTTCTCAAAGTTTCTCATGGTCGAGGTATTCGAAGGTTCGACATTAAAGGCAAGCTCACTCCAAGATTCATCGGCCCCTTTGAAATTCTTGAAAGGGTTGGTGAGGTCGCATACCGGATTGTCTTGCCCCCACAATTAGCTGGAGTCCACGATGTATTTCATGTCTCAATGCTCAAAAGGTACGTCCCTGATCCATTTCACGTTATAAGCTATGACAACTTGGAGATTGAGAATGATCTGACGTACGAACAAAAGCCAATCAAAATAATTGATCAAGAGGTACGTCAACTTCGGAATAAAACTATTCCTATGGTAAAAGTCCAATGGAACAAATCTCGGCCACACGAGGTGACATGGGAAATAGAAGAAACCATGCGCAAATGATTCCCCAAACTATTCAATTGTAAGTATATTACATTCTCCATAAAGTCATGAATTGAATTTTGGGACCAAATTCTTTTAAGTGGGGGAGGGTGTAACGTCTGTGAATTTTCTAAGAATTTTCTTAATTTAAATATAATTATTTAAGTCTTAAATAGATTTCATGGGCTATTTAAGGGATGAAGGCCTAATTGATAATTATTTAAAGGTCCAGATATTAGATTAGGCTTCAGTCCACTCAAGTAGGCCCAAAAGACTTAAAACTTAACCTTTTAGGCCCAAGCCCAATTATAGATACGTAATTGCGGCTAATTTGGAATTAAAAAGGGATAAATAGGATAAATAGTTGATAAATTCAAAAATCCAAAAATTTTGGACTAAATGCCTAGAGGTGGTCTATCGCGCGACCGCCTTCGCCTAGAAGTAGTCCCCATCTGACCGCTACTGGCTTCCGTGAGCGAGGCCAATAAACCCTAAAAAGAATGGATTTTTATCCCTCCCAAGGGCTAGAGATCGAAGCTACCTGGCCTAGAAACTTGGTATATGACTCTTAGGGATTGATTTGAGGCAAGAATAGGACTCTATGTTGGCCTAATCTAGTAACCCAAATTCAAAACCCTATAAATAGATCCAACTTCGACTCATGCGAACCCTAATGTTGGATCACGTTTTTCAAAGGTAAGGAGACACTATCTCAGGTAAAGCCTTTTGAAGGTTTTGTTCTCCTTTGTATTGTCTAACACTCCTCCATTTTCGTGCTAGGAGGTCGAGTCTCTAAGGAGCTAGAAGCCCTAGAAGTCGTTGTCCCTCTGCAGTCTGCACAGAAGATAGTGCGTCCGTCCAAGAAAGAGGAGGAGATTAGAAGCCCTAAACGAGATTAGCTCAAGTTCTACCTTTAGAACTTATTATTGTTCTTTGTATCTTCTACCTATTCTCCATGTTTGGTGACTTTGGGACGAGTGGTTGAAGAGATAGAAGGCCCAGAAGTTGTCGGTTCCACGCAGGACGCGCAGGAGCCAGCATCAACTTCCAGTCAGAAATTCGATTCATAGGAGCACTTCTAGAGGTAGGTTATCTCATGGATAGCTAAACTAATGGGTTAGGAACAAAAGTCCTTTGATTGCTCGTGATTTCATGCACTATACATGGAGGATTTCATGATTTATGTTCACTACTCAAGTAGGGTTATTTCTGCATACATAAACCTTATCCTTTAAGGAGAATATGATAATTTGATTTAATTCACGCAATTTCATGAATTCGCATGCATTACTTTTTTTCTATCATGACTTACCTTCATGTTTACTGGAGTTTATATGCATTACTTGCCCTAGGATAGCCCTTAACTGCACTTTTTGACCCTTCTGTCGGCAGGCTTAAAACGGTCTCCCCAAGACCGCCACTGTCTTTTAGCGATCCTCGACAAACCGCGTCATCATCAGAAACGGTCCCCATAAGACCGCTAATATCATAAATGGCCCTCGTAAGACCGCTTTTATATTACTGTTTTCTGCACTTTGTTAACCCTAAACAGAATGCAGAATTGCCAAATAATCATATGTTAAGCCTAGGTAAATAGGTTTATTTCTGGTTTTGGCTACATATTCAGGATTATGGTTATATTGTGCATTAAACATGCTAGGTTTCATATCTTTCATGCACTAAATACCTATTTTAAACTTATGCTATTTTCATGCCAAAACTCATATAGATTGTATTATAGTTATTTCTACATGGTTTATGGACTTGTGTTATAGATGTTTTAATCGCTATTTTATCACGATCTCACTCTCATCTTTTGAGTCTTTAAGTACATGACACGTATTCCGGTACGATATCATTAGTTACACTTTGCACTCATAGGCACACAATCTTGGACTTGTGATCATCTCTGTTAGATATTTCTTCCACCGGACTAGGTGATCTTGTTTCAAGACCTCCGTAAGTCTCCGCGAGCCTGGGATTCCCACTTGGACGCCGAGCTGGTTCTACCCTCAAAACTCAATTGTCTAGAAAGCACTTTACTGACATTTTCTATATCTTGGATTTAGCGGCCATCAAGCGACCGCCAATGTCAAGTAGCAGTCATCCCGTGACCGCTTATGTCCAAGAGTTTCACTACGTCGACCTTCTTTTATTCATGCGCCGACTCTTCATAGAAACGATCCTTATCTGACCGCGTCTATCTAAAAACGGTCTTGGAAAGACCGCTTCTGTCTAGAAACGGTCCAGACTTGACCGTCTTATGTCTAAACTGTGTTTAACCCGGGGTTTGACCCAAGGGTTGATTTTCCTAAGTTACTAGATGGTCTATTGATTATCCAAAACCTAATACCTTATTCAAGAGCTACCTAATGAATTATGAAAGTTAAGGAACATGCCGTTATGTTGCCGCATTTCTTCCGTTGCATTACCTTGTCTTAAATCATTCTTTGAACTCTCATGATCGTTCATTGATGGGTTCTTTGCCTTGGTTATATTTTCATGAAACTATTGTTGAATTGAATATTATTACTTTTTTTATGTCGCATTGCGCTGGGAGTACTTTTTTATAGACGGGTGAAAATCATGAGGCAATCTTGTGATAAATTACATGCTTGCTAGTACTTTCTTGTTCATGACATTCTAGTGGATAGCCTTTATGGTTATGAAGTACATTCTTGTTAATGAAAGGCTACTTTACCTTATATCTTACTTGATCATGCTCTATTATTCCTTCACATTCTTCATATCTCTATGGTTCATATCTTATTATTACTATAGTTTATTCGGGTGATTTCTCACATTTTCCATTGCCTTATTATCTACATCGAAAATGTAATTATTTAAAGCTTGCTTCTATGTTGATGCGAAGATACCTACTGGACAAGTGTGCTTATTACCCTACTTTTCAAATCTTTCTAGGAAACTCTAGTGGATCAGATTCCGAGTATTCCGATGATGGGTCTGCGAGTGATGATTGAAGACTCGAGAGAAGACTTAGCGTGTTATAAGTCCTTATGTTAGTCTGGAGTCATATGATGTAATTTTTACTTTATTGAGTCATCCTATGTAATTTTTATTTTTATTGAGTCTAGTCAACACTATTTCAAAAGAGTCAAACATTCATGTACTTTGATTATTATCATAAATGTTAGATTTTGATCAATTATGGTGTCCATTCATCATATGTGTGAATGATTTGCACTCTGATTATATTGCTAGCTTGAGGCGTATTGCCGACTGCCTATGTTCCCCGAGTTACTTCCGCTGTATACATATGGCTCGGGGCGCGACATTTAAGTTGGTATAAGAGCCCAGACATAAGTAAGTCCTAGGAAAATGTTATGTCATAGGCTAAGTCCAAGGATTAAGGACCCACACCTATGAACTAAGGAAAGGAATTTTCAAACCCATGTAAGATCGGGTAGAGCCCGGGATGATATAGTTAATTAGAAATTATCTCTAGGTTAATTCCCCTTCACTCTATAGGAATGAACAAACTGTTCTTCTTCTCAGGTGCCTTCTCAAAATGGCTCACCGTGTCAACTTGGATGAGATGCAACAAACTGTTGCTGGTCTTACCCAGGCCTTTCAGACTGTGGCCCAAGTTGGTACAGGAAATTTACACATGAATTTCCAAAGTTTAAATCCTCCCCGATTCTCTGGATCCGCCAACCCCGATGAAGTAGAAAATTTGATTGACGAGATGAACCGTATATTTGAGGTCATACAATGCACTGACCAATAGAAGGTCCGTCTCGCCACATTTCAACTGAACAAGGATGCACATTCGTGGTGAAAGGCACAACCACAAAATGCACAGCTTACGTGGGATGGATTTTTTACACTCTTTCGAGCAAAATACTTCTCTGAGCACGTCAAGGAAAGAAAAGCCGCGGAATTCACTTCTCTTCGTCTAGGCATGATGTCCGTGGCGGAGTATGAACTTCAGTTCTCTCGACTGGCACCATATGCTCCTCATTTGGTTAGCATTGATCTACTAAAGGCTAACTGATTTATGGATGGCTCGAGGCCCGTTTTTATTACTCAACTTGGACTCCAGAATATCCGTACTTATGCAGAGATGGTCCAACGGGCACATTTATGTGAAAGGACCTCGGAAAAGGTCAGAAAATTTAAAGGCAAGGGAGAGGAATATAGCCGGAAGTCCGATCGGCAAGGAAGGAAAGGAGAGAGATTCAGCATCACGGAACCCTACAAGTCCCGTGACAACAAGAAGCGATCCCGTAATGGCAAGGGGAGTGGCAACGGCAAAGGCAAAAAGATCAAGGAGGAAGAAAGAGCTGTCACAACTACTTGTACATTTTGTGAGAAGTTCGGCAATTCGGCTGACGAGTGCTGGAAGCGCCATGGCGCTTGTTTACGATGTGGAAATCAGGAGCACCGTATGCCCGATTGCCCTCTTATGAAGGAACAATCTTCTAATGGCGGTCGTAGGCGCCAAGCTCGCCTCAATGCCGTGATGGATGAAGAAACGCCCAAGGATAATGGGCTAATGGAAGGTACCGTTCAAATTTATTCGCATCCTGCATTTGTGTTATTTGATACTGGTGCCTTTCATTCTTTTATATCTACTACCTTTGCAAAAATTTTACCAATTTCACCTGTTCCTATACCATCGGACCTAACAATCACAACACCTTTAAGTCCCGGAACAAAACTTACAACCCACTATCCAAATAGTGAGGTAACTGTAGAAGGCCATAATCTTCTTGCAAACCTCGTATGCCTTGACATGGAAGGCTACGATGCCATCCTAGGTGTAGATTGGCTTGTTGACCATGACGCCTTTATAAATTATCGCAATAGGAGAATTTCTTTTCGAAAACCAGGTCTCTCGCGATTCTTCTTCCTTGGCATCAAGTATGGGAAGCATCCTACCATCATCTCTTCTCTTCACGCTTGCAAACTCATTTCGCAAGGATGTGAAGCTTTTCTTGCTTCCGTGATTGTCACCGAGTCCAAGGAAATCCTCATAGAAGAAATTCCTATTGTCAAAGAGTTCCCTGATGCATTTCCATCTGAGTTACATGGTTTACCGCCCGAAAGGGAAGTAAACTTCTCCATTGAACTCATTCCTGGAGCAGCACCTATTTCAATAGCTCCCTACAGGATGTCCCCTACGGAACTCAAGGAACTGAAGAGGTAACTTCAAGAGTTGCTAGACAAGGGCTTCATTCGTCCCAGCACATCCCCTTGGGGTGCGTCGGTCTTATTCATCAGAAAGAAAGACGGATCCCTCAGGCTATGTATCGATTATCGGCGACTAAATCAACTCACCATCAAGAACAAATATATGTTGCCGCGTATCGACGAACTGTTTGATCAAATTTCTGGAGCGGAATATTTCTTCAAGATTGACCTCAGGTCTGGCTACCATCAGCTAAGGATCAAAGATGAAGACATCTACAAGTCTGCTTTCCATAGCAGATATGGGCATTATGAGTTCGTGGTGATGCCGTTTGGGTTAACAAATGCCCCGGCAGCATTTATGCTACTTATGAAAAATGTGTTTAGGCCCTAAACAGAATGCATAATTGCCTTAATAATCATATGTTAAGCCTAGGTAAATTGGTTTATTTCTTGTTTTGGCTACATATTCAGGATTATGGTTATATTGTGCATTAAACATGCTAGGTTTCATATCTTTCATGCAATAAATACTTATTTTAAACTTATGCTATTTTCATGCCAAAACTCATATAGTTTGTATTAAAGTTATTTCTATATGATTTATGGACTTATGTTATAGATGTTTTAATCACTATTTTATCACGATCTCACTCTCATCTTTTGAGTCTTTTCTTAAGTACATGACACGTATTCCGGTACAATGTCATTAGTTACACTTTACACTCATAGGCACACAATCTTGGACTTGTGATCATCTCCGTTAGATATTCCTTCCACCGGACTAGGTGATCTTGTTTCAAGGCCTCCGTAAGTCTCCGCGAGCCTGGGATTCTCACTTGGACGCCGAGCTAGTTGTACCCTCAAAACTCAATTGTCTAGAAAGTACTTTACTTGCATTTTCTGTATCTTGGATTTAGCGGCCATCAGGCGACCGCCAATGTCAAGTAGCGGTCATCCTGTGACCGCTTCTGTCCAAGAGTTTCACTGCGTTGACCTTCTTTTCTTCATGCGCCGACTCTTCATAGAAACGATCCTTCTCTGACCACGTCTATCTACAAATGATCTTGGAAAGACTGCTTCTGTCTAGAAACGGTCCAGACTTGACCGTCTTATGTCTAAACTGTGTTTAACTCGGGGTTTGACCCAAGGGTTGATTTTCCTAAGTTACTAGATGGTCTATTAATTATCTAAAACCTAATACCTTATTCAAAAGCTACCTAATGAATTATGAAAGTTAAGGAACATGCCGTTATGCTGCCGCATTTCTTCTGTAGCATGACCTTGTCTTAAATCATTCTTTGAACTCTCATGATCGTTCATTGGTGCGTTCTTTGCCTTGGTTACATTTTCATGAAACTATTGTTGAATTGAATATTATTGGTCGAAACGTTTCTCATGGAAGTAGCTTGATCTATAACTTGAAGATGCAAGAGCGGGCACGGACAGTGTCCAAGGGCTCCACACTAGTCCCCTCAGCAGATACCCAAAAACGTGCTGAAAACCATGGTGTACGATGAACACTAGCATCGCATTACGTCGGGAGTACTTTTTTTATAGACGGGTGAAAACCATGAGGCAATCTTGTGATAAATTACATGCTTGCTAGTACTTTCTTATTCATGATACTCTAGTGCATAGCCTTTATGGTTATGAAGTACATTCTTATTAGTGAAAGGCCACTTTACCTTATACCTTGCTTGATCATGCTCTATTATTCCTTCACATTCTTCATATCTCTATGGTTCATATCTTGTTGTTACTATGGTTTATTCGTGTGTTTTCTCGCATTTTCCATTGCCTTATTATCTAGAGCAAAAATGTAATTACTTAATGCTTGCTTCCATGTTGATACGAAGATACCTACTGGGCAAGTGTGCTTATTACCCTACTTTTCAAATCTTTCCAAGAAATTCTAGTGGATCAGATTCTGAGTATTCCGATGATGGGTCCGAGAGTGATGATTGAAGACTCGAGAGAAGACTTAGCATGTTATAAGTCCTTATGTTAGTCTGGAGTCATATGATGTAATTTTTACTTTATTGAGTCATCCTATGTAATTTTCATTTTTATTGAGTCTAGTCAACACTATGTCAAAAGAGAGTCAAACATTCATGTACTTTGATTATTATCAATAAAAGTTAGATTTTGATCAATTATGGTGTCCATTCATCTTATGTGTGAATGATTTGTGCTCTGATTATATTGCTAGCTTGAGACGTATTGCCGACTGCCTACGTTCCCCGAGTTACTTCCGCTGTATACATATGGCTCGGGGCGTGACAGTAAGAATGGAGAATGAAGGAGGAAGGCTAATGCAACAAATCATAGAGACTCTCTCAAGGTAGATTGCAATGCATTAGTGAAAATAAAGCTCAACAAAATGAGTGGGAAATACATATTATATGAAGTAATGTTGGAGCATAGCAATGTTTTGAATCAGCTTGTTGTTGCATATATAAGGTCACATAGAAGTGCACTCTTGAAAAAGCAGAAATTAAGAACATGCAAAGTGTTGGCATCTCAACTTCAAAGATAGTGTCCACCATTGCCAAAAGAAAGGGAAGCATTAGGCAATTACAATTTATAGAGACGGACTGCCAGAATTTCTTGGATAGAGAATGTCAATCTCAATTAAAAGAAGGTGCATCGCAAATAATGGTTCAATATTTTCACCAGATGCAACTTAAAAATCTCACCTCCTTTTATGTGTTAGACTTGAATGGCAATGATCAATTGCACAATATCTTTTGGATTGATGGAAGATCTCGTATGGCATGTAGTTTTTTTTCAGATGTTATTACCTTTGATACTACTTATGTTACTAACACATATGAGATGCCTTTCGCTCCATTTGTGGGAGTTAATCATCAAGGACAATCTATATTACTTGGTTGTGTATTGCTCTTAAATGAGGAAACAAAATCCTTTATATGAGTATTCAAGTCTTGGTTAGAAGCAAATGGTGGACAATCACCAAAAGCACTAATTATTGATCAAGACAAAGCCATAGAAACTGCTATTACTGAGGTGTTTCATAATGCAAGGTATCATTTTTTCCTTTGTCACATATTGATGAAAATCTCTGAAAAGATTAGGCATCTTTGTAGTAAATATCCTGATTTCATGGATGACTTTGATGGATGCATCTATAATTTCATCATGACTCAATGACAAATTATGAAGAGTGCAAGGAGAATGATTGGATGAAAGATCTCTATGAAAACCATTTAAAATGGGCCCCAAACTTCTTGAAAGATACCTTCTTCGCTGGTAACATTTACTTTCACAATGTGTATTCTATTCATATTTTACAATATGTATTATATTATAATATATTATTCCTATATATATATATGTATATATATATGTATATATTGTGTAGGCATGCCAACCTCCCAAAGAAGTGAGAGCATGTTTGTCGAGATGCTGGCATACGCGCGGGGGGAATCAACCGGGGAAATACAGAAAGAGTGAAATGTGCATAAACGAAATGCGTATAAACAATTGTTCTAGGCATACACGACACCCACGAGATGTACCGGTGCGGTGACGATGATGTGTGCGGGAGTTACTGGTTCAGGGATAACTGGGTGTAGTGTGGGTGTGCCAGTCGAAGCTCTACGGCCACCCACATAACCAAGTTTCAACGGGGGCCTCTCGGGCACGGCACGTAGGCATGGAACTATGGGCGACACGTGGATTGAGTATGTGGATGAGTGGTAGCTATTTGGGTAGCTAGCGCCAAGGAGGGGTTCCGTGGGTGTAGGTGTATCAGGCGATGTAGGGATCGTGTGCAAGACATCATCTCCACCGACCGCAAGCGATCGATGTTTGTTTACATTGGATAGAATCTAAACACCTTTGTTTCTATTGTTGAAAGAGAACTAGGTACCCTGAAGGCCGTGATGTCAGGAGGGCATAATTCACACAGCTGCCACGAGGCAACCATTTGGCCCAGAAGATAGAGATTATGGAGACTGATCTCAGCTTGGAATGCTGGAGGAGGTGCGGACTTCAGGTTTAACCGAACAAGGCATAAGCTCAGAATGAGGGGGCAACAAACATTGGCTTGACAAGGAGCTGACAGGTGTTGCCCTAAAAAAGACGAGCGGTTGACATTGGCTCGGCAAGAGCTGGCAGATACTGGCTCGAGTACTAGACAAATCATGTCTAGCAGGCAGTGAAAGCCTGGGAGTGAGTCAGAAAAGAAGTTGGATTTTCGACTATACTTCATTAGAGGGTGCCGTGAAAGATATTACAGAGGGGCGCTATAGGCCCAAATACAAGAAGTGCAAGTCGTGGGACAAGTCCATCATAGGTGTCAGTCCCTATGTCATTACTTAGTAGAGAGGATTTTGGTTATTTTACATGATGTCCCTTATGGGACTGTAGGTACTGCAGAGTAATCAAGTGCTGGCTCAGATGCAGGGTTGCTGAAGCTGACTAGCGGGGGTGTAAGCAGGGCATGGCTAGGGTTGAGCAGTTGAGCACCAGTTTAGGGAGCCAAGCGTCGGCATGTTCGGTGCACCTGCATGTTTGAGATGTGTCATGTAGGCACGGTCTTCGGAGGTGATTTCACAAACTCAGGGAGAGCTGTCCGGTGCGGCTTGGGGCGAGCAGTCAGGCACTAGCTCTTAAGGTGAGTGTCTACTTGCATCACGTCTAGTAGTCAACATGGGTCGCCCAGGAAGTTCAAGTTCTTTAGAACTTCAGTTCCGGGCATTCCGCATGCTATGACCGCCCAACTGGCAGGGCATTCGGGCACCAGCTAGGAAGGAGCAATCGAGTACCGGGACTTGGGTGATGATTGTGGGTGGTCCTGGCATGCGGGTATTTCCACCACTACACATTGTATGCATCAGGGGATTGTGAGTAGGCTAGACGCCATACGAGGGGTGTTGATGTGACATATCTTCAGCATGTACTTTGCCAAAATCAACAAGCTATCGTGCGCGTCTTTATGAACTTGGGCTTGCCTTGCTGCCTGTGTGCCTGAGGATGTAGGTATGCGTCTGTGTGTATCTGTATGTCCCTTGGCCTTCCCAGGGGGGTTTTATAGGTAAAGGGTGAAGGAAGGGGGAAAGATAGGCTGGGTGGCCCGTGTAAACCCCCCGTGGGGGTTTCCCAGACCAGCAGCTAGGTTATTATTATTTTATTTTATTTCTTTTTTTTGTTAAAGGCAAGTTACTCGGACCAGGCTACCTAGGGGTAACCTTGTAATATCCTAGGTCTTCGGATCGAGTATCCGCGGGTTTCTAAGCATTTTTGTGGATTTCGGATCATGTTTTGGAATAAAATCAAATTGTCTAAATATTGGTGTAGACGTCTAATTTTGGACATCCCGCGGACCTTGATTTAGTCACCATATAAGTGATGCCATTATTTTTCCAGATTGTGTTGATTTCATGAGCTTTTGAGTCTAGCCCAATCACCTTATTGGGCCCAAATCGTTGTGAAGATAGGGCCTAAGTGTAGGCGCCTGAAGTGGCGAGGCGGCGTGGCGCCGGGACAGGAATTGCTCCCCGCCTTCTGTTCCTCCGGAAATGTTGCCTGCTACTGTTGGGCCTACAGTGCGCGGATTTGACAGAAAGGAACAAGGTGATCACCAGAGGCTTATACCTGAGCCTCACAGGGATGGATGATCGCATTGGAGTGCCTCAAGTAGAGAGTCTGTGGGGACCCGACTTCTCCATGTTTGGCCGGCCAAGAACGGAGAGCCCTGCACAGTCCGAGGATGCTAAAAGTCCTGCAAGCCATAACAAGAGCCCACGAACACAAAAAGGAAATGCCAATTAGAACTAGAAAGTGCAGTAAGTGTCCTAAGCAATGCAGAGAAGCATAAATGATGGCGGCATGATTACCTGGGGAATGGTTGGGAAGGGGGGATGGTCGAGACTTTCGACCACCCGCCTTCTGATTTGTTTAAAAGTAAAATCTCTATGAGTAGGGATTAGGGAGTACCTAAGATGTGATGAATGCAGATGCACGGGGTATGTAACATGAAACAGAGAGCAAAGAGTAGAAAGCGCATGGAGTAAACCAGGGGGTGGCCAAGTCGTTGGCTGCCCAGAAACGAAAGGCGGAAGAAGTCAAAAATTGAAGTAGCCGAGGTCGATCTCTTTCAGCACCTTCCTCTCAAGGGGAGCTTACTATCTCTCGAACTCTAGGAACTCTTGGACTCCTGACCCTCAGAGCTCAAACTTTTCATCTGCCCGACTTCAAATTCCAAGCTCTCCGTCCACTCTCCTCCGAAACATCCCTAATCATCCCCCCTTTGAACTCCCACCTTCCGAAGGTTTTGTCACAGGGCCCTCCCTCTAGAAGCCTCCAGCTTCGTGCCTTCGGACGTGGTCAACGAGGCTGGGGCTCGTGCAAGGTGTGGTGGGCGAACGCGACACGTTTCTTTGACTAGCAGTTGCAAGAGGGCGGCCAAACCATTGGCCGTTCACAAGGTGAAGGCGGCCAAACTTGTGGCCTTCTACAAGACTTGGGCGGCCAAAGCCTTAGCCGCCCAGCCAACCTGGGCAGCCATCCACCTAGCCGCCCAGCCCATGGGCTCTCATCACCCAATTATTAGATTAAGGCCCAATAGTGTGTGTTGGGCTAGACTTAAAAGCACAAAACGTCGATTAACTCGAGTAAAACAACCGCGCTTCTAACATGATGGTCTAACTGGGGATCCATGGGATGTCCTAAATTAGGCATCTACAAATGTGCCTCTGGAACGCCCGTTTTGCAAGGGAGCCCAACGGATTGATAAATGAGAGTTTCGATAAAAAAATAAGCCTAATTGGGACATTCTGCTCAAGGATATTCTCCGAGCAGAAACCGAGTTACGTATAAGATCAGATAAGCATAAAGCGATAAGATAGGTCATTAAAAATGGGAAGAGGGAAATCTAATCTAAGAGGGCTTGTTTCAGCAGTCCGTGGGACCCCCCGGTGTATCGCACGTGAGACTTGGACGCACTCTTAGAAGCATCGCAATCCGACCCAAGGAGATACAAGACACCTAAAATAGGAGTAAGTAAGTAAATCAGGATAGGGGAAAATGACCTTCAAATTTCAGTATACTCATGGCGATTCTACACAGAACACACTTTCGACTAGTCGAATCAGAGTGGAATCACGTAGACTCGCTCATATGAGCTCAGCGAAATCGAGAAACATGGTCAATCGGTGCAGGGACGAGAAAACCATGGGGAGGTCAAAGCATTCGTGCTGTCCCCTGTTTTGTTTACATAATCCCCGAATGCCATGCATGCATTTTTTAAAAAAAAACTTATTTGATGCTGCTAAAAGGGCCTATATGATGCATGCTGGGTTTAAAAGAAAAAACCTATCTAATGCATAACCAGAGGATTTATTTGCCTACCCCCGTGACTTTTTGATCAAGAGTTCGAGAAGTTCGTCATCCCGGCTTAACAACATACGTAGTCCAGAACCTGGTAGGGATTCGTTGTCCTACGACTGTTACTAGGCACTGTCGAGAATTCGGGAAGTCCGTCATCCCGACTTTTAGGTGGTAGGCGGCTGTCGAATAGCTTAAGGAGCATAAACCCTTCACGGTTTTTATTAGAGAGGAACTCGGGGTTTATGCGCTCGAAGCTATTAGCCTTCGGGGTTACTATCTAAAAAATGCAATGATTGGCGACGACGTCTTGTAAACCTTTGATGGCCGATCTTGCTGTCTGCAGCTACATCAACACACATTAGCCAAGTTCATATGACAATAATGATGAAGCGAATATTGCATTTGAAAGTAAGTAATAATGAACTTGATTAAAACAAACTTGGCCCCTAAACAAGTTTGAGAGACGGCCAAAGGGGTTGTCGTTTATAGTCAGTGGGCGGCCAACTTTGTGGTCGTCTGGCCCTGGTGGGCGGCCAGAGCTGTGGCCGCCTACCTCACCCCTGTTCAGGTTCTGTGAGTGCTGGAATTCAGAACATAGTAGGACTCTTGGCTATAAGGCACCGGGAGCTGATGCCCCTTTCACTGTGAACTTTTTAGGGTTACGAGGCAAAGAGCAGGCACCATCTTGGAAAGAGATTTTGAGATGGCATCTTCTTCCTCTCATCCATCGGGAGGCGCAGAGCCCGGTTGTTGAACCCCCTCCATGTGTGAAGATTTAAATGTGATAGCTTTTGATGATGACCAAACACTATATGTGCATAAATTGTCTTTGAACTGTTCTAGCATAAAAAGTCTTGGATGTGCTCAACATATTTCATGAAGTCACGGTGTTCTGAAGGCTCAAGAACAAGTTCACCGGGTAAGAGTTTTGGATTCAAGTTGAAAGACTATATCTAACTCAGCTTATGTGTTTTTACAGGACAAGGAATGTGGCTCAGTGTTTGAGAATTTTGAGGACGATTAGTGAGATCAATCCTAACTTATAAGCCCTTGATCATTTGATTATAAAAGTTGACATTCATGTTTTGATTTCAAAGGGTAAATAAGCTAGACCTTGATCTAAATTTATTTGAATTGGGGTTTGATCATTCATGCCTTAGAATCAAGTATCTTGATGGAGAGAAATCAATTTTTAACCTCCCACATGTGCTCTTTGTACTTAGCGTGTTTTTAACTTACATTTTGGAAGTTCAGGGACAAGGGTCGACCCCAAGGGTCGACCCCTGGGTAGTATTTTCTTCAACCCGCACGGGTTCTACAAACCCAGTCGCGAGGATCGACCCTAATGGTCGACCCCTGTGGGTCATTTTTTTTAACCCGCACGGGGGGTCACGAGGGTCGACCCCAAGGGTCGACCCATTGCTTCTGAACCCTTTAAACCCTCTCACGAGGGTCGACCCTTTCAGGTTCGGGGCGGCGCCATAAAGTAAGACCTTCATGCCAACGCACCGAAAGTCCATCCAGTCCAGTCCAACTTCCCTAAATCACTCTAGCATTTGTGGATATGGTCCCTAGGTGGTCCTTGACCGTCCTAAACACATAAATACATATTATTGAGTTTTAAACCCTAAGGATTCAAGTGAGATCTGAAATATTGTTTTGTTCTAACCCTTGTGAGTGCAGGGTCGCAAGCAGCAGCTCCAGCTCTTCTTCCACCTTGATCTGAGCGTGAATGTGAAGGGAAGAAGCTAGATACAAGTCTCCAATCGATCCTCCACTGGAAGCTGCGTGGAAATTCAAGCTAGAATCATTGTTCGTGCAAGAATCATTTTTCGTCCATCAAGAACCGTCCTCAAGCTGCAGAAGCATTCAACTACCATCAAAGGAGAGAAAGGGGGAGCTCTAAACAATACAAAATCGTTCTTCATTCTTCACGCTTAGAGTTCTTTTGATTGAGCTTGAGTATATGTTGTCATACTTAACTCTTTAACCGGATTTCTGTGTGGTTGCTTGTGTTCGGAGACACGAGCGCGCGCGCGTGTGTGTGTGGCAGCCCAGATCGGGTGCCGTGTGTGTGGTTGCTGTTCTATACATCGTATGTGTGGCTCACTTCATAGTGAAGCGTTAATCCTCACGTGTGAGGGGTGGACATAGGGGACACAGTTGTGTACCCGAACCACCTAAAAACTCCGTGCTTCATTTGTGGTTTGATTCTTTGCATACTTTTACGAGTGGGCTTCACGTTGAGCTGAGTGTTCACCATTTCCATTATCAATCATCTACCTTCATCCACGTGCATTCCCGAGTGTGATCCTATTCGAGTGAGGCTGAGTGCTTGTGTGTCTATTAAACAAGCTTTTCATTCGGAAAGAAATTTTACTTGGTCAATCAATTCACCCCTCCCCTCTTGATTGCCACCATTCGGGACTCAACAATTGGTATCAGAGCGTTGGTCTCTGTTTAACTCGACCACACGGTCGAGGAGCTAGATCCCATTAGATGGCAAACAAGGGGATGATGCCCGAAGGGCATTCGATTCAAAGGCCTCCATTCTTTGATGGATCAAACTACCCATATTGGAAAAATAGGATGTACGTTTTCCTACGAGCCCAGGATTATGATGTGTGGCGTGTCATTAGTAAGGGTCCATATGTTCTACCTGATAATGAGGATGAGTGGGAAGAACAAGAGATAAAGAACTGTTCTATAAATTTTAAATCTATGAATATAATTCAGTGTGCCATTCATCCTAATGAATGCTCACAAATTTCTATGTGTTCCTCTGCGTAGGAGATGTGGAACAAGCTGCGGTTGATCTATGAAGGAACATCGGAAGTAAAGGAAACCAAGGTGAATCTGTTAGTCCGGGATTATGAATTGTTCATGATGAAACCAGAGGAGTCCATTTCTGATATGTTTGCAAGATTGACGGAAATCACGAATGGACTAAAGGGTCTTGGTAAAGAGTATTACAACAAGGAACTCGTCAGAAAAGTACTAAGATCCATGTCACCACAGTGGCATACAAATGCCACTGTAATAGAGGATTCAAAGGATCTTAGCACTTTGACTCTGGACTAGTTGATAGGCTCCTTGATGACTTACGAAATCAACATCAAAAGGAGCGAGGAGGATCACAAGAAGAAGAAGGTAGTCACACCATTGGCCCTGAAGGTGAATCCACAAGATTCAGAGGGTAGTGGCGATGATTCCACGGGCAACACCGAGGATGAGGAGCTGGTTGCCATGATCACCAGAAGAGCAAGAAGATTTGTCAAAAGAACAAGGAAGTTCGGTGGTCAATTCAGAAAAGGACCAAGAAAGCAAGGTCCTAACAGAGGTGAGAGTAGCAAGAAAGAAAAAGTCATTTGCTATGAGTGCAAGAAACCCGGTCATACGCGGGGTGAGTGTCCCGATCTGATGAAGAAGTTCAAGAAAGGAAAGTTCACGAAGCCAAGGGCCATGGTGGCCACATGGAGTGATGAAGATGAGGAAGAGTCCAGGAATGAAGATGAACTGGATGAGCTGGTTCAGAATTTATGCTTCATGGCAAATGAAGACGACGCCAATGAGGTAGACTCTGAAATCGAAACTCTTACTTGTGAACAATGGCAGATTGCTTATGAATCTTTGTATGAAAAGTGCAAAAAATTCAAATATGAAAATAGACATCTGAAAAAGAAAATTGAGCATTCTGTACATGCTGGAAATTCTTGTGAAAATTGCCATGTTTTAAAATCTGAAACTGAAAAGTTGAAACATGAAAATGAAATTCTTGTGTCTAAGATTGAGTTGTTTGAAGATGAGAGTTCATGCATGCGTGAGGACCAAGCCACTTTTACTAAAATGCATGAAGACTTAAAAAGAGATTTAGAATAAGAAAAGTTGGAAAGAAGTGCATGCATTCAAGCCAAAGAAATGGCTAATTTCACTCATTAAAGCATGAAATCAATGAGTTGAAGGATGCTATTGCTATCCTTGAAAAAGGAAAAACATCACAATCAGGAACACACTCAACTCATTGGGCTCCCATAAGTTCATGTCCCTCCTCGTCAAACACACATGTGCATAAATCCCTTGTGAATGTGAGTAGGAAGGGAAATAGAAATAGAGTCATTGCATGTTTTTATTGTGGAAGGTTGGGTCATGACATGTATGCTTGTAAAACTCTAAAGTTTGATGATGAAAATTTTGCTAGAGTGAGAAATAGAACATACATGTCTTATGTCTCTAACCATCGTGGACCCAAGCTTGCTTGGGTACCAAAATCTGCATAAGTACTCTTGTTGTGTTTGCAGGTCTGCTTGAGAGCTCAAAGGAATAAATGGTATTTGGACAGCGGATGTTCTCGCCACATGACGGGAAACAAGGAGATGTTCACAGACCTGCATGAAAAGGATGGTGGGACAGTAGCATTTGGTGGAAAAGATAAAGGAAAAATTATCGGAGAAGGTAAGATAGGTAAGAATCAAACTCGCACTATTGAAAATGTTATACTTGTAAAGGGGGTGCATCACAATCTCTTGAGCATAAGTCAACTCTGTGACAAAGGATGCAACGTGACTTTTGATTCTACCCACTGCACTATTGTAGATAGAAAAACTCATGAAATAAAGTTCATAGGTTTCAGGCATAATAATGTATATATCATAGATTTGGATGATGCCTCTCATGATAATTTGTGCTTGGTTGCAAGGAACAATGATGATGCTTGGCTTTGGCATCGCCGTCTTGGGCATGCAAGTTTTAATGTTTTGTTAAAATTGTCTAGAAATGATTTGGTAATTGGTTTGCCTAAGTTGAAGGTTGTTGATTGTAGGGTTCTGTGCGCCCCCTCGTTGTCTTTGACAATGGTTTTGATGATTCTAATATATCATGTGTTATGTGTTTACTTGTTTTGTGTTTACTCTTTAGTGAAAATCTTGGTTGTTTATGTTTAATGGCATCTTGATGATAAACAAGCTAACATTATAATATCTTATTTTGCAGGTGGTTCAAACACAAAAGTCCTTCATGATTACATCATTCTTGATGTTGATGATTGCATTGGTGCTCTCATGCATACTCTATGTTGGTGTTTTTAATGAACTGACAAATATTTGAAATATCTTGCTGTCCATGGTTGTACTTGCTCTGAACTGCATTTATAATTCATGTTTATGAATTAATCTTGGTTAACATGAGACTTCATTAAGTTGCTTTGGAATGTGCTTGATGTGACTTCAATATGCATTGGACTGTCTAAAGCAGTATATCATTCCTCTTGGGATGGGTCGACCCCATGGGTCGACCCCTGGCTCTTTGAGCCCTGCTTTCTGTTTTGGTCTGAACTAGAATGCCTTATTTTGGACTGATCTTGATTGTCCTGGATTGTATTGGTTTTATATGTTTTGGACTGACTTAACATTTATGAGAGGTTTGACGGTATTCAGCTGGTAAATGGAGTTTCCATGCTTGAACTTGATATGGATTGAATAACAATGTCTCAAAATGCTGGTTGAAGGAGGTATGCATATCTCATATGGAAATGTAATCATTCTTATTAATTGCATTTCTATACCTGTGTGACTTAACTGAGATTGAGCTGCAATACATGCCTTGGATTGAAACTGGATTTATGGACTAGACTTGTATTCATTGCCGATTGATTGAATTAGAGTTGAGAATGGATTGCATGGAATCACTCATATGTATTATTGCAAATTAATGAGAATATGTATTGTGCAGGATTGATGAGGAAACAACGTTCAAATCTTAGAAATGATGGTAAGAACACAATTGGAGGTCGATCTCCAAGTGGTTGGAATGGCATTGGTTCAAAGCTGGAAAAGACAGAGTTATTGTGAGATTTCTATCAAAACCTGTATGCCAATGGTAAGAAGGTTTGATCAAGTGTATCTCAATATGCATGAATTGATATGGATTGATTGCTAGTGGTTCAAAACTGGTAGATATGTTCAAATCTGGAAAATTCAGGTTCGTTGTGGAGTTTTTCATTCAAATACTCAAGGCCATGGTAAGAATATTTGATTAATTGGTTTTGAATGTAAATGGATTGATCAATGTTGAAATCAGGTTTTGAATATGTCAATCTGAGTTGTAAGTGCATATTGATTGATCTTGATACCATGTTCCTCGATTTGTGGAGTTTCAAGTGATTTTTAATGAACTTTTCCACTGCCAGGAAAAGTGTCGACCTAAGGGGTCGACACTTATTAACAGAGCCTCTGCCTTGCGTTGAAAGAAAGGACACTGGCATAAAGTGTCGACTCATGGAGTCGACACTTTCACAAGGGTTCTGTTGTTTTGCTAAAGGCAGAACTCAAGGGAAAAAGTGTCGACTTCGTAGGTCGACAGTTTCAGGTAAGTTTGCTCATTTCTGTGAAAACAGAATGTTCGTGAAAAAGTGTCGACCTCAAGAGTCGACACTTTTCACCACGAATGTTATGTCTCTTCACAGGCCAGAACTCTTGGTGAAAAGTGTCGACCCCATAGGTCGACACTCGTATCTCGGTTTTGTTTTTATATATGTTCTGGCAGAACTTGTTGAGACGAGTGTTGACCCTAAGGTCGACACTTTGTCTGCTACGTTCGGATCGGGTTTCCGAGTTTGGTTTCGAACCATGGGTTTAAAGGTCTGATTGGCTTGCCCTTTTATCCCATTACCCCTAGGGTTTCTACCCTTGGTTGGGTGTGGTTTTGAGAGGGTATATGCATGGGGTTTATGGTCTTTTCTTGCTATTTCTTCTTGGGTATAAAGTAGCTGCGAATTTCCATCGGATGGATGATCCCCTTGAGCTAATAGTTCCCTATCTGCTACAGGTGAAGAAGAACGAGGAGGAGAAGGTGCTGCTCTGCTGGAGAAGAGATCCGCGCCGCCAAGGAACGTGTCTCACGACCCCAAGCACGAAGCCGGAGGCGAGCCGCCGCTGCTCTCTCCATCATTGCTTGCTTGGGCGGATTTCAAAAAGGGGGCTGATTTCTTCTCTTATGCTCTTATCGTTCTAAAGCATTCTTCTATTTTGTTTTCGGGTTATGTGAAGACTTAGGGGATATCTAAATCATTCATTTCAATATTCTTGTTTGAGATTAGCTTAAAGGTTGAGCTTATTGTTCTATCTGTTCTTGTAGTGAAGAAGAAGAATGAAAAGGAGTTGTGGGACATTAAAGGGGAATACACACACACACACACACACACACACACACACACACACACACACACACACACACACACACACACACACACAAACACACATATATATATATATATGTTTCTGATTTCAGTTGTTGTCATGTCCCTTTTAACCAAGATATACTTTCGGAGCATAATGTCTCATCTTTTCTTGATGTGTGCAGGCTCGACTGGAGCTAGGACTTGAACGAACAAACTTGGATCCTCAAGGAGGACAACTGACAGCTCCAACCAGCTGTGGATAAAAACTTTCTCCAACCTAAGCTTCAAGAAAGATCTTCTTACGGCTATTGGAGAATCAAGGGGATATTTCTACATCCTATTTATGCTTATCTTCTTGTGTGGTTCATAATTGATCATTATTCACATACTGCTGTGCGCGTTTATTGTATATCTTTTCTGTTAGTTAAACTCAGAATATTTTTGTGTGTGTGGACGGAGCTGCATCTCCGTGTGGTTTATTGTCCGGGGTGAGTTCCCCGACTGTGTGTGTGTGTGTGTGCTACAGTGGCAGCGTGTTGGGGCCAGGCCCCATGTGTGTTTTGCTGCAGAGGCAGCGTGTGTGGTGTAGGGTTCATCCCCGTGTTGCTACTTCGGTAGCGTGTAGTGAAGCCTCACCCGGTTGGGTGAGGGGTGAACGTAGGGAGCCCATCATGGTCCCGAACCACCTTAAAATCCTTGTGTCGTATGTGATTGTCATTTCTTCTATCTCCCTTCACAGGTACACTATATAGGTTTTTAATTCACTACACTGTCACACACTGCTACCTCCGTTATCCGTGTTGAGCGTAATTCTCTTGATAGTTGCTTTAACTATTCGAGTGAGATCGGAAAGCTTGAGAGAATATCTTTAATCTCACTTGAGTATTAGTTAATCAACGCATTTTATTTTAATTCCATTATGTTTAGTTAAGAAAGATTTTAAAATCTGCCATCTCGACAAGAGGACAATTCAACCCCCCTTCTTGTCCGCCATCTCTCTGGGCCAACAATTGGTGATGAAGGAGTTTGTGGGGCATGCAGTAGGGGTAAGCAAACAAGAACATCATTCAAGTGTAAGAATGATGTAACCACATCGAGGCCCCTTGAATTAATCCACATTGATCTTTTTGGACCAAGCAGAACACACAGCTTGGGTGGTAAACTTTATGGTTTTGTAATTGTGGATGATTTCTCAAGATTCTGTTGGGTATATTTCCTTTCCCATAAAAGTGATGCCATAATGGAATTTGAAGAATTTTGCAGGCAAGTTCAGAATGAAAAGGGGTGCTGCATCAAGACCGTGTGGAGCGATCATGGTAAGGAATTTGATAATCATGAATTCAGCAATTTTTACAGGGCTCAAGGTTATATGTACGACTTCTCTGCACCAAGAACCCCTGAACAGAACGGAGTTGTTGAAAAGAAGAACATGACATTGATTGAAATGGCCAGAACCATGCTGAATGAGAATAATTTACCGAGGTACTTCTGGGCTGAAGCAGTGAACACTGCTTGCTACATAATCAACCATGCCATGGTAAGACCATTGTTGAAGAAAACACCCTATGAGCTGTATCGAGGTAAAAAGCCAAACATTTCTTATTTCAGACCTTTTGGCTCCATTTGCTACATTCATAACAATGGTAAGGTGGACTTGGTAAAATTTGATCCCAAAAGTGACAAAGGAATACTTCTTGGGTACTCTCTTAGCTCAAGAGCCTATCGAGTGTATAACTTGAGAACTCTTGTAGTTGAGGAAAACCCCCATGTCATTATTGATGAATCATCTTCCAAAAGAACTAATGAAAAATATATTTTGCCGGATGAAGAGTTGGATGATGGTGATGTTGCACTCCTACAGACTTGATGCTTGCATGCACAGACTCTACTTAATTGAAAATGCAGCAAATGCACGGACGCAATGCATGATGAAAATTGTCACGCCCCGAGCGCGGAAGATACCCGGAGATGCGCGACGTGTCTATATCAATCATGTCAATCAGAGTGGTCGTGTATTCGACACAAAGACAGAGATGCGTAAAATAGCAAGATAACCCAATCCTTTATTTCATAATGGATAGACTATTACAAATCCAATACTCTGTTTAACAAAAAAAGGAAAAGAATACATATTTGACTCAAGAAACTATGGAAAAGACTAGACGACACTTGTAGAAGCTCTATCACTTTCACTCTTGACCATTCCCATCCGATTGACTTCCATCGTCGGACTTACCTGAAAAGTAGAAAAGGGACAAACGGAATGAGCGAACGCTCAGTAGGAAATTATATCTCAAGTACTAGCAAGGGGTTTAAGTAATTACATTTTCATGAATGCAATAAGGCTATGCATGCTCGCATGAAACGACAAGATAGAGAGAATGTAATATCAAGGAAATAAGATGAACTTATCATGAACTTTCAACAAGATACGAGTTATTCAAGATATTCAAGCAAGCACGTTTAACAAGTCATGTCAAGAACTTTGGCTATCATGTATCAAGCAAGTAAATTACCCTTTTTCGGGCCACGCGTTTCCTGTAAAGTCAAGTACGATTCAAGTACAAGATGTGTGTGGAATGTCCAATCAAGCAAGTCAAGTACTCGGTATAATGCCAGATACCTTATCATTTTAACTCCCATGGGCACAAGTACTTTCGGGTGCTCCCCCCAGGACCAGATCGGGCCCTATATGCGCAGGCATTTGTCATGTGTTTTGACATCCACTCTTGTTTATATAGCCAATATAGAATTTCAATAATCAAGCTTGTAGACACGTATGACAACTTTGATAGAATAGAGTCCAAAATATGACAAAGGACATAGAATGGCGATAATAACGGCATAATCACGATATCGATAAAACTAGGTAGAATATGGTTCCCTTAACTTAGGTACCATGACAAATCAATATGGACATTCTTTATATAGAATTGAGGTCCACATGAACAGTATATCAAAGGTAAGATACCCTCACTCTTATCATAGAATTGGGGTTTACAAGAACGACATGATATGGCATGATATCATCATCCCATTAAGAATTTCTTATGATATACTCTTTGTATAATCATAAGGGCCGGTATATCATGTTTCTTTAGAGTGACATGGCATCAATGGTGTAATGGGTTTTTAGGGTACAACCAGCTCAGTCGGCCTTGAGGGAATCCAAGGCTACGAGGAGTCTTACGGAGGTCTCTATGACTAACTCGCTAGTCCAAAGGAACGGAATGTCCAATGGAGAGCTTGTATGTCAATGAGAGTTGAGTGTGATCGATAAAACACCGTGAAAAGTGGGACTATACTCACGGAGTGGAGAATAGTGCCGATATATATATATATATTATATAAAACCATCGGTTATCAAATCAGAGGAAAAATCAGTTTACAGTAAAATAACGACTTAGGTCAGGTCGTTTCTCAAGTAATTAACGCCTAACAGAAGGGCGTTTACATATGGTCCGTTTTGCAGAATTTTCAATAATTTCAATAATTTATCTAAAACGCGCCTTCGTCAGGGGCGTTTCTTCAAGAGTTGACGACTACTGTAGCAGGCGTCTTTTATTTACAATATTTTTCAGAACATACTTATTTTCAGAAATTATCAAAAACGCGCCCTTGGAAGGGGCGTTAATCATTAAGTTCTATTTTTCACAGAATATATATTCCAGGATTTTAACAGATACGCGCCCTAGTAAGGGGCGTTTATTGTTAATTCACGCCCTGTGATGGGGCGTTACCACAGGGAAAAACGACCTAGTCTAGGTCGTGAATTCAAGAAATATCAGGAATTAGCAAGATTTGCACGATAATCAAGGATAACAATCATATAGTCATGACAGGAAAATTGGCAGGAATTCACATGCAGTATATCAGATTTGATGTTTATTGACTTTTAACCGTTAACAATTATTGATTTTATTTCATGTAATTGCATGGATAATCAGTTCTTAAGATTTACATGAAATTTACGCCTGTGTACAGGGCGTCAAATATGAAATTGACGACCTGGGAAGGGTCGTGACTTGCCAAGTAGCGCCCTAGTCTGGGGCGTGTATTTCATAGTCACGCCCTTGCTAAGGACGTTTCTTTCAAGAAATTAACAGAAAATCGTTCAGAAACTATAGTAAACCAAACCATGTATATGCATGATAATTATTGTACTGTATCAATTTAGTTTGGGCTACAGTGACTTGAGAAAATCCTACCTTTAATGGAACGTGAAGGATGAGATAGAAGATGAGCTCTGTTGCAACGAAAATCCGCAACAGCAGCAGCAGCCGGAAGAAGAACAAATGTTCTTCAAAGATCTTCACGCTACAGAACCTGTAGAGGAAGAGAAAAAGAGGGAAGATGAAGATGTTAATAATCTTCATAGTTATAATCGACGTTTAAGGAAAAGATAGAAGAATATTACCTATTCTTCGACGGCAGTAGCAAGTTTCCTGAACAAGAAGAAAACTAATTATTCTTCATATAATCTGAAGCAAGAAAAACAAAAGGGAATAAGAAGAACAGTTTGTTCTTCACGTACCGTGCAGCAGTAGTTCGTCCAAATAGATTTAGGGTTGGCCGAACAAGTTTATTTATAAGACTTTGGAAGTCCTATTAGAGTTAGTGATTGTGTGAGGGTAGATATCCCTAATAGAGTCCTTACTCTATTAGACACTTACTAGATTAGGTTAATCTTTCCCTGGATAAGCTCTGGGTTCGAACGGTTCACGAACGGAATTAACGCCTTTGGTCAGGGCGTCTATTCTTGAATTGACGACCTAGTTCAGGTCGTTTCTTAAGAAACGTCTTGGATAAGGGCGTTCCTTGTTTTTGAAACACGCCCCATATATGGGCGTTTCTTTTACTTGCCTATTTGGTAGTGAGAGTTGACGACTGCACGTGTGGGCGTCCTTTCTTTAGTCACGCCTTTGATAGAGGCGTTTCTTTTTGAATTAACGCCCTAATAAGAGGCGTTATTTTAATTTTGTTTTACTTTATCTAATTAATCCTATTCTCATTATCTGTATTACTACTGTAATATATATATGTTTTAATTTATTTCAAATATTCATTTATCAGGGTTGCTACACCCTCCCCCACTTGAAAAGAATTTGGTCCCCAAATTCAATATATATAATTATACATGTGGAGAGCGTAGAACATATACCTCTTAGAATAACTCGGGAAATCGTTTCTTCATAGATTCTTCGGTCTCCCATGTCGCTTCGCGTTCAGGATTCTTATTCCATTGCACCTTGAGCATGGGAATAACCTTATTCCTTAGAGCTCGTATTTCTCGATCTAATATCTTCATAGGCTTCTGTTCATAAGTGAGATCTTTCTGGATCGCCAGATCTCCATGTTCAATAATATGCGATGGATCGTGCACATACTTCTTCAACATAGATATGTGAAATACATTGTGTACCTCGGACAACTGAGGAGGCAACGCGATGCGATAAGCAACCTCGCCAACTCTTTCGAGTACCTCAAATGGTCCGATGAATCTTGGCGTAAGCTTGCCCTTAACACCAAATCTTCGTATGCCACGTCCAGGGGATATCTTGAGAAATACATGATCTCCGATTTGGAATTCAAGATCTCTTCTTCTTGTATCTGCATAAGTCTTTTGTCTGGTCTGAGCAACTTGTAATCTTTCCCTGATTACTTGTATCTTTTCGGTTGTATCCCTTACCATGTCTGGACCTAACAGTTGTTTTTCTCCAACTTCGTTCCAACATATGGGAGATCGGCAACTCCTTCCGTATAAGGCTTCGAAAGGTGCCATTTGGATACTAGCTTGGTAGCTATTATTATATGCAAATTCAACTAAAGGTAAGTGGTCATGCCAGCTTCCTCCAAAGTCAATAATGCATGCTCTCAGCATATCTTCAACAACTTGATTAGTTCGCTCGGTCTGACCATCCGTTTGTGGGTGAAAAGCAGTACTAAAGTTGAGCCTTGTTCCCAACGAATGTTGTAATCCCTTCCAAAAATGAGAAGTAAAACGGGGATCTCTATCAGACACGATTGAGACAGGAATTCCATGTATCCTGACTATTTCTTTGATGTATAGTGCAGCTAGCACATCAATTGACCATCGGCTTTTGATTGGCAAGAAATGTGCCGATTTAGTCAATCGGTCAATGATAACCCAGATTCCATCATGTCCTCCTTTAGATTTAGACAAACCCATGATGAAGTCCATACCAATATCCTCCCATTTCCACTTAGGAATATCTAGAGGATGTAGTTTTCCCGCAGGCTTTTGGTGTTCCGCCTTGACCTGTTGGCATGTGAGACAGCGTGATACATAGTCCGCTATTTCTCTTTTCATATTAGGCCACCAAAAGTTCCTCTTTACATCTTGGTACATTTTGGTTGATCCTGGATGAATAGTGTACCTTGATCGGTGAGCTTCATCTAAGATCTTCTTCTTTAATTCCGGACAATCAGGTATACAAGTTCTATCTTTGAACGATAATCTTCCATCAGAAGTTAGTTGAAAATCAGATTGTCCTTCTAATCTGCCCTTGATTTCTACTAACATAGGATCATCATCCCGAAGTGTTTGTATCTCAGATAATAAATCTGACTGTATGCTTACATGAGATAGTGTGACAAATTTGGATTCCGTGTCCAAGCTTATATTGAGCTCGGAGAATTGTTCAAGTAACCTCCATTCTTGCATCATACAATTTGCTATCATTGCTCTCGACTTTCGACTAAGGGCGTCAGCAACATAATTACCCTTTCCGGGATGGTATTGTATATTGAAGTCGAAGTCCTTGAGATATTCTAGCCAGCGTCTTTGTCTCATGTTTAGTTCCTTTTGTGAAAATAGATATTTGAGACTTTTGTGATCAGAGTATACAGTGAACTGTACTCCATAGAGATAGTGTCTCCATATCTTTAAGGCAAATACTACCGCGGCCAGTTCTAAGTCATGGACGGGGTAATTCTCCTCATGCTTCTTCAGCTGACGTGAAGAGTATGCTATGACCTTTCCTTGTTGCATTAGGACACATCCGAGGCCAATGCCAGAAGCATCAGTGTAGACCTCGAATTTCTCTCCTTCTATCGGTAGAGCTAAGACCGGAGCTGTGGTGAGATGATCCTTGAGAGTTTGCAAACTTCTCTCACATTCCTCACTCCATTCATATCGGATCTCCTTACGAGTTAACCTTGTAAGGGGCACGGCGATTTTAGAGAAATCTTTGATGAATCGCCGATAATAGCCTGCAAGGCCTAAGAAACTTCTGATCTCGCTTGCATTAGTGGGTCTTTCCCAGTTTCTTACAGCTTCAACCTTTGACGGATCTACAGATAAACCGTCCTTGGATATGACATGTCCGAGAAAAGCCACTTCTTCAAGCCAGAACTCGCATTTGCTGAGTTTAGCATATAATTGATTTGTCCTCAAGACTTGCAATGCAATCCTCAAATGTTCTTCATGTTCTTCCTTAGTCTTGGAATATATCAATATATCATCAATGAAGACTACTACGAATTGATCCAAGTAAGGCCTGAATATGCTATTCATTAACTGCATAAAGGCAGCAGGGGCATTTGTTAGTCCAAAAGGCATAACAACAAATTCGTAATGGCCATACCTGCTTCTGAATGCGGTCTTATGAATGTCATCGTCTTTGATTCTTAATTGATGGTATCCCGACCTGAGATCAATCTTGGAAAAATATTTGGATCCTGAAATCTGATCAAATAATTCATCGATTCTCGGCAGTGGATACTTGTTCTTGATAGTAAGATGATTCAATTGTCGATAGTCGACACACAATCTCATGGATCCATCCTTCTTCTTTACAAATAAGACTGGTGCTCCCCACGGGGAAGTACTTGGTCTAATAAACCCTTTTTGGATTAGTTCCAGCAACTGCTCCTTCAACTCATTGAGTTCAGCAGGGGACATTCTATATGGTGCCTTTGAAACGGGACCAGCACCAGGGACTAAGTCAATGGTGAAGGCTACATCTCTTTGAGGGGGTAATCCCGGCAAATCTTCCGGAAATACGTCTGGAAATTCTCGCACTACCTGAATGTCCTCTATCTTGGTTTCTTTAGCTTCTTTAATAGTGACAAAAGCAAGGAAGGATACACATCCTTTCTTGACGAGCTTGCTTGCTCGAAGAGCCGAAATAAGAGGGGATTTGCTTCGACTCTTAGGACTAGTATAAGTCAGTTCCGGAAATTCCTTGAAAACAATCTTGCTATCACGGCAATCAACCGTTGCCTGGTATTTGGATAACCAATCTGCTCCTAGTATAACATCATACTCTTTTAGATCTAAGCAGATAAGATCAATAGGAAAATTCTTTCCTCGAACCAATACCTCACAGTTTTGATAATGATGTGTGATATCCGTCTCGTTTCCGAGAGGAGTAGACAATATTAACTTCATCCATTCTGGTTCTAGAGGTAATGGGTCAGCAAACTTCTTGGAAATAATGGAATGCGATGCACCCGTATCAAATAAGACATGTGCATATTTGGAACAAATTTTTAATGTACCTTCCACCAATCCGCCTTCTTCTTCTGGTTCGGTCTCTTGGATTGCATGAAGACGCGCGTTCCTTGTCACTGGGCGTTTACCCTCACCGTCTTGGTCATTCATTAATGGACAATCGGGAATCCGATGTTCACGACTCCCACAACGGAGACATGCTCCTAATTTCCTCCAGCATTCTTCTGTTTTGTGACCAGCCTTGTCACAATGCTTGCAAACTGTATTCGAAGGGGTAGTGGTGATAGAGAAAGGCTTGGTCTTCTTGAATTTCTGATCTTGAGAGGAAGAACCTCCATTATTGGGCCTCTTCTTAAAGTTGGGTTTAAAAGAACCCGAACTTGTGACTTGCTCCTTTTTGTCTTTCCCACGGATCCTATCAGATAGTTCCGTGGCATCTTCAAGCAACTGAGCTCGGCGCACTATTTCAGCATAAACTTGAATATCCATAGGCGCCAGTTGAGTAATGTAGTGGGGCCTAAGCCCATTAAGAAATCTACGGGTTTTCATCTTTTCCGTGCTAATTAAATGCTTAGCATATCTAGACAGTCTAGAAAACTGTGCTTCATAATCAGCCACCGATAAAGATCTTTGCTTTAATGCGGCAAATTCGGCGGCCTTCTTTTCCTGGACCCTATCAGAGAAATATTTGGCGTTGAAATATTCAACGAATTCTCCCCATGTAACTTGAGTTGGGTCTATAGTAGCTTCAATCGACTCCCACCAGCATCTAGCATCCTTTTCTAACTGGAAAGTAGCTAATAAGACTTTGTCCTGATCCGTGCATTGCATGACACGGAATATACGTTCAATCTCCCGAACCCAATGCTCGGCATCGTCTGGATCGGTTGATCCCATGAACTTCGGGGGATTCATATTCTTGAATGCTTGGTGTAAGCTTCCAGCTCGTGGAGCACCACCTTGTGCTACCTGTTGTAGCACTTGGGTCATCCCTTGAAGGGAACGCTGCATGTTGCGCCATTGAGCACGTTCGGCAGCCATTATCCTACAATTACAATAGCTATGTTAGTATTATATCACTATGATCTTATAAAGGACTCATTGATCATTTAACACTTGGTTCTACCCACTCTCACTTGGTTAAAGGTTTTGAAACCTATCCTTGGACTTGGGTTTCCTAGGAATTGAATACCTTAGGCTCTGATACCACAAAGACTGTCACGCCCCGAGCGCGGAAGATACCCGGAGATGCGCGACGTGTCTATATCAATCATGTCAATCAGAGTGGTCGTGTATTCGACACAAAGACAGAGATGCGCAAAATAGCAAGATAACCCAATCCTTTATTTCATAATGGATAGACTATTACAAATCCAATACTCTGTTTAACAAAAAAAGGAAAAGAATACATATTTGACTCAAGAAACTATGGAAAAGACTAGACGACACTTGTAGAAGCTCTATCACTTTCACTCTTGACCATTCCCATCCGATTGACTTCCATCGTCGGACTTACCTGAAAAGTAGAAAAGGGACAAACGGAATGAGCGAACGCTCAGTAGGAAATTATATCTCAAGTACTAGCAAGGGGTTTAAGTAATTACATTTTCATGAATGCAATAAGGCTATGCATGCTCGCATGAAACGACAAGATAGAGAGAATGTAATATCAAGGAAATAAGATGAACTTATCATGAACTTTCAACAAGATACGAGTTATTCAAGATATTCAAGCAAGCACGTTTAACAAGTCATGTCAAGAACTTTGGCTATCATGTATCAAGCAAGTAAATTACCCTTTTTCGGGCCACGCGTTTCCTGTAAAGTCAAGTACGATTCAAGTACAAGATGTGTGTGGAATGTCCAATCAAGCAAGTCAAGTACTCGGTATAATGCCAGATACCTTATCATTTTAACTCCCATGGGCACAAGTACTTTCGGGTGCTCCCCCCAGGACCAGATCGGGCCCTATATGCGCAGGCATTTGTCATGTGTTTTGACATCCACTCTTGTTTATATAGCCAATATAGAATTTCAATAATCAAGCTTGTAGACACGTATGACAACTTTGATAGAATAGAGTCCAAAATATGACAAAGGACATAGAATGGCGATAATAACGGCATAATCACGATATCGATAAAACTAGGTAGAATATGGTTCCCTTAACTTAGGTACCATGACAAATCAATATGGACATTCTTTATATAGAATTGAGGTCCACATGAACAGTATATCAAAGGTAAGATACCCTCACTCTTATCATAGAATTGGGGTTTACAAGAACGACATGATATGGCATGATATCATCATCCCATTAAGAATTTCTTATGATATACTCTTTGTATAATCATAAGGGCCGGTATATCATGTTTCTTTAGAGTGACATGGCATCAATGGTGTAATGGGTTTTTAGGGTACAACCAGCTCAGTCGGCCTTGAGGGAATCCAAGGCTACGAGGAGTCTTACGGAGGTCTCTATGACTAACTCGCTAGTCCAAAGGAACGGAATGTCCAATGGAGAGCTTGTATGTCAATGAGAGTTGAGTGTGATCGATAAAACACCGTGAAAAGTGGGACTATACTCACGGAGTGGAGAATAGTGCCGATATATATATATATATATATTATATAAAACCATCGGTTAGCAAATCAGAGGAAAAATCAGTTTACAGTAAAATAACGACTTAGGTCAAGTCGTTTCTCAAGTAATTAACGCCTAACAGAAGGGCGTTTACATATGGTCCGTTTTGCAGAATTTTCAATAATTTCAATAATTTATCTAAAACGCGCCTTCGTCAGGGGCGTTTCTTCAAGAGTTGACGACTACTGTAGCAGGCGTCTTTTATTTACAATATTTTTCAGAACATACTTATTTTCAGAAATTATCAAAAACGCGCCCTTGGAAGGGGCGTTAATCATTAAGTTCTATTTTTCACAGAATATATATTCCAGGATTTTAACAGATACGCGCCCTAGTAAGGGGCGTTTATTGTTAATTCACGCCCTGTGATGGGGCGTTACCACAGGGAAAAACGACCTAGTCTAGGTCGTGAATTCAAGAAATATCAGGAATTAGCAAGATTTGCACGATAATCAAGGATAACAATCATATAGTCATGACAGGAAAATTGGCAGGAATTCACATGCAGTATATCAGATTTGATGTTTCATGTTTATTGACTTTTAACCGTTAACAATTATTGATTTTATTTCATGTAATTACATGGATAATCAGTTCTTAAGATTTACATGAAATTTACGCCTGTGTACAGGGCGTCAAATATGAAATTGACGACCTGGGAAGGGTCGTGACTTGCCAAGTAGCGCCCTAGTCTGGGGCGTGTATTTCATAGTCACGCCCTTGCTAAGGACGTTTCTTTCAAGAAATTAACAGAAAATCGTTCAGAAACTATAGTAAACCAAACCATGTATATGCATGATAATTATTGTACTGTATCAATTTAGTTTGGGCTACAGTGACTTGAGAAAATCCTACCTTTAATGGAACGTGAAGGATGAGATAGAAGATGAGCTCTGTTGCAACGAAAATCCGCAACAGCAGCAGCAGCCGGAAGAAGAACAAATGTTCTTCAAAGATCTTCACGCTACAGAACCTGTAGAGGAAGAGAAAAAGAGGGAAGATGAAGATGTTAATAATCTTCATAGTTATAATCGACGTTTAAGGAAAAGATAGAAGAATATTACCTATTCTTCGACGGCAGTAGCAAGTTTCCTGAACAAGAAGAAAACTAATTATTCTTCATATAATCTGAAGCAAGAAAAACAAAAGGGAATAAGAAGAACAGTTTGTTCTTCACGTACCGTGCAGCAGTAGTTCGTCCAAATAGATTTAGGGTTGGCCGAACAAGTTTATTTATAAGACTTTGGAAGTCCTATTAGAGTTAGTGATTGTGTGAGGGTAGTATATCCCTAATAGAGTCCTTACTCTATTAGACACTTACTAGATTAGGTTAATCTTTCCCTGGATAAGCTCTGGGTTCGAACGGTTCACGAACGGAATTAACGCCTTTGGTCAGGGCGTCTATTCTTGAATTGACGACCTAGTTCAGGTCGTTTCTTAAGAAACGTCTTGGATAAGGGCGTTCCTTGTTTTTGAAACACGCCCCATATATGGGCGTTTCTTTTACTTGCCTATTTGGTAGTGAGAGTTGACGACTGCACGTGTGGGCGTCCTTTCTTTAGTCACGCCTTTGATAGAGGCGTTTCTTTTTGAATTAACGCCCTAATAAGAGGCGTTATTTTAATTTTGTTTTACTTTATCTAATTAATCCTATTCTCATTATCTGTATTACTACTGTAATATATATATGTTTTAATTTATTTCAAATATTCATTTATCAGGGTTGCTACAAAAATAGAAGAATTGGCATAAACCAATAAAAAGGCCAAGGAAGAATTAGAAGAATTGAACACTCTCAGAAAAGAAAATGATGAACTTAAATCAAAGCTTCAAGAGAGTCAAAGTGAAAACAACTTAATCATTGAGAAGAACGAAGCTGTTAAGAAAGTGAATTTTGAACTCCTGAAAAATTGTGAGAAATTACAAGAAGAGTTGGAAGAAAAACAAAAAACTCTAGAAAAATTTGTTCAGGGAAAGTCGAACTTAGAAACTCTATTGGGTACTAGAGTTAATTTCAATAAAGAAGGTTTGGGCTACAATCTGGTACAGAAAAGACCATTTGAATTCAAAATTACAATATTTTGCCCAGCTAAAGGGAAAGAAAAACTGGACACACCATCCAGTTCTAACAATGTTCAAAATGTCCAACATCCAAAGGAAAACTCAACAAACAATGCTGGATGACAATCTAAAACAGGAATGAACTTCGTGAAGCAACCTACTATGCCCACTCACCAGAACAAGAACAGGTCAAGCTATGTGAGTCAAAACAGAAACTTCAACTCCTATAACAGAATGGGTCAGTACAAAACAAAATGGGGAGGTCCTGCATATTAACAGAAATTTTTTAATAAACCAAACTCCCCTAGACAGTTTGGGTACAGTAGATACCCGAGGAATGTTCAGTCCACCAACAGGAACAGGTTCAACATCAATAAATCAAGTGGACAGAACTTGAGTCATAACTTCAATAAAACTGCAAATGGAGTGCAAACGAAAAATATTATGAGACAAGTATGGATTCCAAAGTGCTTGATTAGAGAATTGAATAATGTTTTTGGACCCAACCTATCTTGGGTTCCAAGCCACTTTGCTTAATTTGCTCCATGCAGGTTTGCCTAGCAACCGAGAACAACAAGTGGTATCTAGATAGCGGCTGCTCGAGGCACATGATAGGTGACCGATCCAAGTTCAGCAAGTTGGAGATGAAGGTAGGGGGTCTGGTCAAGTTCGGAGGGAAGAACAGAGGTAAAATAGTTGGCATTGGAACAGTTGGTAAGTCCTCCACTACCTCTATTGAGAAAGTTCTTCTAGTGGAAGGTCTTCAACACAACTTGATCAGTATTAGTCAGTTATGTGACAAGGGTCACAGAGTTGTGTTTGATAATAATTCATGCAAAATTCTGGAAATAAATTCTGATATTGTGAAGTTTGTAGCCAATAGGGTGAATAACGTCTACATTGTGGACTTAGATGATAAATCTGAGTTAAATCTCTGTTTGTCTGCTGATTTTGAAAATAATGCTTTCAATTGGCATAGGCGCTTAGGTCATGCTAGCTACACTACCTTAAATAAATTGGTGAAATTTGATCTGGTTAGAGATTTACCTAAAATAAAATTCAACTCAAACTTAAACATTTGTGATGCCTGTGCTCTAGGTAAACAGACCCGAAAGTCCTTTAAATTGAGATCTGAGCTATTGTCTTCTAGACCAATGGAACTTCTTCATATGGACCTCTTCGGTCCTACTAGAACTCAGAGTCTTAATGGAAGTAGGTTTGGTTATGTGATTATTGATGACCACTCTAGATTTTCATGGATCTTTTTCTTAGCTAACAAAAATGATGCTTTTCAAAAATTCAAACAATTTTTCAATAAGGTCAAACAAGAAGGAAAACACAAAGTTTGTTCAATTAAATCTGACCATGGAGGAGAATTTGAAAACTCCATGTTTTCTGATCTTTGTGAAACTGAGGGACTAACGCACAAGTTTTCTTCTCCCAGGACACCAGAGCAGAATGGAATTGTGGAGAAAAGAAATCAAACCATTGTAGAGATGGCCCGAACTATGCTGATTGAGAGTCAACTACCAAGGAAGTTTTGGGCAGAAGCGGCCAATACAGCAACTTATACAATCAATAGGGCCATGGTAAGACCATTTCACAAGAAAACCCCTTATGAGCTATTGAAAGGTAAGAAACCAAACTTGGCTCATTTTAGGATTTTTGGTGCTAAATATTTTATCCATAATAATGACAAGAAGGACTTAGATAAATTTGATGCTAAAAGCTATCCTGGAATATTTTTAGGATACTCTGAAGTGTCGAGAGCATATAGGATTTTTAACATTACTGAACAAAAAATTGAAGAGTCTCCACATATCATTTTTGATGAAGAAAAAGGTGCTACTAACATTGAAGATGCTGACAGGGATTCCAAGCATGACGGAGAATTCCTAGAAGATAAAGAAGGAGAGGAGATTCAGCCGAATGAAACACCAGATGTTCCCAACCAGGTAACACCAGCTGAAACAGGTGAGTCTTCAATAAATGTTAGATTTCTAAAAGACCATCCTGTCCAAAACATCATAGGAGATTTGAATGAACCCCCTAGGATAAGATCTCATTTTAGAAATGTTCAAAATCAAGACCTAGTTGCCTTGGTCTCTCAAATAGAACCCAAAAATGTTGAAGAAGCTTTAAAAGATGAAGGTTGGGTTAATGCAATGAATGAGGAACTAGGACAGTTTGAAAGAAACAATGTGTGGGAGCTAGTTCCAAGACCAGAGAATTCAAATGTCATAGGAACTAAGTGGGTGTTCAAGAATAAAATGAATGAAGATGGAATCATTTCTAGAAATAAAGCCAGACTAGTAGCCAAGGGCTACTGTCAGGAATTTGGTGTTGATTTTGATGAATCCTATGCACCTGTTGCTAGGATGGAAGCAATAAGAATTTTATTGGCCTTTGCTTGCTCTAATAACATAAAACTTCAACAAATGGACGTTAAAAGTGTATTTTTAAATGGAGTTATCAAAGAAGAAGTTTTTGTTGAACAACCTCCCGGATTTCAATTTTCCCCTCAACCTAACCAAGTTTTTAGGTTGAATAAAGCCCTGTACGGTCTAAAGTAGGCTCCTCGAGCATGGTATGAAAGGCTGATAGAATTTCTGATCAGCAAGGGCTACCACAGAGGTAAGGTGGATCAAACCTTATTCACCAAGAGTTCAAATAAAGACCTCATCATAGTTCAGGTATATGTAGATGATTTTGTCTTCGGCTCAACAAGTACTGAACTGTGCAATGAATTCTCTCAACTGATGTCTGCTGAGTTTGAGATGAGTTTTGTAGGTGAATTAAAATAATTTCTTGGCTTGCAGGTACAACAGCTGGAGGATGGATGCTTCATCAACCAGAGCAAGTACACATTGTAAATTCTCAAAAGGTTGGGCATGAACAATCTGAAGCACATCACAACACCAATGGGTACCAATACTTCATTGGATGCAGACGAATCAGGTAAAGAAGTAGATGCAAAGCAATACCGAGGTATGATTGGATCCTTGCTCTACTTAACTGTCTAGAGACATGATATACAATTCAGTATAGGAATGTGTCCTAGGTATCAATCTAGACCCACTGAATTACACTTAGCAGGTGTAAAAAGAATTTTCAGATACTTATCTGCTACACACACCCTAGGCTTATTTATAGTTTCCTGCATCACACACTTTAGATCTTGTTGCATATACAGATGCTGACTATACTGGGTGTAAGTTGGATAGAAAAAGTACTAGTGGACATTGTGAATTTCTAGGTGGGTGTTTAGTATCTTGGGGTTCCAAGAAGCAACATTCTGTGGCCCTCTCCACTGCAGAGACCGAGTACGTAGCTGCAGGGAGCTGTGGTACACAAGTTATTTGGATCAAACACCAACTTCAGGACTATCAAGTAGACCTGGGGTGCACACCTATTTTCTGTGACAATACTAGTGCGATTAATCTTGCCAAGAATCCAGTTCTGCACTCTCGAACCAAACACATAGAGATAAGACATCATTTTATTAGGGATGAGATTTCTAAAGAAACATTTGAATTAATCCATGTAGGCACTGCAAATCAAATAGCTGACATCTTCACTAAGCCACTGGATAATGAAAAATTTACATCCTTGAGGAGAGAGTTAAGAATTTTTAAATCTTAGCTCTATGAATAAAATGACTCATGATTTTATTTTCAGCATTTTCATTACTTTCTCTTTGATTCATGAATAAAATGCTTTGCCTCTATGAATAACACATCATCCCTCTGAGTTCTTAACCACTCAGCATGAGTATGTCTGCTTATCATGTCATAATGTGAGGGGGAGTCTTGTCTATGTTCATACGCTAGCTGTTAAGCTGAGGGGTCTGTGCATTTGCATTTACAGCATGAGCCATATATGGATAACAGATGATTGAGTGAGGGGCAGTTGTCTCTGAGAAGGAGTGTTTGTCTTAAATTTTCTTGCATTCTGTGAGGGGGAGCTGGTTAGCATGTGAAGATTGACTGATTCAGAAGCATGTGAGAGATGTATGTTGTTGTTGACTCTTATGAAAGCTTTAATATAGTCATTCACAGCAAGCAGAATCCCATGCTAGTCTTAAATTCTTAAGTCTGACCCACTAAAGCTCAGCTAGAATCTTTTGTCTTGTGACTTAGCAAAGACTTGGATAAGGTGTTTGAAGTATATCTCCTTACTCATTTCATGATCATGGAACAAGTTAAACTAATATGTCATGAAATCTGCTAAAAACTTGAAACCTAGACTTCAAGGAACACATTCTTTAAGAATCAGTGGTTCTGATACGTATTGTTTTCAAACATTTCATATCAAAAATATAAGGGGATAACACAAAAAAGGAAATGAAAGGAAAATCATTACATGCTCAGAGCAATGGTCTGATCACTGAGAAACTGAGTGTTTCATCAAAAAGAAATGAAAATCTTCCTCAATCATGAGGTGTCAGATTATCTCTGTTAAGAAGTGCAAATTTTTTGATTCTGACAGAGCAATGGTAATAAAGTGGTGAGTAACTGGGGAGTCTGACCTCTGATCAAGGTGTCTCCTCACGAAAAAAGTCACAATTGCTAACTCTGTTCTCTAAAAAGAGAAGTAATACGGTTTTTACATTGAGTAACTGGAGAGTCCGACCTCTGATCAAGGTGTCTCCTTAATGTCAAAAACATGATGTACCAATTTACTCAGTACTCTATATACTGCTCCTTAAAGCCAAATATGTTTTAGTAAAATCCCTCAATGTCGTACAAGCTTATGGATTGTTTATCCTCAATACTTCAAGAATTTTGTTTCTGAAGATAATTTTCTTGCTGTCTAACTAGTATAGTATTGGTCAGATCCTGCTTGGCATATTTGTATTCTCTTGATTCCTCATCATACTCTTTGTACGCAGATAAACTTTACTTCCTCTTCTAGGTCTTTCATGATTACTTGATTTGAAGAATCTACACTTGTTTTAGTGCCCCACTTAATCTTTTGAGATATGATCATGGGTTATTCTCACTGTGAACATACTGCTTTTTCCCTCTTCATTCTCCAACAGCCGCATGTCTCTTTGATCTCCTTTTGATGATGTTTGTTGGGTCCCACGATCAATGACACCCAAGAGGGGGGTGAATTGGGTGATTACAAATTTTAAGGAAACTCTTTCCATTTTAACAAGTGTAATGAAACAACAATTAAAACATCAAATCTGTTGAACTGGCAAGTTAGATTACAACCTACACTAACCCCCACACTAGAAGACAAGACGAATGCTGCGTGGTGGAGTAAACTGCTTACAACAAGATTAAGAAAGTTAATTAAGCCAAGAAGTAGATTCTCTCAATCTCACCGTTCTCACACGATCATATAAAAGGATTCAACAATCAAACCAAGTCAACGCGCAAAGCAAACCATAATGCACAGGGATTTTAAGGTGGTTCGGGACCACGACGGGCTCCCTACGTCCACCCCTCACCAAACTAGGTGAGGCTTCACTCGGGGATAAATCTCAAACGGAGACGACGCTCCAACCACACACGCAGGACGATGCCTGCACACACACACGAGGACGTGCCCCAATGCACACACACACACACGCACGGAGACGAAGTCTCCAACACGATCCAACATGCGGATCAACAAAACACACACACGCTGCGACAAGTGCAGCAAACCTTACACACACGTAGATCTAGGAAGACCTACGCACACACATGAATCAAATACGACACACACAAATGACCATGGATGTAACACCCTCAAATATAACTAAGTTGTACTCTATATCACCGAGACGCCTTTTGAAGTATCGACTCAGTTCTTGAAAGAACTCCGAAGTTAAGCGTGCTTAATGGGGAGTAGTACTAGGATGGGTGACCTCCCGGGAAGTCCCCCATTCTGGAGCCGATCACTGTTAGAAAGGGACAAAACCGTGAGGCTGATAGGCCAAAGCGGACAATACCTCGACGGTATAGAGTATGGGGCGTGACAGAATGGTATCAGAGCCATACCCCAGCCGGAAGTGTGGGAACTAAGTGCCATGCAGGGCAAAGTGCTACGCTATAGGAGCCACCTCTTGAACCCGTAATGGGACAAAGTGCTACATAGTGGGAGCCACCTCTTGAGCCTGTAGGGGCAACCTCTAGAGTCCTACCTGCTTGGGGGTTTGATTGCGTGCTATATGTGCCCAGTGATGAGGATGTCGCCTATATAAGAGGGGTTGATTGTAACACCCTCAAATATAGCTAAGTTGTACTGTATATCACCGAGGCGCCTTTTGAAGTATCGGCTCAGTTCTTGAAAGAACTTCGAAGTTAAGCGTGCTTAATGGGGAGTAGTACTGGGATGGGTGACCTCTCGGGAAGTCCCCCATTCTGGAGCCGATCACTGTTAGAAAGGGACAAAACTGTGAGGCCGATAGGCCAAAGCGGACAATACCTCGACGGTATAGAGTATGGGGCGTGACAACGGATCCAACAACGATCCACACACACACAAGTATGCAGTTTATAAGAAACACAAATCTGAAACTTAAAACACAATAAGGCACAGTTGAGAAAAACTCCTGATTTGGCTCTCCTTTGAATGTATGTTGTTGATTTTGAATGTGGCTTCAATCTCCACTTGATCGGAGCTTTAATCCGGGCTTGCTTGGCTCTTCTTTTCCTTGGATAGCACTCTCTTGATCTCCCTTGGATCTCCCTTGACTCCCCTTAGATCGTTCTTGAAGGATGATGAAAGATTCTTGCTCAATTGAAGTTGTAGCTTGATTCTCTATGCAACTTCCAGTTGGGGATCGATTGGAAACTTGTTTGCAGCTTGTTCCCTTCACATTCACGCTCAAAACATGGTGGAAGAAGCCCTGGAGCTACTGCCTGCGACCTGCACACATAAGGATAGAGAGGAATTCAAAATTTCAGATCTAGCTTGGTCCCCTTAGGTTTACAACCCAATAAGAAGTATTTATGCCTCTAGGACGGTCAAGAGACAGCCCTGGGACAAGATCCACATATCCTGGAGTGATTTGGGGCTTTTGGATCGGATTGGGAGGACTTTTGGCGCACTTAAACGAAGGTCAAATTTGACGGCGCGGCCCCGTACCGGAAAGGGTCGACCCTTGGGGTTGACCCTCGGGCAAACATAACCCCAACAGAACCATTTTCATGTTCTATTTTACAGGGGTCGACCCTAGGGGTCGACCCTCGGGCTAACAGAACCCAAACAGAACCAAGTTTTGGTTCTGGTTTACAGGGGTCGACCCCTGGGGTCGACCCTTTCAGGCAGGGTGCATAAAACTGGTTCTGTTTTGAACAGAACCTAAGAGGGTCGACCCCCTGGGTCGACCCCTTCTTGTTTGGGTCTGAAAAATAGCTAAAAACTCTATCAAATCAATGGGAAATAATTGATTAAATATTACCATAATCCCATGAAGATCAACCATGATTTTTCATCCTGAAAAACATGATAAAGCAAGAGGTTAGATCAAAATCAAAATATATGGGTCATGCATTATCATATGAAGCTAGTTTTGAGACCGAGACCCAAATGACATGTAGTATGATTATGAAAGCATTAGCATGAGACGCATAGATGCTTTGAAAATATTTTCATCTTAAGAACCTCCCCAAGAATATGCATAAGATACTTTGAAACCATTAAGTCTTTAACTATCCAATGAAGTCAATTGAGAGAACGACTAATGAATCACTCCCAATCTAGGCACATGGAAATTCATTTCCAGCTCATGGATACTTACTATGGATTCAAGGGTATCCAATACAAATCAATCAAACCTCATATGAGTTCCAACTTCAGTCCAGAGCAACATGTATCCAATCATCATTGAGTCACGATTTTGTATGAGTGAGAGGAAGATGATGGATCCTTTCAACAAAGACAAAGAGTGAAGTGGAGATGATTTTACACAATGACAAGTAACCAATTCATATCAACGAATACTCAATGAATACTCAATGAATCTACATTAGTATGGGCAAAAAGAACAAGAACATTAGTCTTAACATTCCCACACTAAAACATGCATGAAGGCGCATGCATTCTAGCCCAGTAGTAGTACCTGCAAAGCAAGATATCAACATGTGAGTTCGTTTGTCATAACGACGAGTTCATTTATGATGAAGACATTTTCCATAGATCACTCACACATCAAAACCATTATCATCACACATGAAGTTTAGTTATCATCAAAACAATAGCTCAACAATCTCCCCCTTTTTGATGATGACAAACTTAGTGATGAATGATGACAACCTTAGTGATGATGGAAAACTCCCCCATGATGGCAAACGAAATGATTTTTCTCCCCATGTCATAGGCAATCATGAATAACATGAAATCTTTCTCCCCCTTTGACATTAGCAAAAAGCGGGGTAATGCCAATCATTCTCCCTCATGAACATGATCAAAAGGAGGGGAAGAAACAAAAGAGGTGCAAATTGTAGCATGATAAATGAGCAAGGAACAATAACCCACATTTGAAATTCTGATGAAGCATGAGCAAAATATAAATAAGGGACCAAATCATAATTTTGTTGATTGATATGTTAGCAGAATTTTATTTGTCTTGTGATACCAATGGTTGACATGAGAGGACACAAAAACTTGGATGTGCCAAGATGAGTAGAGCTGATTCTGATCTTTCTCCCTATTTTCCAAGAAAGCCTAAAGTTAATTGAGCAAGTGAATAGCATGGGAAGTCCACTCAATTTTTGATTTTTAGTATTTTCCAGATTTTTAATTTTTGATTTGTGGTTTGAAATGCATGAGATGCAACATATGCATGTGATGGCATGTAAGATGCATACACAAGCGAACAAATAGATACGTATAAATACATGCAACACAGTTCCCCCGTACTTATTTAAGAGGGGATGTGTATAGGAAAGATGCAAGAGAGTCATGACAATCGGAATGCACATGTGTAGCACATGGGAGATTGTGCAATCATATAGGATATTAATGCAATTGCTAATGCAGTCAATCAACTTTCTGAATACATATTAAATCAAATTCTCAAATGTGTAAGTGAATAACATGAAAAATGATAGTTTCAACATGGATATTTAGATTTTCAGATCAACATAGGGAGACATTTTACAGACTACACTTCAATTTTGAGAACAACGTATTGGAGGTTTCGCTCTACCACAATGAGTTTTCACCATCATTTTTTCAACTCAACCAGTATCACATGATAGTCAGAATTTTTCAAGAGTGATCAGGTTCAAAATGATTCCTTTTTACGCGAGTAGACGCATGGAGCTCATGCTAGAATCCCCGGTTACTCAGAATACTGAGCCATTTCACCTCATTTTGAACAGAGATACTAGTCCACACTTTTCAGATATGAACCACATCACGTCTCAGGTGACATGTGCCCAGTTTACTCAGTGAGACCGAGTATTGCTCTGCCGTTCATTTTCATTTCAGATTTTTCAACAAGGATAGGTAGGAAGCTTTTTCCTCAACTATCTCTTCAACATACATGCAACAAGTTTAACATCTCAAGAGTGTTGAAAAGAAATTCATATATCCTTATCTTTAACACTCATTTTCACATTTTGTGTATGAAGTGTACGAATTTGATCCATCATGTATACCGAAAATATCATGAATACATAACAATATAACTCCCCCTAAATAGATGCACTTTTACTCCCCCAGAGTGTACAACATGAAGCACACCGATAATGACTCAAATGCAACATTATTTATTAAGAAGGCATAAGGTCATAGAAATTTCAAGGATGGGGGTGAATAGCATATAATAACACACAAGCACACATTGGGAGTTTATGCAAATGCATTATGACATGCATGCGAGCAATGTGATGTCAATTTGATACCAATTGAATGGATAATTTGATACCAATTGAATGAATGCCAACAGAATGAACTAAGTGCGACTAATGCATGAGTTCTAATGCAATGTAGAATTTAACATGGGTGCAAAGTGTGTGTTTTTAGTTTTTCATTTGAGTGAACTAAATGCACCTAATGCATTGAATTATGATGCCTGCAACCTATAACTATGTGAGAGTGGAATGCAGAGCTTTATTTCCAATCCTGTGTGATAGAAATCTTATTGAGATCATCCACATTCTATTCAAGAATCAACAAATATTTTTATGACACGACCTTTATGAATAAGGGTGCATAAATGATCAAAATTAGGCAATGCAACCCAAATTTCAGAATTGTTCAAAAACAGATTTTCAATGGTCTTTCACAAGTTTTGAAATGAGAATTCATCCATTAGCCAGATGTATGTATCATTTAATCATAAACATATTTTCAATTTACAAAGCACAGCTCAAGGATTCATTCACAAATCAACCAATCACAAGCCAGTCAAGATCTGGTACGAGGCGGAGATTTTAGTCCAAAGACTCAACTCAACGCATATGGAATGCTTCCAAGTGGATATAATCCACTCTTTCACAAACGTCATTTGATATACCAGATATGCAATTCAATTCAAGTGTCATTCAATAACCAACCACTTCATGCACATCTCTCAAGATTTTCATTTGGTTAAATCAATTAAGTATGCTCATCACATCAAACTAGATTCAACCAATTTGTCACAACATGCTAGTAAATGATAACTCAAGTTTTTAGAATCAACACTTGTCATCTAAAGGTATCACCAAGTGATAAAAAGGCCATTGCATGAGTTGATAAGGATGAATTACCTTGGTTCAGGAGACAAGATTGGAAGCCTTCAATCACTAAGATCACCAACCTCACAGAGGTTGATATTTCGGATTTTGCTTTCTTACCTTTGCCTTGAGAATCCATTTTCTTCCAAGCTTTTCACCATGCCTTGGGTACTTGCTTTAGCACGTACAAGGACTTTCACCAACTTGTGCTTAAGTCGATTCTAGAGGTTGTTCAAGTTTTGGTATTCCATCTCCTTGTGGCAATTGAGAAGATTCTCATCATTTTTCATCCTTGCAAGGTGTTCCTTTAGTTGATGCAAGCTTGACTATGAATGGCCAGTATCACTTGGACTTGGGGAGTGTAATCTGCATCCAAAGATAAAAATAGATTTGATTTGTCAATTATGATTTAGATTTATTAACAATGGCATCGCAAATTATTTTAACAATCAACATCTCCTAGATAGCTCAAGATGTAATGCATGACTCATGTATGAACCTAAACATTAAGCTCATATGGTGAATGTGGTTACTCCCCCTGCAAGATGTTCAGTAACAATCCAATGCCATATGCAGCCTTTTAAGTAAATGACTCATAGTACCAGGCAAAGAACTTAGATCCAAAGATCACCTCACGCATAGTGATAGTTTTCAGACAGGCTTAACCTGCCCTTCCACATGTCACCATTTGATATACTATGTAATCATGGATGATGAAGGTAAGAGGATTGCTATGCATTATGACATGAATTCATAATGTTCAACATTTGTATGATAGAGTACGAAAGTGTATGCAAACTCAATATGTGTAGTGAAATCATGCTTTGGTGAATCTTCAAGCTCTTCTTTACACAAAGATGCTATATGACAAGTGATATATGCACAACTATGTAAATAACCATGAATGAAGTGCATGTACGGACATATGCAAGATTACATAACTACATAGCACAAAGTCAGTTAAAATATGACACAATCACTACAGAAGGTAGGAGAGATATCACCTGATCTTCAAGTTCAGTTTTTGATTTTTCTTTCAACCTGACTTATGCCATGTGACCCGTGTGCCTTACCTTCTTGATGAAAATAGATTTCATGCTTTCCATTCCCAGGACACACCTGCAAAACAAATTTCTCATTTGGCCTTCTTAGGTACCCAAACCATCTTGGGTCCTTGTGGGTTAGCAGCAACATGTGCATGTGATTTCTAATTTTTGACAACATTCAAATCATCATCTTTCACAGGAAAATAATCATACTTAACATTTCCAGATTTGGCAAAGTGATGGGGGGAGACATGTGACATTACATTTTTCTTTCTCATTGACTCTACTGGTTTGTGTATGTGAGCATGACGTGTTGAGTGAAAACTCATTTTCTTCATGAGTAACCAGCATTGTGACTTTGTGTGACCTTTTTTACCACAATGATTACAATGCATGGAAGATTTTGTGGTGAATGCTTTCTTTGCATTTTTCAAACCAGCTTGATTTCTACATGCTCTCAAATCATCATTCTTCATAATGAAACAATCATACATCATGTGTCCAAGTTTTCCACAGTAAAGACATGAGACATTTATTTTCTTAGATGTATGAAAGTTTACATGAATGTTTCTAGCATGCACATTCTGGACATCCACACTCTTTTTCAGATTTGATTGAGTTCTTGACATGGTGTGTTCATGGGAGTGAGATGTGGAGGTGCTGGGTGCACACGTGGTATGAACAAAAGAAGTGTGTAGCTTGATCTCAAATTTCTTTTTATTCACTGGATTAAAACTCAGCCATTCTCTTTGAAAGTTCACTTTCATGCCCAGCAATTTATCCAAGTTTTCTTGGCCATTCACAAATTTAGATAATGAAGCATTCAAGTCAGAAATTTCTTTTTCAAGAGATGAAATGTGCAATTCAGAATTGGCAAGTTCTTCTTCACAAGTGGAAAGACTAACATTCAACATGGCATTGGTAGTCTTGAGGCATTCTACTTCTTGCCTAAGCTCATCCATATTTTCACATTCTCTAACGACCACAGATTTTCCTTTTTCAAGACTCAACAATCTTTCAGACATGACATTGTTCAACTGTTTCAATTCTTCATTTTCTTTTTCAAGTCTCTTATCATGAGTAAATTCAATTTGGCCAATGTCCATAAGACTCATTCTCTCTTTCTGCTCTTTATTTTCATTTCTCAAGGAAGAGATTTGATCTGTGTGAATTTCAATGTCAAACGTGTAACCATCAATCAATTCCTTAAGGTGTGAGCATTCTTTGCAAGAGTAATCACTTTTATTTTGACCAACATTCTTTTTCAATTTTTTGTTTTCAGATTTTAACTTCTTGTATTTTTCAGCAAGCTCATCATATGCATTCAACAGTTCTTCGTAGCTAAATTCATCTTCACAATCGAAGTCAGAATTTACCTTTGAGCTTGATCCACTTTGCTGATCACTCCCTTGATCACTCGTGCTCGCTACAAGACATCTATCTTTATGTTGTTCCTTGATGTCTGCTAATCCATCCAGTATTTCCTTTGCGGATCTGCAATGGGAGATAAAGGGAAAATAATTAGGATCAACTACAGCAGTTAGCAACTTTAACATTAGACAATTTTGATCATGTTTAAACTTGTAATCTGCGGTCCAGACAGATTTATCTTTAGGTAACTCATAAGGACCATGTGAGATAAGCTTCCATAGCTTAGGATCATATGAGTTGAGTAGACTGCACATCCTTCCTAACCACAAATCAAAATTACAGCCATCAAACACAGGTGGAGAAGTCAAAGTGTACATCATGATAGTCATTGATCCGGATCACTCTAGATCGTTAGATCTATGAAATTAGAGCCTTAGCTCTGATACCAATTGTTGGGTCCCACGATCAATGACACCCAAGAAGGGGGTGAATTGGGTGATTATAAATTTTAAGGAAACTCTTTCCCTTTTAACAAGTGTAATGAAACAATAATTAAAACATCAAATCTGTTGAACTGGCAAGTTAGATTACAACCTACACTAACCCCCACACTAGAAGACAAGACGAATGCTGCGTGGTGGAGTAAACTGCTTACAACAAGATTAAGGAAGTTAATTAAGCCAAGAAGTAGATTCTCTCAATCTCACCGTTCCCACACGATCATATAAAAGGATTCAACAATCAAACCAAGCCAACGCGCAAAACAAACCACAATGCACAGGGATTTTAAGGTGGTTCGGGACCACGATGGGCTCCCTACGTCCACCCCTCACCAAACTAGGTGAGGCTTCACTCGGGGATAAATCCCCAAACGGAGATGACGCTCCAACCACACACGCAGGACGACGCCTGCACACACACACGAGGACATGCCCCAATGCACACACACGAGGACATGCCCCACACACACGAGGACATGCCCCAATGCACACACACACACACACACATGCACGGAGACGAAGTCTCCAAAATGATCCAATAAGCGGATCAACAAAATGCACACACGCTGCGACAAGTGCAGAAAACCTTACACACACGTAGATCTAGGAAGACCTACACACACACATGAATCAAATACGACACACACAAATGAGCACGGATCCAACAATGATCCACACACACACAAGTATGCAGTTTATAAGAAACACAAATATGAAACTTAAAACACAATAAGGCACAGTTGAGAAAAACTCCTGATTTGGCTCTCCTTTGAATGTATGTTGTTGATTTTGAATGTGGCTTCAATCTCCACTTGATCGGAGCTTTAATCCGGGCTTGCTTGGCTCTTCTTTTCCTTGGACAGCACTCTCTTGATCTCCCTTGGATCTCTCTTGACTCCCCTTAGATCGTTGTTGAAGGATGATGAAAGATTCTTGCTCAATTGAAGTTGTAGCTTGATTCTCTATGCAACTTCCAGTTGGGGATCGATTGGAAACTTGTTTGCAGCTTGTTCCCTTCACATTCACGCTCAAAACATGGTGGAAGAAGCCCTGGAGCTGCTGCCTATGACCTGTACACATAAGGATAGAGAGGAATTCAAAATTTCAGATCTAGCTTGGTCCCCTTAGGGTTTACAACCCAATAGGATGTATTTATGCCTCTAGGACGGTCAAGAGACAGCCCTGGGACAAGAGCCACATATCCTGGAGTGATTTGGGGCTTTTGGACCGGATTGGGAGGACTTTTGGCGCACTTAAACGAAGGTCAAATTTGACGGCGCCGCCCCGTACGACCCTCGGGCAAACAGAACCCCAACAGAACCATTTTCATGTTCTGTTTTACAGGGGTCGACCCCAGGGGTTGACCCTCGGGCTAACAGAACGCAAAAAGAACCAAGTTTTGGTTCTGGTTTACAGGGGTCGACCCTTGGGGTCGACCCTTCAATGGGTCGACCCCAGGGGTCGACCCTTTCAGGCAGGGTGCATAAAACTGGTTCTGTTTTGAACAGAACCTAAGAGGGTCGACCCCCTGGGTCGACCCCTTCTTGTTTGGGTCTGAAAAATAGCTAAAACCTCTATCAAATCAATAGAAAATAATTGATTAAATATTACCATAATCCCATGAAGATCAACCATGATTTTTCATCCTGAAAAACATGATAAAGCAAGAGGTTAGATCAAAATCAAAATATATGGGTCATGCATTATCATATGAAGCTAGTTTTGAGACCGAGACCCAAATGACATGTAGTATGATTATGAAAGCATTAGCATGAGACGCATAGATGCTTTGAAAATATTTTCATCTTAAGAACCTCCCCAAGAATATGCATAAGATACTTTGAAACCATTAAGTCTTTAACTATCCAATGAAGTCAATTGAGAGAACGACTAATGAATCACTCCCAATCTAGGCACATGGAAATTCATTTCCAGCTCATGGATACTTACTATGGATTCAAGGGTATCCAATACAAATCAATCAAACCTCGTATGAGTTCCAACTTCAGTCCAGAGCAACATGTATCCAATCATCATTGAGTCACGATTTTGTATGAGTGAGAGGAAGATGATGGATCCTTTCAACAAAGACAAAGAGTGAAGTGGAGATGATTTTACACAATGACAAGTAACCAATTCATATCAACGAATACTCAATGAATACTCAATGAATCTACATTAGTATGGGCAAAAAGAACAAGAACATTAGTCTTAACATTCCCACACTAAAACATGCATGAAGGCGCATGCATTCTAGCCTAGTAGCAGTACTTGCAAAGCAAGATATCAACATGTGAGTTCGTTTGTCATGACGACGAGTTCATTTATGATGAAGACATTTTCCATAGATCACTCACACATCAAAACTATTATCATCACACATGAAGTTTAGTTATCATCAAAACCATAGCTCAACAATGTCAAAGGGGGAGAGGGTGAGTCAAGAGGAGGAGAGTCATGATAGTTAAAGGGGAGAGGGTGAGTCGAGTGGAGGAGAGATAGTTTGGGAGAGAGGTGGAGAGTCATGATAGGGAGAGACAAGTTTTGCATTTGAGAGGGAGAGTTAGGAGGAAGAGTCATATGGTGGAGAGAGTGTCTTGCATTTGCATTGGCAGCCTTTAAGTGTGCTTACTACTTGATCACTCTACTTTGATTGTATTGACATAAATTAACTCATAGTGTTGCCATCATCAAAATGGGGGAGATTGTTGCACTCCTACAGTTTTGATGATGTCTTACACTATAAGTCAATCTTGATAATCTATATTAATACATTCCACTTATACTTTCTTCAGATACTGCACTCTCTAGTTTTACTCAGAAAGTCCATGCATACTTATTTCCATCATGCATTGCATCCGTGCATTTGCTGCATTTTCAATTAAGTAGAGTCTGTGCATGCAAGCATCAAGTCTGTGCAACCCTTGTTGAGGCACGCGACTAAGTCGCTGAATTATCTGTTCATGCATTAGTCTAGTCGGTGCAATTCTCGCATCATGCATTTAAAGTCTGTGCACTCTTCCTTGCCTAGTCCGTGCATAAGAAGCTATAGGTATAACCTCGGTGCAAGTTTTGGCTCGCACAGGTCGGTGCATACTCTGCACGCACCGAGTCAGTGCATTCGTTGCCTGCACACACATACGAGGTCGGTGCAAGTGTCATTTATGCATGATCAACGTCGGTGCTATTTCTTGTCTTAGGCATGATTTAAGTCTGTGCACTGTTCCAATCCTGAGCAATAATGTCCGTCCATGTTTGTGGTACGATGCTTTCTAAAGTCTGTGCATACTTTGCATTAGGGCACCTGAACTAGGTGCAATTTCCATCTCGGTGCATTTCATCGTTGGTGCAGTCTCTCTTGTAGAAGGCATGTTAGTGTCTGTGCTTTGATTTGTCTTGAGCAACAATATCCATGCAATCTTTGCAATAGGTTGCATATGGTCAGTGCAATCTTTGTTCATGCATGAACGTAAGGCCTGTGCATGTCTTGGCTTGTCCTCAATCAAGGACTGTGCATGCTCGTACTTAATGTAGCTTTCACTCATATCTTCTCCTGCTTGGCAGGTCTGTCACCTAGTCGAGCATGTGTCTGACGAACCCAAAACCAGTGGGACACTCCACGTGGAAGATGAGGTACCAGGTTCAAGGGCTCGTGATCTGAGGTAACAAAAAGAAAGGATGATCCTGCCACGTGGAATCGAAAAGGGATCAGCTATGCCAGAAGGAATGGATGGGAATCGTGATAACCACACGACTCCTTCTAGCTATAAAAGAGGTCGACGGTTGCAAGAAAAAGTTGCTGAAAGATAGAGAAAGATAGAGAAAGATAGAGAAAGATAGAGAAAAAAGGATAGAGAAAAAGGAAGAGAGCATCTGCAGCCACTAAAGAATTTCCCTATACGAGAGAAGAGCCTGAAGTGTTTGAGTGATCATTGTTGGGTTTTAGAGCTTGGAAGATTGCTTCTCTGGAAGCTACATTTTCGATGTTTTGAGTGATTGATTTCTTCTCATTTCTTCGTTTTACAAGTTGTTTCTTTAATTTCTTATATACTGTCTGGTTACCCTCTAAGTGTTCTTAGAGGAAGGGAGATTGGTTCTCCAGTTGCGAGTGAAGGCATTTCGCTCCTGTGTGTTGACACATGTTTTTTACCGATAAGTTGAGTCGTTCCTCTTACTCCCATTTATTGATGCCTCGAGTTGTCCATCACTCGCTGGGTTATTTTCTGGCACGTTTTGGGCTTATTTTATGGGTAGCCTCCCTCCCTTGTTAGGTCCGAGTTGATTCAGGGCTTAATGGGCCTTGGCTTCGATTAATCTAGCTTTTCTATGAATTTCAAGCGCCCATTACATGTGCGGTCAACCTCCAGCCGTTCAACCATATGTGCTGTTGATACAGGGCCGTTCATATATTTATGGGATATTTGGCTGATTTCTTGAATTATCACCGACAAGCATATATACGGCCTAGACATAGCCGCATAAGACCATTGTGCGGTACCTCATAAGCCGTTCTTCTTCCAGAGTCCTACGTTCGACTGGTTTTCAGATAATTATATATTTAGCTCATTTATCTTGATTTTCCACCGACAGGCATGGACGGTTTCCTCTTGGCCGCTCTTGTAGATGTAAGGTCGGCTATCAGCCGTTCATCTATCAGAGTCCAACGGTGAAGATTTCGGTCAGTTCGATGGATATTTAGATAATATTTTATATTTATTTGAATTTCCACCGACAGGGTTGAACGGCCTAGGAGATGGCCGCACATCCCGTTGGGTGGTCTATCGTGAGACCGTCCATACTCTCGATTCTTGAAAGATTAACCGATTTTTTTCTCTCTATCCGTGGTTTTGTCCCAAACTTCTCCCGTCATTTTCTCCGCGAATATTGAGCCATTTCAAGTGCCGTTTCTTCTGGATGAGAGATAATTCGATTATCTCCATCTTTCCTGTGATTATCTCGACCTGAAAATGTGTAAAAACCCTAATTTCGGGGCTGGCTTCCTAGATAAATAGACCCTAGAGGCTACCTTTGAAAAGGGGAAGATTGGAGGTCATGGCGAAGCCCTGCCGAATCCTTGAGTGACCTACGACCAGGGAGGGAGGCCTTCTATGTCCATACAGGCCTCCGGTCCAGGGAGTAACTTTCGTTTTGAGTCTTTTTTATATTTGATAGTCCGTCATTCCCTTTTGGTTGCATGCATCATTCTCCACGTTTTTCTTCACTTGCACTATCATTCACACACCCTCCCACGTTTTTGACGCCCCCAGGGGTTTAAAACTCCCCAGGTATCCTCCACTTCATTTAGTTACATTTATTTCCTTTCATGTTAGCATTTACTACACTCTATAGTTCTGATATTGGGTTTTTCTTTGTGTTTTACACTCTGTTTCGCAGGTCAGCAACTCACTAACGCGAGGCCCATCCTTTCTGGCCGGCCGGAAAGGGTGAAGGTTGGACTCTTGCAACTTCTGGCGTGGTGGTCTTGTGCGGCTTCTTCCGGACCGTTCAAGAGGAGGTGCGGTGTATTTTGGACCGTTCTTCTTCTTCCTGCGGTCGTGATAGAATCGTTCAACTGCTAGGAGTGCTTCATCCCGCGTCTTCTGCAGCGTTATTAGACGGTCTGTCTTGAGACCGTGCATCATTACAGGCGGTTCATCCTGAGCCGTATATCTTTGCAGCGCTGCACCTCAGGCGAGTACCTCTCCCTCTTTCCAAGGTACGATGTTCATCACGTGCGGCACCTTGGTGGCGATCACAGGTTTTTATTCCTCCCTTTCCCTCTGTCTTCATTCATTTCCCATGTTGGATGTGGTAAGATAGGCATGGGAAGGCATTAAAGAACGGACGGGAGGAGAAATATATCCACACCCTTCTTTTGTGGCGATCAAGGTGGGACACCTTGTGCCCATCGTGTTAGTGATTTGCTGACCCCCTCTTTTGTTGTGTATGTCCTTTTTCTTGAAGTGATTAAAGGTTGAGTCGCGTTCTCTGTCCTCTGGAATGTGAACGGCTCTCCGAGGGCCGTCCACCGTTTGTCCGGTGGAAGGTTCACCGTTTTTCTCTGCGAACACTGCCAGTTCTTCTCCAAGCTTGCTATCTCGAGCGGTCTCCTATCGCCCGTTCATCCGTTATACGGCCTGCGTTTGGCCGTCCACCGTGCTGGCATAGGTACACCTCTGTATTCATACTGTTTGTTTGGTTGCTGTTGCACGGTGGCTTCTGGTCCGTTCCAGAGCTTAAGCGGTTGTATATAGACCGCTCATCTCGGTACGCTTCTCATCTCTGTCTTCTATCATTTTAGCATTTCATGATTTTTGTGTTTCTTTGTAGTTATTCCTTGGTTTGAACGGTTCATCAAGAACCATCTATCTCCTTGAGCGGTCTTCCAGAGGCCGTCCTTGTCGTGCTACAGTGCACCCGTGCTCCACTTTGATTGCCACGTTATATGATTGTCGTGATATTTGGTGCTGATTATTGATCTCCCCCCTGCTCTTATATCATTGTTGCATACTTGTTTTCATTTCTTACATATTTGATTGATAATTGATTGCTAGTTTCTAGGCTAGATTTTGCATGCACTCCGGTGCACATAGGATCATACACTCTCATTAGTAGTTGCATTCCTACCGAGGTAGGGTTTCCTCTCATCTCCATACTCCTTGGAGTCGACTAGGAGACCTTGCCGAGGACCTCCGTAAGTCCCCGCGAGCCATGGATTCCCACACGGACGTCGGGCAGGTTGTACCACATCATCCCCCAGTCTAGGGTCTGCATTCATGAGAGGGAGAGTCCTTTAGAGTCACCCATTTTCCCATTCTTACCCTGGTTAGGTACCTTGTGGTTGAGTGAACTCACATTTTAATTAATCCACTAAGGTCCTAAAAGGGAACATATAAAAATCTTCGCGTATCATTTGGAATTTGATTGGGTAATTGGTTGATTCTTTTCTCATCTCTTCCCTCCATTATATGTTGTAGTATCACCATTCGCCGCATTTTGTCAGATTAGGCTCATTTGGTCTAGTTCATCTTCGTGTGTCTCCATTTAGTTGCATTTGTCTTAGGTTCATTTCCCTCCTTGTATTCCTTTGAAATTCACTGTATAAAGTCTCCATTCTCCCCATGGAGCACTTCTCCCCTGTACCTTCTTCCTATACTTCTCCATCTTCTTACCCCCGTGTGGATTCCTCTTCCCATGCAGGCCCATCTCCTTATTCCCCAATTGGACCCTATTCTTTTAATGGGCCTTCTTATCCCGCCCGTGCTGCTGCTAGCCCAATCAATCCTCATTCCTACATACATGATTCTTCCAGGCCCATGCATTCCTCCATTCCGGGAACGGGCTTTCCTTCTTCTCAGGCCAGATCCCCTTATCCGGCCCATCATCATTATCCTGGTCTAAATTCATCATCTCTTGCTCAGGCTGGCTCATATCCTTCTCGGACTCTTCCTACCGAGGAGATGTTCGCTCAGGCCCAACGCCAGCTTGATGAATTACAACGACGAATCAATCCTCAAGTTTCTTTGGATATCCCATTTGCCTTTCAGGGTCTTCAACTCCCACCACGTTTACAGATCCCGGCTTATTGTCGCTATGGTGGAATTGGTGACCCCTATGTCCATTTGAAGGATTTCCTCTATAAGTCGACCCAGTTCCAGCATGATCAACACTTGATGGCCTATTTATTTGGCCTATCTTTAGAGGGCTCGACCAAGGACTGGTTCTTCACATTACCGCAAGAGCAGCTAATGAACTTTCAAGCCATCCAAGCAAGATTTATTCAGCAATATCAAGACTGTGGGGCCCAGATATTCTGTGGTTGATCTGGCCCACGAGAAGATGAAGCCCGACAAAGAATTCTCGACCTTCGCCGACCGCTGGCGTCGCCTGTCCACGCAAGTCCCGGGGCATATTCGGAGGGCGAGCAGATCAAGATGGTTATTTCTAATGCAACACCCGAGCTCAGATGCATCTTAGCCCTGAATGATATCACTTCATGGCAACAACTTTACAGTCGAGCCCGCTTCATTAGCCAACAACTCATAGTTTTCTTTGACCACAAGTCTCCTCCACCTTCGCCTTCCACATACCCCTTCTCTTCCCCATCCTCCACCATGAGTCAGCCCTCCACCTCATATCCCCCCACGAGTCGGCCCTCCGCTCCCACACACCCATATGCCTCCACATGTCCCTCCACTACATCTCCCTTCACGAGTCAGCCCTCCGCTATTTCATCTCCCCACGCCTCTCCACTTTCGATCAAGGAAACACTACACCCAGAGCGGGTGGATGCCGTCCACTATATTCCCGCTCCCTCCACACCTCCACATCCTTCACTTACTAGCCCTCTGCCTTCACCTACGCAATCCCCCTTGCTTACGCAACCCCCGCTACCATCTCCATTACCTTTTTATACCCCTCGGCATCCACCTTGCCCGAAGCGGGCTTTTCACTCTTCGTTGCCGAAAATATTTACAGATGTTTTTAGGGCTTTGATGGCCACCCATGCGTTGCAGCTCCCTCCGGTTATGCCTTGTCGATGCGCGGTCGGGAGTTTGCTCCATTTTTATGAATTCCATCGTCAACAGGGGCTTTTGATTGAAGACTGCCCCGAGTTCCGGGAACTTGTTTACAGTTTGGAAGATAAGAAGATGATTGATTGGGCTGTCATACGCAAAGTTATTTCAGATCTCAGCAACAAGCAGCAGCAGCAGCAAGCACCGCCTAGGCAACCGTCTCCACTTCAAGACCAGCGGCACCCTGGTGTTTCTTTAGTTAATAAGATACCTGCTCTGCTACCCACTTCTTCCTCCATCCCATCTCCTCCACCACCTTTACCTACCCCAGCCTCCGCTCGGGCAACCTCTCTTTCACCCTCCGTTTCCACCACCACACCTGTCCCCAACGCCCCTCGACGTGTCGTAAAGATACGCCGAAGAGTGCCACCACCTGCCACTTTTCTCACTACGCCACTACCTTCCTCTCCTCCTTGTTCCCCACCCCTACCTTCACCTCCATTATCCCCATTGCCTTCACCATCTCCATCAACCACATCACCCCCTTTGCCACCCTCATCACCTTTGCCACCATCGCCACCACTTCTTTCACTCCCCCTTTCGCTATCATCCTCTGAGCCCGAGCAGGCCGAGCCTAAACCCACACCTCCACTTTTGCCTTTACCTCCACCCATGCCCATCATCATCATTATTCCCCCATCACTTGCGCCATCGTCGCCCGCGCCCTTCAAACCTCCTCCTAACCTCCCTCTACCACTTCCCACTCCACGGAGCAGGTACATGCTACCTCTGGTGCCCTCGAGTCTAGTCCCCATGGAGAAAAAGAGCCGAGCCAGGTTTTAGCTGTGCATTGTAAGCTTCAAGACTTCATTTGCTACATGCCGGTCCGAGTCCTGGTCCCTGGCTATTCTAGGGACAATGAGCCTGCATTTGCTATGAAGACGGTTGCCAAGAAGAGTTCCTGTACATTGGTGCCAGTTTCTTCAAAAGCGAGGCCGGTGGCAATCTCTTTGCTCACCAGAGAATTCACTATTGATGTTGTTATCACCTCTTGCTTGATTGCTATTCAGTTCAATGGCCCAGAAGAGTTTTCTGCCAGATGGTGCTAACCCACACGGCCGCCAAGAGTTTAATGAATTCAGCATTCAAGAGGCAATTGGCCGTGTCCTCGAGATTGACCAGGGGCATTCTACATTTTCTGTCCCATCTTCCTCGGCATATTGGTGAGGCGGCCACGTCAATGCCGCACATCGCCCTCCCTTAGTTATGTCCTGCGCTTCTAGCAAGGGAGTTATGCTTCATGCCCAACTGCCGAGTGGAGATGCCAAAGCTCCATGTTCTAGTGCCGACTGATAAAACTCCACTGTTTCCTGATGTTCATTCCAAGGAGTTAACTGTTCTAGAATGCCCTTCTGTGGTTAGCACCGCACATCTAGAGGCAACCATCCCAATGAAGCTGCATATTCACGACCGGGCTAGGCCGTCTGCCAGGTGGGCCCGTTATTTGAGAAAGTATTATAGATTAAGAAGCTCGAAGGCCCGAGTCCGCTCCAGGCGGAGTTGTTTCAAGAAGATTTCTACCAAGAAGAGGTGGCGGCATAAGTTCAAGGGCCGTCAGTTGTGCACTCGGGAGTCCACTTCCTCCTCTTCTTCTTCCGTCCATTCATCTTTTCTTCTGCTCAATTCCTACCCTTGGGTGGTGTACCTTCCACCACCTGACTATATTTCTACCATCTTCTCCTATCCTCACCATTCCAGGCCTCGGCCTAGGTTTTCCTCTTCCCCTGATCTAGGAGCATCTTCTAGTTTTTCTCCCCGGATACGTCCGGATTCCGTTTCTCATCCTTTTCCCCTGACCCTATTGGGGATTCCTTGTGCTCGTTCCCTGACCTTGTCAGGTGATTTTTCTGATTTTTCCCCGACTTTGTCGGGTGGTTTCCATTTCTTTTCCGCGACCTTGTCGGGTGTTCATGCATTTTCTTCCCCGTCTTCGGTGGGTGATCGCTATTCCTTTTCTCCGACCATATCGGATGATCGTTCTCCTTCTTCCTTATCTTCACAGTTATCCTTTCGTCGTCTTTCTGTTCTTTCCTCCTCACCCTTTCAGGGTTCTTATCCCTTTTCTTGTTGTTTTCGAGGCTTTAGTCCGCCTTGATCTTAGTTAATTTTTGTTCATTCTGTATTCGGTTCCTTGTTATCAGGACCTCTGCGCCTTAATGAGGGAGTTCTAGCACTCGTCTCTCTTCCTTTTTGTCATCCTTCGTCCAGTTTGGTGTCTGCCGCTCCTCTATGTCAAGGAATCTCTACACTTTGCTATCCTCTTCATTTTGTCCTGGCAAGCAAGGGATATAAGGCTCGTGCTGATCAAAGCTCGATGACCATGTTCGCTTCAGGATGCCGGTTTCCACGCCATCGATTTGCAAAGGTATCGTTATTTCGTGTAAGAAATATGCTGTCATTGTTAATATTTCTATTTATTTCTTCACATGGTTATAATGCTATTCCTCAACATGGTTGAGTGGCTTTAGTTGAATTTGCCTAAATTTGTGTCAAATAAAATGAGTTTACTTCTGCAGCATCCTTAGGCTAGTGATAGCTCCGCGCTGGGAGTTTAGTCCTTTCCCCAATTGTTAAGGGTGACCCTTTTGAGTATGGATTTTTCACACACTACACAGCGAGCCATAGCCGATCTCTCTAAGGCACACCATTGTTGCTTTGGCCATGCTTTGGGTATGCACAAAGGCCTTTTCTCTTCTCTACTCGGCCAAGTGCAGGGACAAGAGATTGATGGATGAAATGACCAGCCTGGGCGCTCCCCGATACGAGAGAGGTTTCAAATAGGGGCAGTCTTGAAAGAAAGGAAAAGGAAAAAAAGAAATGAGTGAAAAACACCATGAAAAATGCCCCTGATCCTAGTAACCGGGCCTGCTTCTCCTAACAAGAGTTGAGGTTCGTGTAAAACGGTGAAGGGTAGTGCAACATCATGCGTGTATCAAAATCAAAAGTGAGCGTTATTTCAATATCTGGCCGATAAGGGCTATGCAAAATTATGGTTGAAGACACAAAGCCCCGGTGCAATAGACCTACTCTTTGAGGGGTAATGCCCTGGAAGGAATTCGAGCCCTGATATCTCTCATCCTACACGAAGTTTGTCTCCAATTTTTCTTCTGTTTCTCCCTCTTAGGCTGGGTTGTATCCTGGGTATGGCCTTAGTAGGGGCACCGTTCTTTAGAAGGGGTTGGTTGTGGTAAGTCACCCTCACATGCACGCCCTGCTTAAGGGAAGCTTTTAATGAAAGGGGTAGAAACGACGATCCCTGGCCAGTAGTTCGAACCTGTCTTTGGGTGCTGCGGATTGCTGTTGTCAAAAATATAAAAAAATCAAGTATTATCAAAAAAAATAAAAAAAAATCAGATATTGTCAAAATTCTAAAAAAATCAAATATTTTCAAAGTTCTGACAAAAAAATCAAATATTTTCAAAAAAAGAAAAATCAAGAAAATTGGAAAAAATCAAAAAAAAATATTTATCTTTTGTTCCTTTCTATCTATTTGTTTTGAGGACAGATACATAATATGTTTGCCAAGTGTGCAGGTTGCAGGTGCTCAATTTTTCCTTGCTCCATATTTTGTGCTCTGCCTCCTGTCCACATCTTTGATCTGTTCTTTCCTTCTTCAATCATATCTCTCGATCTATTCTGAAGCTTATATCCTTCTCAGCTATTGTTTGTAATGATCATATCTATATGAGAGGGTTTTGCCTCACGATTATGAACCTGGTGGTTCTGCTTCATTCTGATCTTAGGTTTTGATTGAAGTACGTATTTTGTTCATGTCTTTTGTCCCGCCGTGTCCTTGTCTCGTGTCTGTGTCCCACCGTGTCATCCCACACATGTTGTTTTGTCCCTCACCACATGTTGTTAGTTATTTTGCATATGTTGATATTCGTCCCTATACGTTCCCTGTGTTGTCCCAACCGTGTGATCATCTGTCATGTTCTTGTCCCGACCGTGTGTTATCCCATCACCTTGTTGTCTTGTCACACCGTGTTCATACATGCATGTTGTTGGTTCATGCCCTTGCATATGTGCTTGTTTACCTTCGTTTGATCGTCATGTTATGTCATCTTGTTTGTCATTCAGTTAATCATTGTGTTATATTCGTTATGCTTATCTTATTTATCTTATTCATAAAAATCCATAAAAATCTGAAAATGAAAATCCAAAAAGCATGCTATTTCACCTACACAGATAAGTCAGGTATGGCTTTCTAACCCTATCACCCTTATTGCATTACTATATGGTATTATGTTATATTATCTCGAGAACCAGTTGGTTATCTACGTGTTCCAAGATCTGATGTTCCCCTTTAATAAAAATGATGATGATCCAGGTTCACGTGTTTAATATTCGGATAGGCCGTTAGGTTGGGAAAGCATGGGGAGGATGGTTCTATCCTGCACGCTGTGGTTGCGGATGATATCTTGACTCTGATTCTCCCAGCTTAGTAATATTATTCTCGAGTATTTTATATTTTAATCTTTCTTTGCATTTGTTTTAACAATTTCTTTTATTTTAGCCCAGCATGCATCATACGCATCTTTTGAGCTTTCATGACCCATGGTTTGCCTGTAAAATATCCCGTCAGTGATGGTTAGCGGTGCGTTCAGTGTTTGGGTAAGAGGAACTAATTCCACTCTGAGTTGGAAGGTTCACTTTGGTCAATTCGCTTGGTTTGGTTGATTAAGAGGTCCTCGTCTAGAGCTTTAGCATGTTTCCTTTACTTTTACTGCCTGCTTTTGGCCTCCTCATTGGACCGCGGGATTGTGTCCCCCATGAGGTTGGTCTTATCAATTTGTTGCATTTCGTTTAGTTTAGTTCCTCCAGACTGGTGTCGCTTTTGGTTTAATCATTCATTGCGTTTGGTTCAGAGTTTTTTAGAAAATTCCTGTCGCTTGTTGGTAAAAACGGGTGTCATTTTACCTTAACGCCCGCTTTTCGGTCCGCTCCGCTTCATTTCCGCTTCATCTCCATGTTCCATGTCACTTTCGCTTCACCTCCGCTCGCTCCCCTGCAAAGAGGATGTTAAGGAGGGGCATCTATTGACACTCGTTTTTTGCCGATAAGTTGAGTCGTTCCTCTTACTCCCATTTGTTGATGCCTCGAGTTGTCCATCACTCGATGGGTTGTTTTCTGGCACGTTTTGGGCTTATTTTATGGGTAGCCTCCCTCCCTGGCTAGGTCCGAGTTGATTCAGGGCTTAATGGGCCTTGGCTTCGATTAATCGAGCTTTTCTATGAATTTCAAGCGCCCATTGCATGTGCGGTCAACCTCCAGCCGTTCAACCATATGTACGGTTGATACAGGGCTGTTCATATATTTATGGGATATTTGGCTGATTTCCTGAATTATCACCGACAAGCATATATACGGCCTAGACATAGCCGCATAAGACCATTGTGCGGTACCTCATAAGCCGTTCTTCTTCCAGAGTCCTACGTTCGACTGGTTTTCAGATAATTATCTATTTAGCTCATTTATCTTGATTTTCCACCGACAAGCATGGATGGTTTCCTCTTGGCCGCTCTTGTAGATGTAAGGTCGGCTATCAGCCGTTCATCTATCAGAGTCCAACGGTGAAGATTTCGATCAGTTCGATGGATATTTGGATAATATTTTATATTTATTTGAATTTCCACCGATAGGGTTGAACGGCCTAGGAGATGTCCACACATCCCGTTGGGTGGTCTATCGTGAGACCGTCCATCCTCTCGATTCTTGAAAGATTAACCGATTTTTTTTCTCTCTATCCGTAGTTTTGTCCCAAACTTCTCCCGTCATTTTCTCCGCGGATATTGAGCCATTTCGAGTGCCGTTTCTTCTGGATGAGAGATAACTCGATTATCTTCACCTTTCCTTTGATTATCTCGACCTGAAAATGCGTAAAAACCCTAATTTCGGGGCTGGCTTCCTAGGCTCTATAAATAGACCCTAGAGGCTACCTTTGAAAAGGGGAAGATTGGAGGTCATGACGAAGCCCTGCCGAATCCTTGAGTGACCTACGACTAGGGAGGGAGGCCTTCTACGTCCATACAGGCCTCCGGTCCAGGGAGTAACTTTTGTTTTGAGTCTTTTTTATATTTGATAGTCCGTCATTCCCTTTTGGTTACATGCATCATTCTCCACATTTTTCTTCACTTGCACTATCATTCACACACCCTCCCACGTTTTTGACGCCCCCAGGGGTTTAAAACTCCCCAGGTATCCTCCACTTCATTTAGTTACATTTATTTCCTTTCATGTTAGCATTTACTACACTCTATAGTTCTGATATTGGGTTTTTCTTTGTGTTTTACACTCTGTTTCGCAGGTCAGCAACTCACTAACGCAAGGCCCATCCTTTCTGGCCGGCCGGAAAGGGTGGAGGTTGGACTCTTGAAACTTCTGGCGTGGTGGTCTTGTGCGGCTTCTTCCGGACCGTTCAAGAGGAGGTGCGGTGTATTTTGGACCATTCTTCTTCTTCCTGCGGTCGTGATAGAACCATTCAACTGCCAGGAGTGCTTCATCCCGCATCTTCTGCAGTGTTATTAGACGGTCTGTCTTGAGACCGTGCATCATTACAGGCGGTTCATCCTGAGCCGTATATCTTTGCAGTGCTACACCCCAGGCGAGTACCTCTCCCTCTTTCCAAGGTACGGCGTGTTCATCACGTGCGGCACCTTGGTTGCGATCACAGGTTTTTATTCCTCCCTTTCCCTCTGTCTTCATTCATTTCCCATGTTGGATGTGGTAAGATAGGCATGGGAAGGCATTAAAGAACGGACGGGAGGAGAAATATATCTATAGTGTGTACCCTCTGGTTTAGAGGAAGGGAGGTTGGTCCTCCGGTTCTGATCTTGCTGGGGCAAGGTCAGGTTCAGATCCTGTGGCTTGCAGGATCGGTGGTTGAGGGATTTGTTCCCTTGTGGCAAGCTGTGCGACAGCAGATGTCTGCAGACTGAGTCTGCTGTGCTTTACATTGCTTAGTGCAAGGAAGCCTTACTCCAGCGGAGTAAGGGGTGGACGTAGATTGCTGACTGCAATCGAACCACCTTAAAAAATCTCTGTGCCTTGGTGTGGTTTGATCTTGTCTGCTATACTGTTTTCAGCTTGCCATGTGTTTGTTCTCTACTCTACTCATGTATTAGTCTCATCGATATTTTGTCTCTCTTGCTGCTTCGTGGCCAAGATTAAGTAGAATTCTTATTGCGTGTCAAATCATACCGTCGATCTTCGTATTAGATAAAATTTGGGGGTGATCTATTCATCCCCCCCTTCTAGCTCACCCTTCGTGCGTGCTATCAGTTTTTACCCCGTGTGTGTACCACGTGGGGTATGGGACCCACGTGGGACCATCGGTGCTTGGCAGCCCAACCCGCCGCATGGATTATGGGGTCCATGTGCGAAGCCCCTCATGTCCGCCCACAGCATGATAGTGTGGGGCTCTGCGCTGCCATAAGGAAATACGGTCTAACCTTCGCTACCAGCTCGAGCTTTTAGCGTAATGGTAGGGGCTTGATCCTATAAAATGGTATCAGAGCGAGGTCGCGGGTTCAAATCTCAGGTGCCGCTAGGGGGGAGATTGTTGGTTTATGCCAGTGTCTCCTTGGATTTTTATTTTCTTTGTTAATTTGGATCTGTTCTTCAGTGACAGCTGTCACTTTTCTCTTTACCATCCTATGCTCTTTACTTAAAGCATTAAACTTAGCTAGCAATTCAGCATAGGAATCTTCCTAATCATCAATTGTAAAGTTCTCAAAAATATTTGTTACCTCTTCGTCACTTTTGGCCATGAGGCATATTCCTTCTTCATCTTCCTCTGACGAGTTGGTCTTTGGGTCTTCCTCCTCATCACTCCATGTGCAGACCATAGCTTGAGGTTTCTTCTTCAGCACCTTGGAGGGCTTCTTCTAGAGATCAGGACATTCACCCTTTATATGTCCTGTCTTCCTACAGTGATAACACGTAATCTTCTTAGCACTCCTATTTTTATCATTGTTAAAATCAAACTTCTTACCAGAGGGATACGACCCTTTCCTTATAAAGGTTTTTCCCTTCGTTCGCAGAAACTTTCTAAACTGACGAGTGAGCATAGCTTGCTCCTCTTGATCAAGGTCTGATAAACCATCAGACTCCCCACTGCTACTACCGCTGATGCTGCTAGCTTTACTACTGGACACCTTGAGGGCAATGTTATTGCCCTTCTTCTCACTTCCTTCGCCATTCCTCTTGAAATTCATTTCATAGGTCATTAGGGATCCTATCAGTTCAGTAACTGTCATTTTCGACAGGTCCCTAGACTCTTCTATCACTCTTGCCTTAGTGTGCCAAGCGGGGGATAACGACCTAAGAATTTTCCTGACAATGTCCCCCTCTAAAATTTGTTTCCCAAGCCCATTAAGACTATTAGTAATCAAAGACAACCGGGCATACATTTCAATGATCGTCTCCTCAGATTTCATTTTAAATAATTCATATTCTGAGGTAAGCATGTTTACCTTAGTGGCCTTCACTTGGGATGTACCTTCGTAGATCAGCTCCAATTCATCCCACATCTTCTTGGCAGTCTTGCAGGCAGAAATCCGGGCGTATTCATTAGGGTGAACCGCGCACTGTATGATGTTCAGGGCCGACCAGTTGATGGTTGAAAGTTTGATGTGATCATCCGTCCACGCATCTTCATTCGGTGGAAGCTCATAAGGCCCTACGGTGATCACTCTCCAGAGCTTGTGGCTCTGTGCTCTCATAAACACCTCCATCCTGTTCTTCCAGTAAAAATAGTTAGTACCATCAAAGAAGGGACGGCGACTTATGGACTATCCCTCAGCCATGAAGCTTCGAGGACCGCTAGATCTAGGATTACCCTGGCCGTTGGACCACATGACGGGTAACCTGCTCTGATACTAATTGATAGCATGCACGAAGGGTGAGCTAAAAGAGGGGGGGATGAATAGGTCACCCCCAAATTTTATCTAATACGAAGATCGATGATATGATTTAACACGTAATAAGAATTCTACTTAGTCTTGGCCACGAAGCAGCAAGAGAGACAAAATATCGATGAGACTAATACATGAGTAGAGCAGAGAACAAACACTTGGCGAGTTGAAAACAGTATAGCAGACAAGATCAAATCACACCAAGGCACATAGATTTTTTAAGGTGGTTCGATTGCAGTCAGCAATCTACGTCCACCCCTTACTCCACTGGAGTAAGGCTTCCTTGAACTAAGCAATGTAAAGCACAGCAGACTCAGTCTACAGACATCTGCTGTCGCACACCTTGCCACAAGGAAACAAATCCCTCAACCACTGATCCTGCAACCCACAGGATCTGAACCTGACCTTGCCCCAGCAAGATCAGAACCGGAGGACCAACCTCCCTTCCTCTAAACCAGAGGGTACACACGAGCGAAATGCCTTCACTCACAACTGGAGAACCAATCTCCCTTCCTCTAAGAACACTTAAAGGGTAACAAGACAGTATATAATAAATTGGAGAAACAACTTGTAAAATGAAGAAATGAGAAGAAATCAATCACTTAAAACATCGAAAATGTAGCTTCCAGAGAAGCAATCTTCCAAGCTCTAAAATCCAACAATGATCACTCAAACACTTCAGGCTCTTCTCTCGTATAGGGAAATTCTTTAGTGGCTGCAGATGCTCTCTTCCTTTTTCTCTATCCTTTTTTCTCTATCTTTCTCTATCTTTCTCTATCTTTCAGTAGCTTTTTCTTGCAGCCGTTGACCTCTTTTATAGCTAAAAGGAGGCGTGTGGTTATCACGATTCCCGCCCATTCCTTCTGGCAGAGTTGATCCCTTTTCGAATCCACATGGCAGGATCATCCTTTCTTTTTGTTGCCTCGGATCACGAGCCCTTGAACCTGGTATCTCATCTTCCACGTGGAGTGTCCCAACTAGTTTTGGGTTCGTCAGACACATGCTCGACCAGGTGACAGACCTGCCAAGCAGGAGAAGATATGAGTGAAAGCTACATTGAGTATGAGCATGCACAATCCTTGATTGAGGACAAGCCAAGACATGCACAGGCCTTACATTCGTGCATGAACAAAAATTGCACTGACCATATGCAACCCAATGCAAAGATTGCACGGATATTGTTGTTCAAGACAAAGCAAAGCACGGACACTAACATGCCTTCTACAAGAGAGACTGCACCAACGATGAAATGCACCGAGATGGAAATTGCACCTAGTTCAGGTGCCCTAATGCAAAGTATGCACAGACTTTAGAAAGCATCGTACCACAAACATGGACGGACATTATTGCTCAAGACTGGAACAGTGCACAGACTTAAATCATGCCTAAGACAAGAAATAGCACCGACGTTGATCATGCATAAATGACACTTGCACCGACCTCGTATGTGTGTGCAGGCAACGAATGCACTGACTCGGTGCGTGCAGAGTATGCACCGACCTGTGCTAGCCAAAGCTTGCACCGAGGTTATACCTATAGCTTCTTATACACGGACTAGGCAAGGAAGAGTGCACAAACTTTAAATGCATGATGCGAGAATTGCACCGACTAGACTAATGCATGAACAGACAATTCATCGACTTAGTCGCGTGCCTCAATAAGGGTTGCACAGACTTGATGCTTGCATGCACAGACTCTACTTAATTGAAAATGCAGCAAATGCACGGACGCAATGCATGATGAAAATAAGTATGCATGGACTTTCTGAGTAAAACTAGAGAGTGCAGTATCTGAAGAAAGTATAAGTGGAATGTATTAATATAGATTATCAAGATTGACTTATAGTGTAAGACATCATCAAAGATACTGGGAAGATGGAAGAAAAAACTGAGAAACAAGAAGTAGAAGAACCACAAGAAGATGATACAAATCAGAAGATCAAGTTGAACAGCAGCTACCAAGGCAATGGATATTTGCAAAGGACCATCCACCGGAGAATGTGATGGGCAATGTAGATGAAGGAATAAGAACACGAGCCTCTTTCAGGGAAGTTGAAAATACGGATTACATAGACTTACTTTCCCATGTTGAACCTCACTCCATAGAAGAGGCCTTGAATGATGAGTCATGGATCATGGATATGCAAGAAGAACTACACCAGTTCCAAAGGAACAAAGTGTGGTTCCTCGTGCCATGTCCTAAAAACCAGTCAGTGATTGGAACAAAGTGGATTTTTTGAAACAAAACAAACGATCAAGGAGTGGTAACTAGGAACAAGGCCAGGCTAGTAGCTAGAGGCTATAGCCAAGAGCTTGGGATTGACTTTGATGAGTCTTTTGCTCCTGTAGCAAGACTCGAGGCAGTGAGAGTTTTATTAGCATTTGCATGTTGCAACAATATTAAATTGTTTCAAATGGATGTTAAAAGTGCCTTTTTGAATGGCTATATCCAGGAGGACGTGTATGTGGAGCAACCACCGGGGTTTGAAGACACGAAGCATCCAGTCCACGTGTACAAGCTAGACAAAGCACTCTATGGTCTGAAACAAGCACCCCGTGCGTGGTATGAACGGTTAAGTGATTTCCTTATTCAAAATGGATTCAAACAAGGTAATGTTGATCAAACTCTTTTTACAAAACTGAATGGTAAGAAAATTCTAATTGTTCAAGTGTATGTAGATGATATCATTTTTGGCTCCACTAAAGATGCTCTTAGTAAGGACTTTACAAAGTTGATGCAAAGTGAATTTGAAATGAGTCTTATGGGAGAGCTAACATTCTTCTTGGGATTGCAGGTCACACAGACGGTTGATGGTTTGTTCATACACTAGAAGAAGTACGCTATGGAGTTGCTAAAGAAATTCAATTTGACATCTTGTTCATACACTAGAAGAAGTACGCTATGGATTTTCATCTTGTGTGAAAAATCATCTTGGTCTGTATTGCATTCCTTCTATTTATAATGTACACACATGTTCATTGTTATTTCTATGGCCGATATCACCTTGAATACATTCAAATGCCAACAAAGGAGCAAAAACCGTTCAAAATCTGAAATCCGGAGCATTGGATAAGAAACGTCAAGTATGATCTTAAATTTTCTTAAACATCTCCCCAATTGATTTCAACCCTTAAAAACACTTAATTACCTTTGATTCCAACATGCTTTTACCATTGGGGACTCGAGCCAAACCTTCCTTGGCCCTCCTCATACATTTAACTCATTTTTTGCTGAAAACCAGAGGAAGGGTCGACCCTCGGGTCACCCGGTTCTGTCCGGGGCTAAGAGGAACAGGGGTCGACCCAACGGGTCGACCCATTCTGGTTTGGCGGCTTCGCCACGTCCGAACCGTTCGTGAATAGGGTCTAAACCCTATCATCGCCCCTCCCATCCTTATAAAACCTCTCAAGCCCTCTTCTAAGCCTAGCCACCACATCTTGCAAGCCCTAAAAACCCATTCTTGGCACCAAAATCGCTCCAGCCCTAGCCGCAGGTTCCTCCGGTGACATCTCGCGGAAATCCCTTTCTTGCGGTTCAACGCGTCATTCTTGCTTCCCCATCCTTCTAAGGTAAGCTCTTGGTGTGTGGAGGATCATTTATCCATGGTCTTAGCTTTCCATTCTTGTTAAACCATCTCGATCTACAACCCCATCAAGCGGTTCTTTCGGTTTGTGTTTTAGATGGCCCCAAAGAGGCGTCCCTCTCGCAGAGGCAAGGAATCGAGCTCGGTAAGAGAGCGTTGATCAAAGCAGGCCGAGCAGTGTGCCACTCTTAGAGGAAACCTATCCTCCGGTAAGGTGTTGGATAGAAAAGTACTCCGTCCACGGGCGGCCGATTTTGGTAATCTTAACCGCCATCTCCCAAGCCTTGTAGACATTCTTTGCAGTCAACCAAATTTGGAAATCTTCATGTCTGCACATCGTTGCACTTATCCACATTTGGTGCATTGATTTTACAGCAATATGTCCATTTCTGGGGACAATCCTATTACTGTGGTCAATGGCACACATGCTATACTTTCACCGGAATATTTAGGCACTGCTCTTAATCTCCCTTATGAAGGATATTCGTTTGGAGATATTGTGGTTCCAAAGGAAACGGTGTATCAAATGATGACATCCGAAGAAAAAGGTGATAGATCAGTCGCAGGATTGAATGCAAATCACTTTCCTCTCATGCAACGTATCTTGCATCGGCTGATCACCACCATTTTGCTTCCGAGAGGAGGAGGCCATGATAAAGTGACAGAAATTCATATGTTCTTATTTTACTGTCTACTGGGTGGTATTCCTGTCAATTTCCCAACAATTATTTTGGCTCACATTTGTTCCAGCATGAAGCACAAACACATGACTTTACCATATGCAGCAGCCCTTTCAACCATTTTTGAATATATGGAGCTTGATCTTTCCAAAGAGCCCTCACAATCAATCAGAGCGGCTGGCATTTACACCATTCATACCATATGCCACAACATGGGCTATGAAATGAGAGATGGGGTACTGGTTCGTCAATTAAAAAGTGTTGCACAAGCTGTCAATTCTGAAGAGGATGACGAAGATGAAGAAGCATAGGCCGGTGAGCCACAACCCCATGTTCCTGCTGAGGGGATGCCTTCCGAGGTAGTTCAGCTGATCATGGACCGACTGGATTCAATTGATGGTCGTTTAGACAGGTATGGGGAGACAATGGAAGCTATGGACAAAGAACTATCTGATATGAAGCTATCTCACCAAGAGTCCACTCAGTCCTTCATTGACGCTTTGGCCCATCAAACCCACATGTTTGAGGAAATTCTGGATTATGTTAGGCATCCACCAAATCCACCCACTCCAGATGACGATTAGTTGGTTGCACTCCTGCGGAATGGCACACTTCTTATCCCCTATTCACCCCCTCCTTTTTGATGATGCCAAAGGGGGAGAAATTTTGTACTATGTGTATGCCCGGCATTCGGCTATTTTACTACTTTATGTGTGGTGTGTGCTTGCATGCATGCGTGTTTTTCATTCATCATCCTAGTTAGCAAAGTTGCATATCATGGCATTGCATAAGTGTTGTAGTTTTTCTTATGTATTCAGACTTTGTTGTCCTTTAACTATGTTGTTAGCAAGAACTTTGGAATATGTCTTTAGTTGGTCAATCTTACAAGTTTGGAATGGCATGTTTCATGCCATGATGCTTCTTGAATGGTTCATGGTCGTGTATGAAAGCTTGAGCTAATGTATGAAAGTTATGAGCAATGCTAAGTAAGTTTTATTCTTGATATGGAGCTAATCATTTTGAAGTCATATATTCATGTAAGGCATATAGTATTTTGTCATCATCAAAAAGGGGGAGATTGTTGAACCCCCTCCATGTGTGAAGATTTAAATGTGATAGCTTTTGATGATGACCAAACACGATATGTGCATAAATTGTCTTTGAACTGTTCTAGCATAAAAAGTCTTGGATGTGCTCAACATATTTCATGAAGTCACGGTGTTCTGAAGGCTCAAGAACAACTTCACCAGGTAAGAGTTTTGGATTCAAGTTGAAAGACTATATCTAACTCAGCTATGTGTTTTTACAGGACAAGGAATGTGGCTCAGTGTTTGAGAATTTCGAGGACGATTGGTGAGATCAATCCTAACTTATAAGCCCTTGATCATTTGATTATAAAAGTTGACATTCATGTTTTGATTTCAAAGGGTAAATAAGCTAGACCTTGATCTAAATTTATTTGAATTGGGGTTTGATCATTCATCCCTTAGAATCAAGTATCTTGATGGAGAGAAACCAATTTTTAACCTCCCACATGTGCTCCTTGGACTTAGCGTGTTTTTAACTTACATTTTGGAAGTTCAGGGACAAGGGTCGACCCCTGGGTAGTATTTTCTTCAACCCGCACGGGTTCTACAAACCCAGTCGTGAGGGTCGACCCCAACGGTCGACCCCCCCACAGGGCATGTGGGTCATTTTTTTAACCCGCACGGAACCCATTGCTTCTGAACCCTTTAAACCCTCTCACGAGGGTCGACCCCAATGGTCAACCCTTTCAGGTTCGGGGCGATGCCGTAAAATAAGACCTTCATGCCAACGCACCGAAAGTCCATCCAGTCCAGTCCAACTTCTCTAAATCACTCCAAAATTTGTGGATCTAGTCCCTAGGCGGTCCTTGACCGTCCTAAACACATAAATACATATTATTGGGTTGTAAACCCTAAGGATTCAAGTGAGATCTGAAATATTGTTTTGTTCTAACCCTGGTGAGTGCAGGGTCACAAGCAGCACATCCAGCTCTTCTTCCACCTTGATCTGAGCGTGAATGTAAAGGGAAGAAGCTAGATACAAGTCTCCAATCGATCCTCCACTGAAAGATGCGTGGAAAATCAAGCTAGAATCATTGTTCGTGCAAGAATCATTCTTCGTCCATCAAGAACCATCCTCAAGCTGCAGAAGCATTCAACTACCATCAAAGGAGAGAAAGGGGGAGCTCTAAATAATACAAAATCATTCTTCATTCTTCACTCTTAGAGTTCTTTTGATTGAGCTTGAGTATCTGTTGTCATACTTAACTCTTTAACCGGATTTCTGTGTGGTTGCTTGTGTTCGGAGACACGAGCGCGCGCGTGTGTGTGTGGCAGCCCAGATCGGGTGCCGTGTGTGTGGTTGCTATTCTATACAGCGTATGTGTGGCTCACTTCATAGTGAAGCGTTAATCCTCACGTGTGAGGGGTGGACGTAGGGGACACGGTTGTGTACCCGAACCACCTAAAAGCTCCGTGCTTCATTTGTGGTTTGATTCTTCGCATACTTTTACGAGTGGGCTTCACGTTGAGCTGAGCGTTCACCATTTCCATTATCAATCATCTACCTTCATCCATGTGCATTCACGAGTGTGATCCTGTTCGAGTGAGGCTGAGTGCTTGTGTGTCTATTAAACAAGCTTTTCATTCGAAAAGAAATTTTACTTGGTCAATCAATTCATCCCTCCCCTCTTGATTGCCACCATCCGGGACTTAACACCGGTGTCCTCTCCGAGATGAGGGGACACCTCAATCAGCTTGTGAAGAATGGACAAGTGAGCTTCAGGATCTATGTGTATTGGGATGCAACACAAGACAATCGAGTTATTAATCCTCTCTCTTTCTCCTTTTCCAACCTATTCTAGTGTTCTCGGGAGCTAGGCATTCCCAATGTTACGGTTGGCTCTATGACCTCTTGGCGACGATTACGCCCGACATGAGGATTTAGATGCATCAGTGGCACCTGACGTGCCTCGTCATCATGGCTAAAAGGTTTACCAGCATGCGGTGGAATTGGGAAGCTTTAGGTGCACTACTCGAGTTGTTGCATCCGGAGATCCACACCTTCGTGTTCCTGGAGTTCGAGGCCTTGGTGCTGATGGAGGAGATCAATTTTCTCTTCCAGTGGGATGACTTAGACACGGGCAACCTGATAGACCTCCCTCCCTGGGAGGAAGTTCTGGCCGAGATAGTTCTTGAAAAATGGTAGGTTTGGCGGATGATAGACCAATGAGGGGTCTTGGTCGATCGCCTTGCCAGGTGGTTACTGGGCCAGATCAAGGACAGGTCAACCGAGGCGGGCCGACTGATGCGAGGACTGACGTTGTGCCTCGGTGGGGCATCACTCTTCCCTACGTCCGGGGACATACTGACGTGAGAGCACGTCGGACCGCTCACTATCTTGTGGGATGGGCACTCCCTCTCTGTAATACCCTTGATTTCTTCAGATCGGAATCGGAGAGCTTTTGGAGCGCTTTCGTGGGTCCCTAATTGTGCTTTACGATCCACTCAGGTTTTTCCCTTGTATAACTTGCGCAATCCCGTGGAGAGTGAACCGTTGAGTTTTGAGACTCTGGGACGCTACAGGTGCGTTGTACTCGTTCCGAGGATCGCGAAGACTATTTTTTCATATTTTTCTGAGTTTATGAAATTTCGTGCCAAAAATTAGATTTTTGGAAAATTCCTAATTTCTTTTCCTTTTAACCCTTTCCCCTCTCTCCTCTCTCCTCTCAAGTTTCTCACTCTCTCCCTCTCCATTCTCTCTCCAATCTCTCGGGGCGTACGACCGTGGCGGAGCTGGATGAGGTGGTGACGGCGTGGAGTTGACCTGGTGCGTGATGGCGCGAGAATTAGAGCGTGGCGTAGGCGCGATCCCATTCGTGGATTCGAAGCCAGCATGGGTTGTTCGTGTGATGGTTTTTGGTGTGGTTTGGCCGTTTCGGCGCGTGAGATCTTCGGTGGAGGTAGAGGGATAGATACCCTACTCTTTTCCAGCATTTCCTCGCGGCTTGGAGTCGAACGGTGTGAGTTTGAGCGGGTTTTTCAGCTTTAAGGGCGAAAGCATGTTTCGGGGGTATGAGTTGTGTTCGCCATTCTAGGCGATGGTTTTCACATTAAATGGTAAATTATGAACCCCTGGCATGTTGGGATTTGATTCACGCCAGTTTAACTCCGTTTGAGCGTGATTTGAGGCCCGTATGAGGCCGAATGCTCGTGTGACTCGTTTTGGGTCGATTCGTGGGAATCGCCCATATTCAACCGTTTTTGTGGTTGGTTTGATCCCTTCCGGCATGTGGAAGGTTGATATCGACTCTAGGGATGTTTTCCCGTCGTTTAGGAGCGATTGGGGCATGGAAAGATAGAGTTTTATGAGGTATTGCAGATTTCGGGCCAGCGGCTGAACGCGGTTCCGTAGAAATCACGTTCGACTCTCGACCTTGGTAGCGGTTGGTCTTGAATCGCGACCACTTTTCAGGCTTTGTCGGTTCGACGTGTAAGGCGGTGGAAGAATGCGGTCAGGCTTCAACCGTGTTTGACGGCCGCGGTTGGTTTGAAACCGCATCTGCCTGTCTTCGTCTCCACCTACCTTGTCTTCTTCTAGACACGGTCTTTGGCGTACCGTGGTTGGGATGCTCGCAGTCAACACGTAACCACGTCTGGACGATCGCGATTATCTTGGAACCACGTCTATCTTGGAGTCGACTCCGCTTCATGAAGCGTCGACTCTGTCTTCTTCTTCTCTCTTTCTATGTTTTCCGTTCATAGGCTAGACGCAGTTTGTTTGGAACCGCGACTGGTGTATACGCGGCTAGTCCTTAATCGCGTCTGGGTGAGCGCGGCTTGTTGAGAACCGCGGCTAGCTCGCGATTGCAACTACCTTCTGGGTGTTTTCTTCGCCGGTTTGGCTTCTCGTTGTGGTGGCTTCGACCCCTTGGTTAGCCCATTGTTCCATGGATGTCTTGGATGTTCTATGAGGGCTGTGACTGTGTTATAGGTTGTCTGGAAGTGCCATTGTACTGAGCGGTGTTTTGTGTTGTTTCGGGGGTCATTGTGGTTCCTGGTCAAGCCGGTTGTGACCCAGTGGTTGACACGTGATCTCGTGAGTGTCTCGTCTGTCCTGTGAGGATCGAGACCTTATTTTGGATGCTTAGAGGTGTCATCTTATCTCGGTTTACGTGTCCATGTGGTTTGAGGGCTTCGGTAATCCCTCACATTCCGTGTTTCGTGTTATGCAAAATTGTGAGTCCGTTGTGCGGCTTGGAGGTCGAGGACTCATTATTAATGATGTGGATCCAGCTGTTGTATGCCGTCTTCCATGTGTGTTACCGTGATTTGGCTTAGGGACTAGGCTGATTAATGGCGTGTTGCCGTGATGTGCGACAATCATGACTCGAGTCTTGTGACTCATGGATCGTTGTGTCAGCAGGTCTAGTTGGTTGTCCTGAGTCTGGTAGCAGTTGCGAGCTACCTTATGCTCCGTAGTACGTGTGACAGGTGCATGCTTAGCCTGTCTGTACGTTAGTGTTCGCTATTTTGAGTCTCTGTGTGTAGTGACCCTCCACTAGTCGTAGCCTGACGACACTTCCATGTGTCGGCCCACCTGGGAGTGGTGGCGGGGCGAGTTCTCGATAGAGACGGTTTGTAGGCTGGTTACAGTGGGCCTCTTTGTCTAGCCGTGAGAGTCCAGCAAAAGGGGAAAACCAGTTAGAGGCCTAGCTCAAGACATTGAGCTTGTGTGTGCACGCGTGGTCAGGGGCATTTGGACCAGCACCGATGGGCATGACCTTGACTAGTCACTCGTTACTGTTGTTCCTTGGTACTTAGTTCGGTGTCTCAGTTACCACATTCGAGGTGAGTGAGAGATGCTTGAGGCGCAGTGTAAGACATCAGTGGACGCATCTGGCTTTTCTACTAGTGAGGAGTTGCTTCTATCATATGACACGAGATTCATGATTCGTGATACAGGATCCGTGGTTCGTGATCCATTGCTTACGTGGTTCTCGTGTAGCGTGAGCTCTAGACGTGTGGTTTCGTCTGGTGATACTCGTAATTTGGTTTACATCTGCGGTGATGTAATTCCTTGAATGGTTTTGTGTCCTTTGGACACTGTGGTCTAGGGTGGCGGTAGAGAGCTACTGTGGTTCTACCCGAAGGCGATGTAGGGTGCACGACAGCGGAGTCATGACCGTACCTTCGACCGTGTAGGTCTTTTGAAGGGCCTTCATCTGTTTCTGTAGGCCTTCGCAAGATGAGTTTCGTGATTTGTCAATGGATTGGTAACTCCCGACTTTGTGAGATCGGGGTTATCCTTTCTGTTGCTATTTGGAGTAGCTTAGAGGGCTGAGGTTCGATTGGCTGCCGTGTTTCCATGATACGGCCTTCCTCTTTACTTTTGCTATTCCTACTCCTGCTCCTGCTATTACTACTTTGCTTTAGTTGTTAGCACTATTGTTAATGCATTGTTTCGTGGTAGGGATCTGCGGGACCCCTACTGAGCCAGTGAGACGAGGCTCACCCCTGACTTTTCAGGTGTAGCTATTCTTCCTCGTGCTTGGAGGTACTGCTGTGGTGGTTCTTAGTGCTAGCTTTGCCAGTGTCGGGCCTCCCCTGACTTGAGAGTATGTTCTCTTTCCTGTTGTAATGTACTTTAGTTGGACTGGACTATGTTATAGCTTATCAGCTACTATAGTTTAATTTGTTAATAGAGAATGTAATTTTATTTCTGCTATTTTAGAAATCCTAATCATAGAAATTTAATTGCTTACTGCTTTATCTGGAAGTTCAATGTAATTACACACTCCTTTCTATGCCTTCGGAGCTTTCCTGCTCTTGGGAGGCCTCTCAAAATCCAAGTGGTATCGGGTTTACCCGGTATCCAGAGACTGGGTCGTCACACTCTCTCAGGCGGTGCTTGCTCACTTGTATTGTAGGCTCACACAGATGAGCTTAGGTGGGAGCACCATGGGGAGTCTCTATCTGTTGTAGGTGTAGATGGAGGTCCACTTGAGTTTTGATTTTGACGACACGGTGACTACTGCTTCCGGAATCTTTGAGAAGAGCGCCCTCTACCCAGCCAGGGCTATCTTTGGTCTTGAGGATCAAGTGGTATGCAAGACAGCTCTTCTGAAGACCAGAGATGACTGGCGTGACTACTTAATCTTTCTGCCCGAGGACCAGTTTGTGTTCGTGGTGATGATGTACCGACGCCTGGAGTTTCAAGTCCGTGAGTCACTAGACCGGGAGCTCAGGCTTGTTGGGGCTTGGGACTTAGTGGTGTACCAAGCCCACTATTGTCATCTCTAGGTGGGAGTGCCCAGACAGATCCCAGAGGCTGCCTCGAGGGGAGCTTTAATCTCAAGGCATCTCCTGGGGACCGACGAGGATGGAAGACAGTTTCAGAAGATGCGGCGAGCGTGGAGACGCCATGCCGCCGTATTGAAGGCACAGATTGATGTAGGGGAGGACAAAGATGAATTGAAAGACTATGTGGGCTATCTGTAGGGTTTTCAGCCAGTCGTCAATGAATTCTTCATGCGACGCCGAACTTGATGAATTGCAATTGTTCAGCATCATTTTGAGAAAGAAAGAAACAAAAACAGAACGCTCATATATTTTTGTAGGTTTTTGAATGTTTGATGAAATGAAATAAAAGGCTATGGTATATATATATATAATGTTTTTTTGATTTTTTGCATTTATGGTGGGATATGTATATATCGTTGTGAGCATTTTTTCTTTTTCTCTCTTCTTTTTTTTCTTTTTCTTTTCTTTTGTTGATTGTTGAACAGGGCACAAAGGCCCACATAGGCAGACAGAAGGGGGAAGGCGGCCAGGGTAGTGGCCGCCTCCCACTCAGGTGGGCGGCCAACACCCTGGCCGCCTGCCTTCGCGGGGGGCATAAAAGAGAGAGGGCCTTTCAAACAGAATGGCCAACCCAAAGGTCGTTCTATTTGCGCCCCTGAGTGCTCAGAGCTCTGGAGAGCTCTCTTCCCTCGATCTCCTCCTGTTAGATCCCCCAGCCGGCCTCCCGTACGAGCTTGGGTGTCATGGGGTCGCGACGAGCTCCCTTGGGCCGAGGGAATGAGGATTCATCTTCGAGCGAGGGCGAGCCAGTGGATGAAACTATATCCAGTTCATCTACCTCTCCTCCATCTCAGTCAGTCGACAGAGAGGCTGAGAGTCCAGCTGCGACGTTGGAGAGTGGGCAGTCTAGCCCTGAGGAGGATCACAGAGACTCTGAAGGTGAGGAGGATGCACCACCAGTGGAGGCTGAGGAGGCAGGGGACGATGCACCACGCCCACGGGTATGTTTTGCGAATTTTTTGAAGTTTGTTTGATGAGGAACGAAGCTAGGATGGCATAGGGGAAGAACTTGTGGGCGGCCAGGGTCCTGGCCATCCACAGGGCAAGGCGGCCAGGTCCCTGGCCGTCCACAGAGCTAGGCGGCCAGTGACCTGGCCGCCTAGGAGACTAGATGGCCAAGGTCCTGGTCGCCCACGCCTCAGGGATAGGGCTTTAAAAGATGGCTGATGTTTGGTATGTTTCTGTGGTGCTTGCAAGGATGATGGAGGATCCGTGCCCGTGTTTCGTGGGATTTGGCGTGGACGTGGTACCATTCCCTCCCCCATTAGTAGAGGTGGCGGGTGGACCGATTGGGGTTCTCCCCTTTCTTTGGCATTTTACATCTTCCGGTGGATGCCACCTTCTTGACAGCGCTCCACGAGCGGTAGGTGGATAGTTGCCGCTCCTTCGTGATGCCGTGGGGTCACATGGTCCCCACACTCGAGGATGTTGCTTACCTGACGGGCCTGCCCGTGGCTGGGGTCCCGACATTGGTTCAAGAGCTGAGGGACTACCAGCGAGAGGTGGATCGACTGCTAGGTGCGCGGCTAGCCCGCACCAAGAGGCCGGTGACCACCATCCCGCTTGACAGGATCAGTGCCGTAGTGGGGTTGGCAGGCGTGGTCCGAGGACCACTAGAGGACTCAGGTGCATATTTACAGCGAGTACGGTAGCAGATCAAATTGAGGGAGAGGGCCAAGGACCAGGAGATCCGGCTATTCCTCCTTTACTTATTTGGACGGCTACGGTTCGCAACCTCTTCTAACAACGTGAACCTGAAGTACCTCTTATTGCGTGGGGAAAAGTGATGTTGGTGCACCTCTTCGCCCACATGGACCCCTTTAGGCCAGGTTCGGGGAACCTGGGCGGCTTCACTCCTTTCCTACAGGTATGAGTCTACCCTAGAACCAAATCTACCCATATTAATTACCTATTTATTTGTTATATTCATGATTTCTTTGCTCTTTATGTCAGATTTAGGGGTATACACGCTTCCCCTTAGGCCACGGCACCATCCCGCATGATAGGACTCGGGCTGTTCCACTTATGGCGCGATAAGAGGTGCTTCGAGGCCGCCGCCTAGTTGGGTGACCGGTGGGTGAGCTTGGTTCCGTAGGGACACAATGTTGTTCTGTGTGAACCTGAGGGAGCCCCTTTACTTGCGGCTAGTCCAGTGGACCCTGGGGCGGCACCAGCCTCCTGTGGCATTCCCAGCACAGCACGGGTCAGATCAAGGGTGCCGATGGACTTCGACGAGCGACCAGGACTGAGCGTCACTCTACTGCGTTGAGGCAGAGGCGCTATAGGAGGGTCCCTCCCTAGAGCGTGATCTGAAACTACAGGATAGCCAAGTATATTTGGCCAACTACAGAGACCGGTAGGTCGGGCGGCTTTGTCTCGACACACGGGCGGTGAGTCTCCTTAACCCTTGCAGAGTACTATCATTATGTGTTGTGGCATTTAATCTTTGGTGGGATTTAATGTAGATTTCGGAGACCGAGGCCATTTGCATCCTTCAGGACCGGATCACCACTCTAGTGTTGTGCACCCCTAGTTTTGATGATGAGAATCCACAAATCATTGAGATACTCACTTAAACATGAGTTCTCCAATTTATGAATCAATAAGAACTTCATTCTTCCATGAATCTAGGTACTGATGACATTGCAGGCAGTGGTAAAGTTATATTCACTCCAAGGGCTTCACTGATCAACAGTTTGATGGAAGAGATTGAGCGTCTTGATGCATGAAGCTTCAAGTCTGCACATCGGTAGCCAGTGCATGCATTATCTAGCAAGTCTATACACTGGCACTGTTAAGTCTGTACATTGGTGGCCATGTCTCACTTGCATGCTCATCAAAGTCTGTACAGCCACCTCTTCAAGCATTTCAAAGTCCACACATCACTGTAGCATGCATTCGGGCAAAGTCTGTACAATCCATCGCCTTCATATTTACCAAGTCTATACAACCTGCCTTCATGTTCAAAGTCTATACATCGACGTTGGGCATCAAAGTCTATACACTGCTCACCGTCTCATTAAGCGTCTCACACTTGCAACTCTATACATCACTATTGAACTAAAGTCTATACAGCCGTTTCTTGAGCCAAAGTCTGTACATCGGTTGCATCTTCAAAGTCTACACATCCACAGTTGAACTCAAAGTCTGTACAGCGTCAGCAACAGTGTTGCGTCTCATTTTTCCAAGTCTATACATTGGCAGCTGAACTGTAAAGTCTACACATTGTGCTTTGAAGCTTTTCAAGTCTGTACAGCCATCCGTCTCTTCTACCATCTCAATTAAGCCTTGAAGTCTATACAGTGCACCGTCTCTTTTAGCGTCTCATGTTGCGTCTCCTGAAAGTCTATACAACGCTACATACGTTTCTTCAAAGTCTGTACAGTCTCCACAGAATCTTCAAAGTCTATACACTCGTCTTCAAGTGAGCAAGTCTGTACATTGGTTCAAGCCATTCAAAGTCTGTACACTGGCCTCCCGCTATCAAAGTCTATAAATTGGTCGGTGGAAAGTCTATACATCCACCACTGAACCTTTGAGAAGCCAAAGTCTATACATTGGAGCTCGTCCAGCAAGCAAAGTCTGTACAATGGCTTTCTGCGAGTAATTGAAGTATGTACACTGGCGATACTGTACGGGAAGCAAGTCTGTACATCGTGGGCTTCTGGCCTTCATTCGAAGTCTATACACTGGACGTTTGAAGTCTATACACTGGGCTGCTCAAAGGCTCACAAAGTCTATACATCGTGGCCTTGAACTCTCAAGTCTGTACACTGGCCGTTGCCATGCGAAGCTCAAAGTCTGTACAGTCAGTTGCAGGCAGCAGTAAAGTCTATACATTGGCGTGCTTAACAACACACAAGTATATACATCCGTTGTGTGAGGCCTGTCAAAGTCTGGATAGAACCTACAGAAACTAATTCCGATCTAAAGGCCTAAAAATCTAGAAAGAAGTTGAAGATGGCATGTGGATAAAGGGGTGGAAGAATCTTCTGCTCGATCTGTTGATGCATCTGTGGAAGACTTAGTCAACCCTGTAAATCGGATTGAAGGAGCTAAATAGTTTTCTGTTCTAAAAACCCGCAGAGAATCTGAGCGCTAATTTTTGAATGGCTCAAGCTTTGTTTCGCGCCAACTTTTGAAGGAAAGAAAGAGTGGAGGAAACAGTATCTGAAAGAGAAGAGCAGGTCGTGATCAAGCCGAAGTGTGCAGTCTTTGTAGCCGCAAGAAGATATGCTGCTGAAGATAATGGGGATCCAGCTGTGCAAGGGCTCAACCACCTGAAGGCTACCCAGCTTAGAGATCGTGATCTCAATGCTCCAGCAGCCCTATGCACTTGGATTTGTCAAAACTCTGAAATCTCATATCTTCAGTTTAATGGTTCCTTGTTTTTCTTAAATCAACTATTTCTTCTGATTGCATCAAGCTGTGAGGCAGCAGTGTCAAGCTGTAAGTCAGCGTGTGTGCAAGCTGTGTGTCAGAGCGTGTACAAGCTGTGAGGCAGCAGTGTTGATTGAGACAAGGGTCTCTTGGTAGTGAAGCCTCACTCAAGTTGAGTGAGGGGTGGATGTAAGTCTCGTGTAGAGACTGAACCACCTAAAAAGATCATCTTGCATGTGTGATGATTCTTGGTGTGACTGCTCTTGTTGCATATTAGTCTATAACCTTGATGCTTAAGTAGCTAGACCATATTGAAACTCTAGTGTGCTGCATTAACTCTAGCAATAGTTCAAATAAAGTTGGAATAAATTAAGAAAGGGGGAAAGATCTATTCACCCCCCCTCTAGATCTATTCAATCCTCACACAACACGTGGTATCAGAGCCTGACTCTCCAATATGTGGTCTAACAACCAGGAGAGAATAGGAGGATTGATGTCTAAGGGTCTGACAGCTGAGGGACACTCAGTGAGCAGACCACCATACTTTGATGGAAATGACTACTCATACTGGAAAAATCGTATGCAGGTATTTCTAAGGGCTCAAGATCATGAAATGTGGAAAGTAGTAAGTCGCGGCCCCTATGAGCTCCCTGAAGATGAGGACTCGTGGACGAGAGAACAGATTCGAAAATAAACTATCAACTGGGGCGCAATGAATGTAATGCAGTGTGCACTACATCCCACGGAGTTCTCAAGAGTCTCTCAATGCACAACTGCGAAAGCCATGTGGGACAGGCTGGAAGTCATATACGAAGGTACATCTGAGGTAAGAGAAACTAAAGCCAACATGTTAATCTCAGAGTATGAAATGTTCAAGATGAAAACTGATGAAAGCATCTCTGAAATGTATGCAAGATTGATGCAATTGACTAACAGCTTGAAAAGTCTAGGTAAGACTTACACAGATCGAGAATTGGTAAGAAAAATTCTCAGGTCTCTTACTCCTGTGTGGCATACCAAAGCCATGGTCATTGAAGATTCAAAAGACCTCACCACTATGAAAGTGGACCAGCTAATTGGGTCCTTAATGACGTACGAGATCAATCTCAAGAGAAGTGAAAACGAGGACAAAAAGAAAAGGCTAGTAGCCTTGAAAGCCAGCCCAAGCAAACGTGAATCCTCTAAGACAAGTGAGTCCTCAAGCACTGAGGAAGACAACGGTGAGTTTGCTATGCTAACCCGAAAGTTCATGAAGTTTCTTCGAAGAGAAGGTAAGGGATTCAACAATAAGAAGGGAATGGTAAGAAAGTTTTCTCAGCACAAGTTTGATCAACCCAAGAAATCCTCTAACAAAGTAGTTTGCTATAACTGCAGGAAACCAGGTCACATGAAGGCTGAATGCCCTGAGGCCTCCAAAGGCATGACCTCTAAGTGGAGAGGGAAGAAGCCTAAGGCTATGGTAAGTACCTGGAGCGAAGAAGAAGAAGACAGTGAGGAAGAGATGTCATCCGATGAAGATGAAGGGAAATTGTGTCTCATGGCAGAAGGAGAAAGTGAAGATCTTGAGGTAACTTCTCCTTTCAAGCATTTCTCTATTTCAGATTGGGAAGACGCATACACTGAATTATTAGATCAATATGATTTAATCAGAAAAGAGAATAAAAGCCTGAAAAAGAAAATCAACAGCATAAGTCACGATACTAGCTCAATCAACAAGTGCGCTGACTTAGAACTAGAGATTGCCAATCTGCACAAAAAATTGAGTGAATAGGAATTAGATGAAAACACGTTTAAATCTCAGGAAGAAGAAAATGAATTATTGAGGAAAACAATTGATGAATTGAAGTTAAAAGTGCAAAGCTATGAACAGGAGACAAAATTGACCAATGAAAAGGCTAACGCGATGAAGGAAGAAAATAACAAACTTCGGGAAGAAATCAAAAGAACTCAGAAAGCATTGGAAGACAAACAAGAGAGTCTAGAGAAAATGGTAAGAGGAGAAGAAAACTTGAATGCCATGCTCGGAACAAAAGTAAATTATCAAAAGGAAGGTTTGGGGTATAATCCTAATGCCAAAAAGGAAGTTCAAATGAAAACCATTACCTTTGTGGCCGGAGCAGATCCTAAAGGAAAGAGACCTCTTATAAACATGTATGAAGTTGAAGAGTCAAGTGACACAAATGCAAGAGAAAAAGATTCTAACAAAAATGACTTGGAAGACTCGAGGGTAAAAGGCCAAAACTCTCAAAAGCTCTTCTTGAAACAAGGCCAATCATCTAATAAGGAAACAAACTTAATCAAGTCATTCAAAGCAAGAAATAAAGAGTTTTGGAATCAAGAAAGTTGGCTCAGAAACCCCCCCCGAGCCGACCATAGGCAAAGCCAGACGAAATGCTGAATTCTGGCAGAACCGAAGTCGACCACGACCCCCTCAGGTGTTGACCACAGCCAGTAACAGAAAGTGGGAAAACCACTGGGATGTCAGAGGCCGACACCCAGGGCTCCATAAGCCGACCACGGCTTCTAACAGCAACCATGCTCCAGTGAGTAGAAATCAGAATTGGCTCCGACCCACAAGATCCACCAATCAAATATGGATTCCTAAATCTTTCTTAAAATATTTGAGTGACCTTACTAGACATATTGAACCCAAGAGCAGCTGGGTTCCAAAAATCTTCACATGATGTGTCATGCAGGAATGTTTAGCGGCCGTCCACAACAAATGGTATCTTGATAGTGGCTGCTCGAGACACATGACCGGAGACAAGAAGAAGTTTTATCAGCTGATTAAAAAGGATGGTGGACACGTAACCTTTGGTGGAAACAACAAAGGTAAAATCGTCGGCACAAGTAAGATAGGTAAGAAGCCTTCAAATTGCATTGAGAATGTGTTATTGGTAGATGGCTTAGAGCATAATTTACTGAGCATTAGCCAACTATGTGATAAGGGACACAAGGTGATATTTGACTCGGAAAGCTGCAAAATAATGGAACCTAATTCAGATCTAGTAAAATTCTTAGGCAAAAGAGTGAACAATGTTTACATGATAGACTTAAATGATCCTGTTCATTCTAACTTGTGTCTGACTGCTAAAAAGGATGATCCGATCTGGTTATGGCACCGCAGGTTAGGACATGTCAGCTTTAGAGTTTTGCATAAATTGGTTAAAAAGAACGTGGTCAGAGGGCTGCCTGAAATTACCTTTAGTCAAAACATCAAACTATGTGCTGCATGCGCCCAAGGAAAGCAAACTAGAAAAACCTTCAAAAGCAAATCTGAAAACCAGTCCTCTAAACCACTAGAATTAGTGCATATGGACCTATTTGGGCCAACAAGAATAGCAAGCATCAGTGGGAAGCGATATGGCTATGTGTTAGTAGATGATTTTTCAAGATTTACTTGGGTGTTTTTCTTATCCCAAAAGAATGATGCATTTTATGAATTTCAGGCCTTCTACAAAAGATTGAAACAGGATGGTAAGTTCAAAATATGCTCAATCTTATCTGACCATGGCGGAGAATTCGAGAATTCTGAATTTGATACATTTTGCAGGAGCAAAGGAATAACGCACAGATTCTCAGCACCCCGAACGCCAGAACAAAATGGGGTGGTGGAAAGAAGGAATAGAACTCTGGTAGAGATGGCGAGAACAATGTTGGCAGAAGGGAACCTTCCAAGAAAATACTGGGCAGAAGCAGTTAACACCGCATGCTACATTGTGAATCGTGCAATGGTAAGACCATCTAGTGCAAAAACTCCATATGAAATGTTCAAAGGTAAGAAACCATCTCTAGCCCACTTCAGAATATTTGGTACAAAGTGTTTCATCCATAACAATGACAAGAAAGACTTGGACAAATTTGAACCCAAGAGTGACCCAGGAATATTCTTGGGATACTCTGACAAATCAAGAGCTTATAGAGTGTTCAATATCAAAGATCAAGTAGTCGAGGAATCTCCTCACATTTCATTTGATGAAACTGATGAATCTATGGATGATGAACAGGTCAACAAGAAAAATTGTCACGCCCCGAGCGCGGAAGATACTCGGATATGCGCGATGAGTTTATATCAATCATGTCAATCAAAGTAGTAGTGTATTCGACACCAAAATAGAGATGCGCAAAAATAGAAAGATAACCCAATCCTTTATTTCATAATGGATAGACTATTACAAATCCAATACTCTATTCAATTAAAAAGAAAAAGTACATAGTTGACTCAAGAAAATAGGAAAAAGACTAGATGACACTGGGAAAGTTCTATCTCTTTCACTCTTGACCATTCCCATCCGATTGACTTCCCTCGTCGTCGGAATTACCTGAAAAGTAGGAAACACACGGAGTGAGCGAACGCTCAGTAGGAAATTATATCTCAAGCGCTTAGCAAGGGGTTTAAGTACTTACATTTTTCATGAATGTACTATAGCTATGCATGCTCGCATAAACGACAAGATAGAGAGAGAATTTATCAATAAGACAGCAAGATGAACTAGTCATGAGCTTTCAAGAAAAGATAACAGATATTCAAGCAAGTACTTTTTAACAAGTCATGTCAAGAACTTTGGCTATCATGTATCAAGCAAGCAAGTAATTAATTACCCTTTCTCGGGTCACGCAATTCATGTCATGTCAAGTACGAGTCAAGTACAAGATTTGTGTGGAATGTCCAATCAAGCTAGTCATGCACTGGGTATAATGCCAGATACCTTATCATTCAACTCCCATGGGCACAAGTACTTTCGGGTGCTCCTCCCAGGACCAGATCGGGCCCTATATGCGCAGACATTTATCATGTATTTTGACATCCACTCTTGTATATATAGCCAATATGGAATTTCAACAATTTAAGCTTGTAGACACGTAGGATAACTTTGAGAGAATGGAGTGCAAAAATACGACATTGGACATAGATAGGCGATAACAATGGTACAATCACGATGAACGATGAAACTAGGTGGAATTAGGTTCCCTTAACTCGGGTACCATGACAAGTATGGACATTCTTTATATAGAATTGAGGTCCACATGAACAGTATATCAAAGGCAAGATACCCTCATTCTTATTATAGAATTGAGGTCCACAAGAACATCAACAAATGGCATGATATCATCATCCCATTAAGAATTCTCATGATATACTCTTTGCATATCATAAGGGCCGGTATACCATGTTTCTTTTAGAGTGACATGGCATTCAATAGTGTAATGGATTTTTAGGGTACAACCAGCTCAGTCGGCCTTGAGGGAATCCAAGGCTCGAGGAGTCTTACGGAGGTCTCTATGACTAACTCGCTAGTCCAAAGGAACAGAGTGTCCAATGGAGAGCTTGTATGTCAATGAGAATTGAGGGTGATCGATAAAACATCATGAAACGTGGGACTATACTCACGGAGTGGAGATATAGTGCCGATATACATATATATAGATATACTGAAACCATCGGTTGTCAGAAACAGGTAAAAATATTTTTTTACAGGAAAATAACGACTTAAGTAAAGTCACTACTCAAGTAATTAACGCCTTCAGTAAGGGCGTTTATCTATTTTACATTTTTGCAAAATTCTAATATTTCAGTATTTTACCAAAAACGTGCCCTGGTAAGGGGCGTTTATTTACAAGTTGACGACGTATACAGTGGTCGTTCATTCTTTACTTCTATTTTTGCAGTATATATATATTCAGAAATTTATCAAAAACACGCCCTGGACAGGGGCGTTACTTTTCAATTCACGCCCTGAACAGGGGTGTTAGTCAAGTGAGAGACGACCTATACAGGGTCGTGAATTCAAGAATTTTTAGATTTCAAGTTTTATAATTTCCAGAAACAAGAGATATGGTCATGACAGGAAATTTATCGGTATTCAAGTAAATATGATTGTGCACTGATTTAGAATCATGTTTAATTGAATATTGGATAATTAACATGGGTAATTAACAATTGAGAAAAATGACATCCGTGTACAGGGCGTCAAATCTAGAATTGACGACTTGGTCATGGTCGTTTATTTCAAAGTAGCGCCCTTGTCTGGGTCGCGTATTAAAGTAGCGCCCTTGGAAAGGGCGTTTCTTTCCAACAATAGAAACATTTAAAACTCGCAAAAACTATATGCATGAACTAATATATATGGTTTAACATAGTTATTATGGTGATTTGGGCTACAGTGCTTGAGAAAATCTACCTTGATAAAGATTTGAACGGATGCAGGTTCTGTGAAGAAAGAACGATACTCTGTTTTACAGAGCCTTCTGGCGATGATAATTGCTAATAGCGGCAGCACGCACAGAAGAGGATGCAGATGAAGAACCCACAATTCTTCAATCGATCGGTTTCACTTCTACAGGCAACCTGTAGAGGCAGAAGAAACGAAGAAGAAGATGTTAAAATCTTCTTATACGTAACCGAAAGCAAGGGGAAAGAACTTACTTGTTCTTCGGAAGACAGAAGCTTTCAACATGTAACCAGAAGTAGATGAAGAATCATCAGTATTCTTCACAAATTCGATAGACAGAGTAAAGAAAAAGAACATGATGTTCTTTACGTACCTTAGAAGAGTCCGAACGCCAAATAGCGTTCTCGGTTCAAGCAGTAGGTTATTTATAGAATTCTTAGAATCCTAATAAGGTTAGTGTTCGATTGGAAGTAACACTTCCGTGATAGAGTTATTACTACATTCGAACTCTTTCTCATAGTTATCAACTTACCCTGGATAGACTCCTGGGTCGAACGGAACTCAAACTGAATTAGCGTCCTAAGTAAGGGCGTCGAATTTCAAATTGACGCCTTGTCAAGCGTCGTTTCTTGTAGAAACGCGTCCACCCAAAGGACGTTACTCTAACTTACCCTTTTTATTTATTTTGGTCGTTTGAAATTTGACGCCTTGATATGTGGGCGTCCTTTCTTAAAAACACGCCTTAGGTGAGGGCGTTTTCTTGTAAAGTAGCGCCTATATCTGAGGTGTTATTTTCATCAGGGTTTAAATTATTTTTATTCCAAGCTCTTTCGTTTAATCTTTTAATCTATTTTGATTTATTTATTCCTTTTAAATTTATCAGGGTTGCTACACCCTCCCCCACTTAAAAAGAATTTGGTCCCCAAATTCCATATCATATCTTTACATATGGAGAGTGTAGAGTGAATACCTCTTAGAATAATTCGGGAAATCGTTTCCTCATAGATTCCTCGGTCTCCCATGTAGCTTCATGTTCTGAATTCTTATTCCATTGTACTTTAAGCATGGGAATAACCTTATTCCTTAGGGTACGTACTTCTCGATCTAAGATCTTCATAGGCTTCTGTTCATACGTGAGATCCTTCTGGATTACTAGATCTCCATACTCGATAATATGTGATGGATCATGCACATACTTCTTCAACATAGATATGTGGAACACATCGTGTACTTCGGACAGTTGAGGTGGCAATGCGATGCGATAAGAAACCTCGCCAACTCTTTCTAGTATCTCAAAAGGTCCGATAAATCTTGGTGTAAGCTTGCCCTTAACACCAAATCTTCGTATTCCACATCCAGGCGATATCTTGAGAAATACATGATCTCCAACTTGGAATTCCAGATCTCTTCTTCTTGTATCGGCATAAGCTTTTTGTCTAGACTGAGCAACTTGCAGTCTTTCTTTGATCAATTGTATCTTCTCGGTAGTGTCCCTTACCATGTCTGGACCTAACAGTTGTTTCTCTCCAACTTCGTCCCAGCATAAGGGTGATCGACAACTCCTTCCGTATAAGGCTTCAAAAGGTGCCAGTTGTATACTTGCCTGGTAGCTATTATTGTATGCAAATTCGACCAGAGGCAAGTGATCATGCCAGTTTCCATCAAAATCAGTAATGCATGCTCTTAGCATATCTTCGACTACTTGATTGGTTCTCTCGGTCTGACCATCCGTTTGAGGATGAAAAGCTGTACTAAAATTAAGTCTCGTCCCCAACGAATGTTGTAGTCCCTTCCAAAAATGAGAAGTAAAACGGGGATCTCTGTCAGACACGATTGAAACAGGAATACCATGTAATCTGACTATTTCCTTGATGTATAGTGCAGCTAAGACATCAACTGACCATCGACTCTTGATTGGCAAGAAATGCGCTGATTTAGTCAATCGGTCAATGATAACCCATATTCCATCATGTCCTCTTTTTGATTTAGATAAACCCATGATGAAATCCATACCAATATCCTCCCACTTCCATTTAGGGATATCTAGAGGATGTAGTTTTCCAGCAGGCTTTTGGTGTTCCGCCTTGACTTGTTGGCACGTGAGATAGCGTGATACGTAGTCCGCTATTTCTCTTTTCAGGTTGGGCCACCAAAAATTTCTTTTTACATCTTGGTACATTTTGGTAGATCCAGGATGAATCGTGTACCTTGATCTATGAGCTTCATCTAAGACCTTCTTCTTCAATTCTGGGCAGTCCGGTATACAAGTTCTATTCTTGAACATTAATCTTCCATCAGAAGCTAATTGGAAATCCGATTGTCCTTCTAATCTGCCCTTGATTTCTACTAATGTAGGATCATCATTCTGAAGTGTTTGTATTTCAGATAATAAATCTGACTGTATGCTTACATGAGATAATGTGACACATCTAGGGTCCGTGTCTATGCTTATATTGAGTTTAGAGAATTGTTCCAGCAATTTCCATTCTTGAATCAGACAATTGGCTAACAGTGCTCTCGGCTTTCGACTAAGGGCATCTGCTACATGATTACCCTTTCCGGGATGATATTGTATATTGAAGTCGAAGTCCTTGAGATATTCCAGCCATCGTCTTTGCCTCATATTTAGTTCCTTCTGTGAGAAAAGATATTTGAGACTCTTGTGATCGGAGTATATAGTAAACTGTACTCCATAAAGATAATGTCTCCATATTTTGAGTGCAAATACTACCGCGGCCAATTCTAAGTCATGGATGGGGTAGTTCTCTTCATGCTTCTTTAATTGACGAGAAGAGTAGGCTATAACCTTCCCTTGTTGCATTAGAACACACCCGAGGCTAATGCCAGAAGCATCAGTGTATACCTCGAACTTTTCTCCTTCAATTGGCAATGCTAAGATAGGAGCTGTAGTAAGATGATCCTTGAGAGTTTGGAAGCTTCTTTCACATTCCTCATCCCATTCATAACGGATCTCCTTGCGAGTTAACCTCGTAAGTGGCACGGCGATTTTTGAGAAATCCTTGATGAATCGCCTGTAATAGCCGGCAAGACCTAAGAAACTTCGGATCTCGCTAGCATTGGTCGGTCTTTCCCAGTTCCTTACAGCTTCAACCTTTGATGGGTCTACAGACAAGCCATCTTTTGATATAACATGTCCGAGAAAAGTCATTTCTTCAAGCCAGAATTCACACTTGCTAAATTTTGCATATAATTGGTTTGTCCTCAATATTTGTAATGCAATCCTCAAATGTTCCTCATGCTCTTCCTTGGTCTTAGAATAAATCAATATATCATCAATAAAGACCACCACGAATTGATCCAAATAAGGCCTGAATATACTATTCATTAACTGCATAGAGGCAGCAGGGGCATTCGTTAGTCCAAAAGGCATAACAACAAATTCATAATGGCCATACCTGCTTCTGAATGCGGTTTTATGAATATCCTCGTCCTTGATTCTTAGTTGGTGATATCCTGACCTAAGATCAATTTTGGAAAAGTACATGGATCCTGAAATTTGATCAAACAATTCATCGATTCTCGGCAGTGGATACTTGTTCTTGATAGTGAGATGATTCAACTGTCGATAGTCGACGCATAACCTCATGGATCCGTCTTTCTTCTTTACAAATAATACAGGCGCTCCCCATGGGGAAGTACTTGGTCTAATGAATCCTTTCTTAATGAGTTCCATCAATTGCTCTTTTAACTCCTTGAGTTCAGCAGGTGACATCCTATAAGGTGCCTTTGAAATCGGACCAGCACCAGGGACTAAGTCAATGGTGAAGGCCACTTCTCTTTGCGGGGGTAATCTCGGCAAATCTTCCGGAAACACGTCCGAAAATTTTTGTACCACTGGAATGTCTTCTAGCTTAGCTTCCTTAGCTTCTTTAACTGTGACAAAGGCAAGGAAAGATGCACATCCTTTCCTGATGAGCTTGCTAGCTCGGAGAGCTGAAATAAGAGGGGATCTGCTCCGACCCTTGGGGCTAGTCAAGATTAGTTCTGGAAATTCCTTGAATGTAACCTTGCTATTGCGGCAATCAACCGTTGCCTGATACTTGGATAACCAATCTGCTCCTAGAATAACATCATACTCCTTCAGATCTAAACATATGAGATCAATAGGGAGATTTCTACCCTGAACCAATACTTCGCAGTTTTGGTAATGATGTGTAATATCAGTCTCATCATCCAGAGGAGTAGACAAAACTAACTTTATCCATTCCGGTTCTAGGGGTAATGGGTCAGCAAACTTCTTAGAAACAATAGAATGCGATGCACCAGTATCAATTAAGACATATGCATTCCTGGAATAAACTTTCAATGTACCTTCCACTAAGCCGCCTTCTTCTACTTGCTCGGTCTCCTTGATTGCATGAAGACGAGCATTCTTGGTTACTGGGCGCTTTCCGTCAACGGCTTGATCCTTAAGTAATGGGCAATCGGGAATCCGATGCTCACGACTCCCACAACGGAGACATGCTCCAAGTTTCCTCCAGCATTCTTCTGCTCTATGACCCGCTTTATCACAATGTTTGCACACTGTATTTGGAGAGGTAGTGGTGATAGAGAAGGGCTTGGTCTTCTTGAACTTTTGGTCTTGTGAGGATGCTCCACCATTGCTAGGCCTTTTTCTTGAAGTTGGGTTTAAAGGAACCCGATCCTGTAACTTGTTCCTTTTTATCCTTACCACGAATCCTATCAGACAGTTCCGTGGCATCTTCTAATAGTTGAGCTCGGCGTACTATCTCTGAGTAGACTTGAATGTCCATCGGCGCCAGTTTAGTAATAGCTTGGGGCCTGAGCCCATTAAGAAACCTCCTAGCTTTCATTTTCTCGGTGCTAACTAGATGCTTAGCATACCGAGACAATCTAGAGAATTGGGCCTCATACTCGGCCACTGACAAAGATCGTTGCTTTAATGCAGCAAATTCTGCAGCCTTCTTTTCCTGAACTCGGTCCGAGAAATATTTTGCGTTGAAGTGTTCAACGAATTCCTCCCACGAAACTTGATCTTGATTTATAGTAGCCTCTATTGATTCCCACCAGCATCTAGCATCCCTTTCTAACTGAAAAGTAACTAATAAGACATTATCTTGATCCGTGCATTGCATAACACGGAATATTCGTTCTGTTTCCCTAATCCAGTGTTCAGCGTCATCTGCATCAGTAGAACCCGTGAACTTGGGCGGGTTCATGTTCTTGAAAGTCTGGTGGAGACTTCCTGCTCGTTGTCCACCTCCTTGTGTTACTTGTTGCAGCACTTGAGTCATGCCTTGCAGTGTACGCTGCATGTTGCGCCATTGAGCACATTCGGCAGCCATTATCCTACAATTATAATAACTAGATTAATACGTGATTTGTATCTTAAAGACTAGCATTCTATGTTAACTTTAACCCTTGGTTCTACCCAATCTCACTGGTTAAAGGGTTAAAACCTATCCTTGGACTTGGGTTTTCCTAGGAATTGAATACCGTAGGCTCTGATACCACAAAAACTGTCACGTCCCGAGCGCGGAAGATACTCGGATATGCGCGACGAGTTTATATCAATCATGTCAATCAGAGTAGTAGTGTATTCGACCCCAAAACAGAGATGCGCAAAAATAGAAAGATAACCCAATCCTTTATTTCATAATGGATAGACTATTACAAATCTAATACTCTATTCAATTAAAAAGAAAAAGTACATAGTTGACTCAAGAAAATAGGAAAAAGACTAGATGACACTGGGAAAGTTCTATCTCTTTCACTCTTGACCATTCCCATCCGATTGACTTCCCTCGTCGTCGGAATTACCTGAAAAGTAGGGAACACACGGAGTGAGCGAACGCTCAGTAGGAAATTATATCTCAAGCGCTTAGCAAGGGGTTTAAGTACTTACATTTTTCATGAATGTACTATAGCTATGCATGCTCGCATAAACGACAAGATAGAGAGAGAATTTATCAATAAGACAGCAAGATGAACTAGTCATGAGCTTTCAAGAAAAGATAACAGATATTCAAGCAAGTACTTTTTAACAAGTCATGTCAAGAACTTTGGCTATCATGTATCAAGCAAGCAAGTAATTAATTACCCTTTCTCGGGTCACGCAATTCATGTCATGTCAAGTACGAGTCAAGTACAAGATTTGTGTGGAATGTCCAATCAAGCTGGTCATGCACTCGGTATAATGCCAGATACCTTATCATTCAACTCCCATGGGCACAAGTACTTTCGGGTGCTCCTCCCAGGACCAGATCGGGCCCTATATGCGCAGGCATTTATCATGTATTTTGACATCCACTCTTGTATATATAGCCAATATGGAATTTCAACAATTTAAGCTTGTAGACACGTAGGATAACTTTGAGAGAATGGAGTGCAAAAATACGACATTGGACATAGATAGGCGATAACAATGGTACAATCACGATGAACGATGAAACTAGGTGGAATTAGGTTCCCTTAACTCAGGTACCATGACAAGTATGGACATTCTTTATATAGAATTGAGGTCCACATGAATAGTATATCAAAGGCAAGATACCCTCATTCTTATTATAGAATTGAGGTCCACAAGAACATCAACAAATGACATGATATCATCATCCCATTAAGAATTCTCATGATATACTCTTTACATATCATAAGGGCCGGTATACCATGTTTCTTTTAGAGTGACATGGCATTCAATAGTGTAATGGGTTTTTAGGGTACAACCAGCTCAGTCGGCCTTGAGGGAATCCAAGGCTTGAGGAGTCTTACGGAGGTCTCTATGACTAACTCGCTAGTCCAAAGGAACAGAGTGTCCAATGGAGAGCTTGTATGTCAATGAGAATTGAGGGTGATCGATAAAACATCATGAAACGTGGGACTATACTCACGGAGTAGAGATATAGTGCCGATATACATATATATAGATATACTAAAACTATCAGTTGTCAGAAACAGGTAAAACCATTTTTTTACAGGAAAATAACGACTTAAGTAAAGTCACTACTCAAGTAATTAACGCCTTCAGTAAGGGCGTTTATCTATTTTACATTTTTAAAAAATTTTAATATTTCAGTATTTTACCAAAAACGCGCCCTGGTAAGGGGCGTTTATTTACAAGTTGACGACATATACAGTGGTCGTTCATTCTTTACTTCTATTTTTGCAGTATATATATATTCAGAAATTTATCAAAAACACACCCTGGACAGGGGCGTTACTTTTCAATTCACGCCCTGAACAGGGGTGTTAGTCAAGTGAGAGACGACCTATACAGGGTCGTGAATTCAAGAATTTTCAGATTTCAAGTTTTATAATTTCCAGAAACAAGAGATATGGTCATGACAGGAAATTTATCGGTATTCAAGTAAATATGATTGTGCACTGATTTAGAATCATGTTTAATTGAATATTGGATAATTAACATGGGTAATTAACAATTGAGAAAATTGACGTCCGTGTACAGGGCGTCAAATCTAGAATTGACGACCTGGTCATGGTCGTTTATTTCAAAGTAGCACCCTTGTCTGGGTCGCGTATTAAAGTAGCGCCCTTGGAAAGGGCGTTTCTTTCCAACAATAGAAACATTTAAAACTCGTGAAAACTATATGCATGAACTAATATATATGGTTTAACATAGTTATTATGGTGATTTGGGCTACAGTGCTTGAGAAAACCTACCTTGATAAAGATTTGAACGGATGCAGGTTCTGTGAAGAAAGAACGATACTCTGTTTTACAAAGCCTTCTGGCGATGATAATTGCTAATAGTGGCAGCACGCACAGAAGAGGATGCAGATGAAGAACCCACAATTCTTCAATCAATCGGTTTCACTTCTACAGGCAACCTGTAGAGGCAGAAGAAACGAAGAAGAAGATGTTAAAATCTTCTTATACGTAACCGAAAGCAAGGGGAAAGAACTTACTTGTTCTTCGGAAGACAGAAGCTTTCAACCTGTAACCAGAAGTAGATGAAGAATCATCAGTATTCTTCACAAATTCGATAGACAGAGTAAAGAAAAAGAACATGCTGTTCTTTACGTACCTTAGAAGAGTCCGAACGCCAAATAGCGTTCTCGGTTCAAGCAGTAGGTTATTTATAGAATTCTTAGAATCCTAATAAGGTTAGTGTTCGATTGGAAGTAACACTTCCGTGATAGAGTTATTACTACATTCGAACTCTTTCTCATAGTTATCAACTTACCCTGGATAGACTCCTGGGTCGAACGGAACTCAAACTGAATTAGCGTCCTAAGTAAGGGAGTCGAATTTCAAATTGACGCCTTGTCAAGCGTCGTTTCTTGTAGAAACGCGTCCACCCAAAGGACGTTACTCTAACTTGCCCTTTTTATTTATTTTGGTCGTTTGAAATTTGACGCCTTGATATGTGGACGTCCTTTCTTAAAAACACGCCTTAGGTGAGGGCGTTTTCTTGTAAAGTAGCGCCTATATCTGAGGCGTTATTTTCATCAGGGTTTAAATTATTTTTATTCCAAGCTCTTTTGTTTATTTATTAAATCTTTTAATCTATTTTGATTTATTTATTCCTTTTAAATTTATCAGGGTTGCTACAAAAATGAAGATGGAGAATTTATGGAACCCAAGGATGAGCCAGATGAGCAAAGTAAGGAATCGAGCCATGAAGGAGAACAAGGTAACAACTCTGGCGAACCAAATGCAAATGAGGATGGATCAGGTAACAATCTTGTAAATATAAGAGTGCTTAAGGATCACCCCCTTGATAGCATAATTGGTAATGTAAATGAACCTAGGAAAACAAGATCTCAGTGGAGAGCTGTTAATGAATTAGACCAACTTGCACTAGTCTCCCAAATTGAGCCAAAAACTATAGAAGAAGCCTTGAATGATGAATCCTGGATAGATGCAATGCATGAGGAGTTAAATCAATTTGAGAGAAACAAAGTTTGGAATCTTGTTCCCAGACCAACCTCTCACTCTGTCATTGGAACCAGGTGGGTGTTTAGAAATAAATTAAGTGAGAAAGGGGAGGTCATTAGAAACAAGGCTAGACTTGTAGCCAAAGGGTACAACCAGGAATTTGGTATTGACTTCGAAGAATCATATGCCCCTGTGGCCAGATTAGAAGCCATCAGGATTTTACTCGCTTTTGCATCTTCTCATGGAATCAAACTACAACAAATGGATGTAAAAAGTGCCTTTCTAAATGGAGTCATCAAGGAAGAGGTCTATGTAGAGCAACCTCCTGGGTTTGAGAATGAGGGTTTCCCTAACCATGTTTTTAAACTCAATAAAGCATTATATGGTTTGAAATAGGCTCCACGTGCATGGTACGAGAGGCTAAGTTCATTTCTTGCCAACAAGGGTTATTCAAGAGGTAAAATAGACCAGACCTTATTTTCAAAGATCCAAGGTAAGGATATTCTCATTGTGCAAATTTATGTTGACGACATTATATTTGGGTCTACAAAACCCCAATTATGTAATGAATTTGCAAACTTGATGACTGCGGAATTTGAAATGAGTTTGATGGGGGACTTACAATTCTTCCTTGGACTGCAGGTCATACAATGCAAGGATGGATACTTCATAAATCAGTCCAAGTACATCAAGGAGATGTTGAAAAGATTTGGCATGGAGAGCTGCAAAGCCATTGGAACGCCGATGAGCACAAATTTAACACTAGATGCTGATGAAAGAGGTAATCTGGTAGACACAAAAACATACAGAGGTATGATTGGCTCCTTGCTCTACTTAACTGCCTCTAGACCAGATATACAGTTTAGTGTGTCCATGTGTGCTAGATACCAAGCATGTCCTAAAGAATCACACTTAGGAGCCGTCAAGCGTATTCTCCGATACCTTGCCGGCACCCAAGATTTGGGACTTTGATATCCCGCTTTCTGTGATTTAGATTTAATTTCATACTCAGATGCGGATTATGCTGGATGCAAAATAGATAGAAAAAGCACGAGTGGCTACTGCCAATTCTTGGGCGGATGTCTGATCACTTGGGCTTCTAAGAAGCAACATTCCGTTGCACTCTCCACTGCTGAGGTAGAATATGTCGCAGTAGGGAGTTGTGGGACACATGTTCTATGGATCAAACATCAGCTCCAGGATTACAACATAGATATTGGATGTGCACCAATATTGTGTGATAACACGAGTGCCATTAATCTATCAAAAAATCCAATCCAGCATTCTAGAACAAAACACATAGAAATCCGCCATCACTTCATAAGAGCTGAAGTCAGCAAAGGCAACTTTGTGCTGCATTTTATTGAAACTGAAAAACAACTTGCTGACATTTTCACAAAACCCCTCAATAATGATAGATTCACCACCCTGAGAAGAGAATTGGGGTTATGCAGATCTCCTCATGAAAATCCATAACAGCCTTTCTGCAACAATTTTTCTGTACTGATCACCGATTATTTTCTGGCAAATAAATGTTACATTAAGGGGGAGTCTAGGTTAGTGATGTTCAGCATGCATGCATATGGCCAGCTCAGTCAGCATGTCTTCTTCAGTTAGCATCTCATGATAGGTACTAGTGTCACTAGTCTTCTAGCTGAAACTGGTGGAAATGGAGCAGACTGAGCCGACTTCTTGGCATGATCCTTCTCCTTGTTGCCTAAATCCTGATCATGTTTTTATACCTCTACAAACCCAATTCAACCAAACTCTTCGTAGCCTACATCAACAAAATCTCACTTCCTCTCACTCTACAAAGACTCTTGAACTAAGGGGGAGGGTTTGTATACACCTCTTCTATTATGAAATCGTTGGGCTGTCACAAGCCACCACTCATCCACTATATGATGAACATAATTCTGAGAACATAGTAAGAACAAGTTTGGTTGGCTGTAAAATGAGCTTGATTTGTCATGCTTCAATAAACTAAACATATAGGAATATGCCATTTACATGTCCTTGAATCTTATAATTGAGAGTAGTAAAGTTATCTTACTCAAAGTGCTCATGCTGTCAAATGAAAATCAAATTCAACTAATTCATGAATGCCTTGGGAATACGCTATTATCATGTCTGTCAGGCAGAGCAATGGAATGGCCTCTAAGAAACTGCTGTCTCTCCCTACAAAAAGAGTGATGTATAAAAAGGGAGAAACACATGTGTCATGAAGAGCCAAGCTACCTCTGCCGGTATGAATAAGGGGGTGGGAGTACTGAGTAACTGGGGATACTGGCGTCTAATCAACGTGTATCCTCACGCAAAAAGAAGTGCTCACCAATTCCCAGTGAGACGGTTAGGCATGCAAAGTAGCCGAGGTCTCTGGCGTGTAAAAATCGTGTTACCTCGTGTAGAAATGTATGTGATAAACCTGACCGCTCGTTAATCAATTTATCAAAAAAAACTGTGTGTGTGTATGCAGTTCAAAATTTTTCAGTAAAAAATGACAGACAAGTTAGATGGTTGACCCTTGGCACCTCATGACAACAAAACTTTCCTGAATTCATATTGCAGCTGGCATTTTGGTCAAATTAACTTGTGCCAAATCAATTATAAGGTTACTAGATCATGTAAAGAACCATATCCCACTTTGTTGAAGTTTATTCCTTCCTTGACAATCAAACACACTGATAAAGCTCCAAATTTATTTCACTAAATTCTTCAGAATGAAATTCATTAAGTTAGTGGACAAATTAACTAATACGATTTCTTATGGAAAGGGTTTAAACAAAAGCCCCCCCTTTCAATTTAAGGTCTTTGCGGGTTTGTCTACAAAACTCACATTCTTCTCTTCAAAAACTCTCATTCGCATCAAACGCCGTCTCCTTTTGACTATCCTTCGCCCATATGGCTGAACAGTTGGAAACATTTGAACAAGAGTCTGCCTCTCTTATTCACCAGAACACTGATATTGCAAATGCTCAGATGGCAGTTCACGTACAGCTTAATGACATAGCCAACAGACTGAATTGGATTGAGCAGCAGTTAGCTCCACTGCCTCCACCAGGGTCTCCTAGTAACTCCTCTTAGGTTAGGACCCCCCCTACTTTTGCTGATGACAAAGGGGGAGAAGGATGATAAGGATGATGTTGGATGATGTCAGTCATTGTAAGTTTGTTTTTGGTTTTAGGAGTCAATGCTGCATTTCATTAACATTTGCAAACACTTTTGGTGTGTTAGACAATTCCTTCTTGATCAGTCATGTAATTCAGTTCTCAATGAGATGTTTGGCTTGGCTATAGTTTTCAACTGCACTGCAATTAGGTACTCATACTTGATATGTTGATTGCAAGGGCTTCACAATGACTTTTGGTTGTCATCACCAAAAAGGGGGAGAATGTTGTGCACCCCTAGTTTTGATGATGACAATCCACAAATCATTGAGATACTCACTTAAACATGAGTTCTCCAATTTATGAATCAATAAGAACTTCATTCTTCCATGAATCTAGGTACTGATGACATTGCAGGCAGTGGTAAAGTGATATTCACTCCAAGGGCTTCACTGATCAACAGTTTGATGGAAGAGATTGAGCGTCTTGATGCATGAAGCTTCAAGTCTGCACATCGGTAGCCAGTGCAAGCATTATCTAGCAAGTCTATACACTGGCACTGTTAAGTCTGTACATTGGTGGCCATGTCTCACTTGCATGCTCATCAAAGTCTGTACAGCCACCTCTTCAAGCATTTCAAAGTCCACACATCACTGTAGCATGCATTCAGGCAAAGTCTGTACAATCCATCGCCTTCAGATTTACCAAGTCTATACAACCTGCCTTCATGTTCAAAGTCTATACATCGACGTTGGGCATCAAAGTCTATACACTGCTCACCGTCTCATTAAGCGTCTCACACTTGCAACTCTATACATCGCTGTTGAACTAAAGTCTATACAGCCGTTTCTTGAGCCAAAGTCTGTACATCGCTTGCATATTCAAAGTCTACACATCCACAGTTGAACTCAAAGTCTGTACAGCGTCAGCAACAGTGCTGCGTCTCATTTTTCCAAGTCTATACATTGGCAGCTGAACTGTAAAGTCTGCACATTGTGCTTTGAAGCTTTTCAAGTCTGTACAGCCATCCGTCTCTTCTACCGTCTCAATTAAGCCTTGAAGTCTATACAATGCACCGTCTCTTTTAGCGTCTCATGTTGCATCTCCTGAAGGTCTATACAACGCTACATGCGTTTCTTCAAAGTCTGTACAGTCTCCACAGAATCTTCAAAGTCTATACACTCGTCTTCAAGTGAGCAAGTCTGTACATTGGTTCAAGCCATTCAAAGTCTGTACACTGGCCTCCCGCTATCAAAGTCTATAAATTGGTCGGTGGAAAGTCTATACATCCACCGCTGAACCTTTGAGAAGCCAAAGTCTATACATTGGAGCTCGTCCAGCAAGCAAAGTCTGTACAATGGCTTGCTGCGAGTAATTGAAGACTGTACACTGGCGATACTGTATGGGAAGCAAGTCTGTACATCGTGGGCTTCTGGCCTTCATTCGAAGTCTATACACTGGACGTTTGAAGTCTGTACAATGGGCTGCTCAAAGGCTCACAAAGTCTATACATCGTGGTCTTGAACTCTCAAGTCTGTACACTGGCCGTTGCCATGCGAAGCTCAAAGTCTGTACACTTAGTTGCAGGCAGCAGTAAAGTCTGTACATTGGCGTGCTTAACAACACACAAGTATATACATGCGTTGCGTGAGGCCTGTCAAAGTCTGGATAGAACCTACAGAAACTAATTCCAATCTGAAGGCCTAAAAATCTGGAAAGAAGTTGAAGATGGCATGTGGATAAAGGTGTGGAAGAATCTTCTGCTCGATCTATTGCTGCATCTGTGGAAGACTTAGTCAACCCTGCAAATCGGATTGAAGGAGCTAAACAGTTTTCTGTTCTAAAAACCCGCAGAGAATCTGAGCGCTAATTTTTGAATGGCTCAAGCTTTGTTTCGCGCCAACTTTTGAAGGAAAGAAAGAGTGGAGGAAACAGTATCTGAAAGAGAAGAGCAGGTCGTGATCAAGCCGAAGTGTGCAGTCTTTGTAGCCGTAAGAAGATCTGCTGCTGAAGATAATGGGGATCCAGCTGTGCAAGGGCTCAACCACCTGAAGGCTACCCAGCTCAGAGATTGTGATCTCAATGCGCCAGTAGCCCTATGCACTTGGATTTGTCAAAACTCTGAAATCTCATATCTTCAGTTTAATGGTTCCTTATTTTTCTTAAATCAACTATTTCTTCTGATTGCATCAAGTTGTGAGGCAGCAGTGTCAAGCTGTAAGTCAGCGTGTGTGCAAGCTGTGTGTCAGCGTGTGTACAAGCTGTGAGGCAGTAGTGTTGATTGAGACAAGGGTCTCTTGGTAGTGAAGCCTCACTCAAGTTGAGTGAGGGGTGGATGTAAGTCTCGTGTAGAGACTGAACCACCTAAAAAGATCATCTTGCATGTGTGATGATTCTTGGTGTGACTGCTCTTGTTGCATATTAGTCTATAACCTTGATGCTTAAGTAGTTAGACCATATTGAAACTCTAGTGTGCTGCATTAACTCTAGCAATAGTTCAAATAAAGTTGGAATAAATTAAGAAAGGGGGAAAGATCTATTCACCCCCCCTCTAGATCTATTCAATCCTCACACAACATCTAGACCAGATGATCATGGACTTGAGGCATTCCCTCCATGAGTTGGTGAGTCAGAATGAGTAAATGAGAGTTCTAGTTTGGCACTTTTGACTGACTACTTGCCCCTTCTCTTATAGCGGAGCGAGTTGGCCTTCGTCCGTGTGAGGGCTGGCGTGGCCGAAGAGGCTGGGCTGTCATCCCAGGCAGAGGGAGTGGAGGATCAAGAGGCCCACCCGGAGGCGGCTCTTGAGAGGGCCGAGGAGAGGGAGGCGTAGCTGGCTGACATGGTATGGCCTGAGCATTTTGTTTCGAACAGTTTTCATCTTCCTTTCTATTATCTTCCCCTGATTTGTGTATCTGTGCATGTAATACCCCAAATTCGTTTAGAAATTTAATTAGAAATTTATTTGAATTTAATTAGAAATTATTTGAATTTATTTGAATTAATGGGAATTAATTTAAAATTAATTAGATTAATTCTTTAATAAATAGAATAAGTCACATTTCGACTATTTTATAAAAATCCATAAAAATCATATTCTTGTAGAATCAATTACGTTTAACAATTTTTTCTTCTGTGGCCAACCCTAATAAAATCATTAACTAGGCCGAATTAGTGGGATTAGTCAAATTTTCATACCTACCTAGCCAAATTAGTGCTCAATATTAACCCCACATTAAAATCCTCAATTCGAGCTCATTTCTTAACTAAATCAGGTGATTCTAGGGGCAAATAAAAGGTATTAAAGAGAGGATCATTTCCCCTCTCACAATGCCATGAAATTTTTATCGTATAGGAAGCATTTGGTCGCGCATGGGCTAGGTCAACAATTTCGGCGGCGTTTTGAACACGCCACTTGATGGGTCGATTTATCCCTTCCTGGAAGGATCCAGAATGAGTATGACCTATTAAAAGAAAGCCCTATGTGTCTATTTTCATTTGGGAGCAGTGGTGGTCGCAGAGGATTCCGATCTAGTGAGATCTCTCGCGTTTATTGGAGGAGTGTCCGAGTTCGCGGGTTTTTCTTAGGCCCTCTTCCTTCCTTCGATTGAGGTAGGTAATCTTGGCCAAAACATGCAAGTAAATATACCATTTTGTTCCTCTCTCTGTTAGCTTTCCATTGGTAGTAAAAGCCCCAAATTCTATTAGGTGTGGAGGGAGATCTCGTGGAAATAGTGAAGGGCTGTCAAACGGGCATTCTTCATTCTAACTTCTAAATCTCTCTTTGATTCAGGTAGATGATAACAGACCCAACTCTAATTAATGTATATGGTTGTAATCATCAGCATGTTATCTATCTTTTGGCATAGAAAGCCCCAATTTGTATAGACCATGCTTAGAGAATTTCGTGTTTGATTAGAAGCATGCTAAGACTAGGTTTTTAAGTGTTCTTCCTAGATATGTTGTGATTTCGATTGGTTTTCCGATAAATTTAGTGTTCCAAACCCTTGTAATATGACCCTAATATGTCCATCAAGAACCTAGGGGCATGGGGTTAAGATCTCAGCCCAATTAGACCCCAATTGGGTGAGATCCGGCAGTTTTCGGAAGTCTTGTTCGCGTCTGCGAACCCGGGGGTCGACCCATACACAGACGAAGTCTGTCTGTGCAGGGGGTCGACCCAAACACAGACAGAAGTTTGTCTGTGCAGGGGTCGACCCAATGGGTCGACCCATACACAGGTAGACCCCTGGTTTTCCAGGGGTCGACCCAATGGGTCGACCCATATGCTTCCAGACCTGATAGGCTTGTTTTTGGCCCGAGGATCGATCCGGACCGTGAGGGGATCGACCCATTCAAGCCTAGTCCAATTGAAAACCATATTTTGAGGAACCAATGACCCATACATGCAACACTATGATCTCAAATTAAGCCCGGTGTTCCTCAATCCAAAATTGAAGAACAATGGTCCCTGCACTCAATCAAAGTGTATAAACCATTCCGATTACTATCTCCACTTCAACGCACAGATGGTTAATTAGAAACCCATATAATAAAATGGTACTTTTGAAAGTAAATTGCTGTCATGTATTACTGTCTATTGTCATTATTGGCTTGTTCTAGTATCTTAAGTTACCATCTTGTAATTAACTTATCTCTTGAAATTGAGATTATAATAATTCACGAATCAAGGTATTTTGAAATGGCTGTTAGGAAATCAATTAAAAGCCCTTATACCCCGGTAGAATAGACTAATAGAACACTAACAATCTATATGGAATTACGGTCATTAAGCCTAAATTGCTGTCCCTTAGTACGATTCTACCCGGACACTCTATCCGGCGAGTTAGAATCCGCCATTTTGAGACCCGTATGACCCGGTTACAACCTGGAAATTCGTGACCAAATCGCTGAGTTATAAGTCACGGATCGACTTGGGCTAATCAGCACATGAGAAGCCCATAGTTCACCGCTTGTCTCCATGAACGGTCTAGCGTGATCCGTATAAGTATCGTAATTGTGTCTTAAGGTCACGTACTGCTTACTTACCTGAACGGCACATTGTCAACCGTTCATTCTTGACCTCGTGGACTGAGATTTGGTCCAGTTCTTGTAATGCGGCCAGTAGTAGCCGTATGTCCTGTCAAACGGCCCAGAAGTGACCGTATACCGAGTTTTTAAGTTAATGAATCCTAGGACATGTTAGTCCTTAAATCTCATACTTTTTACAGAAATTCCTCTGATTAATTGGTCATTAAACTTGATTAAATGTCTCGACAAAACTTGGGATCTTGGATCCAACAAATCAATGCCAACGCATCATAAGGGCCCGGTCTGGTCTTGGGGAGAGCGCCCGAAAAGTACTTGTGCCCATGGGAGTTTGTAATGACAGGGTGAGATATTGCACCGAGTGCATGACCAGCGTGACCTCTACGACAAAAAATCTCTTGTTATACTTGTTACATTATCGTGCTTGACTTGATGTTTAAAATACTTGCTTGTTGGCCAATTCTATATTTCAATTTCCTATTGAACATTCTTGTACTTGATATCCTTGTTAACTCTTGTCGTCATATATTTCTTGACCTTGCAAGATCTTATATTACGCAGTTTTATCATCTCGTCAGATATTTCTTTTCTTGTCACTACATATGAAAATGTAACTAATCGGTTAATCATGTAAACTTGCCTGTTACTATCTACTGAGCGTTAGCTCATATAGTTGTTTTCCCCCTTTCCAGGCTTTTCAGGTGACGATGCGCATACTGAAGGGGAGGGACAGGAGTGATACCTTTGAGTGTACCTGTTAGTGGTGGCATAGTTGTTTACATTAGTTACTCCTTAGTGTTGTGTTAGCACTTTATTTATCTTTTTGGGGTCAGTTATTGTATTAGAATCAGTTTGGAAGTTATGTTTGATCGTGTTTAAGCATTGATGGTTATTGTAATAAAACTTAGAGTCTTCCTTGATCGATAGAAGTACTTCTTTTGTCACGCCCTGAGCGCGGAAGATACCCGGAGACGCGTGACGAGTTTATATCAATCATGTCAATCAGAGTGGTCGTGTATTCGACACAAAGACAGAGATGCGCAAAATAGCAAGATAACCCAATCCTTTATTTCATAATGGATAGACTATTACAAATCCAATACTCTGTTTAATAAAAAGGAAAAGAATACATATTTGACTCAAGAAACTATAGAAAAGACTAGATGACACTTGAGCAGCTCTATCACTTTCACTCTTGACCATTCCCATCCGATTGACTTCCATCGTCGTCGGACTTACCTGAAAAGTAAAAAGGGACAAACGGAATGAGCGAACGCTCAGTAGGAAATTATATCTCAAGTACTAGCAAGGGGTTTAAGTAATTACATCTTTCATGAATGCAATGAAGCTATGCATGCTCGCATAAAACGACAAGATAGAGAGAATGTAATATCAAGAAAATAAGATGAACTAATCCAGAATTTTCAACAAGATGACAAGTTTATTCAAGATATTCAAGCGAGTACGTTTAACAAGTCATGTCAAGAACTTGGGCTATCATGTATCAAGCAAGTAAATTTCCCTTTTTCGGGCCACGCATTTCATGTCAAGTCAAGTACGATTCAAGTACAAGATGTGTGTGGAATGTCCAATCAAGCAAGTCAAGTACTCGGTATAATGCCAGATACCTTATCATTTTAACTCCCATGGGCACAAGTACTTTCGGGTGCTCCTCCCAGGACCAGATCGGGCCCTATATGCGCAGGCATTTATCGTGTGTTTTGACATCCACTCTTGTTTATAGCCAACGTAGAATTTCAATAATCAAGCTTGTAGACACGTATGACAACTTTGATAGAATAGAGTCCAAAATATGACAAAGGACATAGAATGGCGATAATAACGGTATAATTACGATATCGATAAAAATCTAGGTAGAATATGGTTCCCTTAACTTGGGTACCATGATAAATCAAGATGGACATTCTTTATATAGAATTGAGGTCCACATGAACAGTATATCAAAGGTAAGATACCCTCATTCTTATCATAGAAGTGAGGTTTTTACAAGAACGACATGATATGGCATGATATCATCATCCCATTAAGAATTTCTTATGATACACTCTTTGTATAATCATAAGGGCCGGTATCCCATGTTTCTTTAGAGTGACATGGCATCAATGGTGTAATGGTTTTTTTTTTTTAGGGTACAACCAGCTCAGTCGACCTTGAGGGAATCCAAGGTACGAGGAGTCTTAAGGAGGTCTCTATGACTAACTCGCTAGTCCAAAGGAACGGAATGTCCAATGGAGAGCTTGTATGTCAACGAGAGTTGAGTGTGATCGATGAAACAACGTGAAAAGTGGGACAATACTCACGGAGTGGAGAATAGTGCCGATATATGTATATAAATATATATTGAAACAATCGTTTAACAGTAACGGGTTAAAAATAGTTTACAGTAAAATAACGACTTAGGTCAAGTCGTTTCTCAAGTAATTAACGCCTAACAGAAGGGCGTTTACATATGCTTCCATTTTGCAGAATTTTCATTAGTTCAGTAATTTATATAAAACGCGCCTTGGTCAGGGTCGTTTCTTCAAGATCTGACGACTACACCAGAAGGCGTCTTATTGTTTACATATTTGACAGAATATAATTAATTTTCAGGAATTATCAAAACGCGCCCTGGGCAGGGGCGTTACTATTTAATTCTATTTTTCAGAATATATAAATTTCAGGATTTTAACCGATACACGCCCTAGGAAGGGGCGTTACCTTTCAGATTCACGCCCTATGAGGGGGCGTTAATATGTGGAAAACGACTTTGTCCAAGTCGTTAATTCAAGTTCCTTCATAAACTTTAAGGACAGTAATAATTTCAGGATAACAGAGGAACGAATGTAATATCATGACAGTAAAGTTAGCAAGTTGAAGACAGGGGATCATGCATTATTTTATAATCATGATTTCATAGATAATCAGTTCTTAAGATGGGTGATTAACGGTTTTAAGAAATTAACGCCTGAGTACAGGGCGTTAAATATGAAATTAACGACCTGGGAAGGGTCGTTTCATATGAATTAGCGCCCTTGACAGGGGCGTCTCTTTCAAAATATTGCAGAAAATGCATGGAAACTATAATAACCGTATGCATGACATGCTTGTATATATATATCTTGCATTAATTTCATTTGGGCTACAGTAACTTGAGAAAACCTACCTGAAGACTTGAAGATTGATATGAAAAGGGGGACGTTGTTGCTTCACAGCAACAATAACCACAGTAGGAGGAAGAGAAGGCTTTGGGGAAGAACCTTTGTTCTTCGGTTCTGTAACTCCTACAAGAACAGAAGAAGATACATTAGTATTTCTTCATACTACTTGACCGAAGGTAAAAAGGGAAAAAGAACAATACCTTTGTTCTTTACGTATGCCGCCTTCTTAACCTATAACAGAAGAAGATGAAGAATCATTAGTTCTTCATGTAACCGAAGCAGAAAACAAAAGGAATTAGAAGAACATATGTTCTTCACGTACCGTGCAGCAGTCGTCCGTCCAAATAGATTTAGGGTTGGATCGAACAGTTTATTTATAGGATTTTGGAAATCCTATTAGGGTTAGTGATTGTGTGAGGGTAATATATCCCTAATAGAGTCCTTACCCTAGTAGACACTTACTGGATTAGGTTAATCTTTCCCTGGATAAGCTCTGGGTTCGAACGGTTCACAAATGGAATTAACGACTTTGGTCAGGGCGTCGATTCTTGAATTGACGACCTGGTGCAGGTCCTTTCTTAAGAAGCGCCTTGTATAAGGGCGTTCCTTGTTTTAAAACACGCCCAAGAAAAGGGCGTTTCTTGTCCTTGCCCTTTTTGGCGTTTGGAATTTGACGTCTTGTGGTGAGGGCGTCCTTTTTTTTAAATAACGCCTTAGGTAGAGGCGTTTATTATTAAATTAACACCTTAATGAGAGGCGTTATTTGCATCTTGGGTTTTTTCTCCTCCATTTAACGCTCTTCTTATTATCTGTATTATATATATATATTTTAATTCATTTCAAATATTCATTTATCAGGGTTGCTACACCCTCCCCCACTTAAAAAGAATTTGGTCCCCAAATTCAATTGCATATCATGTATACACGCGGAGAGTGTAGAGTATATACCTCTTAGAACAACTCGGGAAATCGTTTCTTCATAGATTCCTCGGTCTCCCATGTCGCTTCGTGTTCAGGATTCTTATTCCATTGCACCTTGAGCATGGGAATAACCTTATTCCTTAGAGCTCGTATTTCTCGATCTAAGATCTTCATAGGCTTCTGTTCATAGGTGAGATCTTTCTGGATCACCAGATCTCCATGTTCAATAATATGAGATGGATCGTGCACATACTTCTTCAACATAGATATGTGAAACACATTATGCACGTCGGACAATTGAGGAGGCAACGCGATGCGATAAGCAACCTCGCCAACTCTTTCGAGTACCTCAAATGGTCCGATGAATCTTGGCGTAAGCTTGCCCTTAACACCAAATCTTCGTATGCCACGTCCAGGCGATATTTTAAGAAATACATGATCTCCGATTTGGAATTCAAGATCTCTCCTTCTTGTATCTGCATAAGCCTTTTGCCTGGTCTGAGCAACTTGCAATCTTTCTCTGATTACTTGTATCTTCTCAGTTGTATCCCTTACCATGTCTGGACCTAATAGTTGTTTCTCTCCAACTTCGTTCCAGCATAAGGGTGATCGGCAACTCCTTCCATATAAAGCTTCGAAAGGTGCCATTTGGATACTAGCTTGGTAGCTATTATTATATGCAAATTCCACAAGTGGCAAATATTCATGCCAGCTTCCACCAAAGTCAATGATGCAAGCTCTTAGCATATCCTCAACAACTTGATTAACTCTCTCGGTCTGACCATCCGTTTGTGGGTGAAAAGCTGTACTAAAATTCAGTCTTGTCCCCAACGAATGTTGTAATCCCTTCCAAAAGTGAGAAGTAAATCGGGGATCTCTATCAGACACGATTGAGACAGGAATTCCATGTATTCTGACTATTTCCTTGATGTATAGTGCAGCTAGCACATCAATTGACCATCGGCTTTTTATTGGCAAGAAATGCGCCGATTTAGTTAATCGATCAATGATAACCCATATTCCATCATGTCCTCCTTTTGATTTAGATAGACCCATGATGAAATCCATACCAATATCCTCCCATTTCCACTTAGGAATATCTAGAGGATGAAGTTTTCCAGCAGGCTTTTGGTGTTCCGCCTTGACCTGTTGGCATGTGAGACAGCGTGATACATAGTCCGCTATTTCTCTTTTCATGTTGGGCCACCAAAAGTTCCTCTTTACATCTTGGTACATTTTGGTTGATCCAGGATGAATAGTGTACCTTGATCTGTGAGCTTCCTCTAAGATCTTCTTCTTTAATTCTGGACAATCTGGTATACAAGTTCTATCTTTGAACAATAATCTTCCATCAGAAGTTAGTTGAAAATCAGATTGTCCTTCTAATCTGCCTTTGATTTCCACTAATATAGGATCATCATCCTGAAGTGTTTGTATCTCAGATAATAAGTCTGACTGTATGCTTACATGAGATAATGTGACAAATTTGGATTCCGTGTCCAAGCTTATATTGAGCTCGGAGAATTGTTCAAGTAACCTCCATTCTTGTATCATGCAATTGGCTATCATTGCTCTCGGCTTTCGACTAAGGGCATCGGCAACATAATTACCCTTTCCGGGATGGTATTGTATATTGAAGTCGAAGTCCTTGAGATATTCTAGCCAGCGTCTTTGTCTCATGTTTAGCTCCTTCTGTGAAAATAGATATTTGAGACTCTTGTGATCGGAGTATACAGTGAACTGTACTCCATAGAGATAGTGTCTCCATATCTTTAGGGCAAATACCACCGCGGCCAGTTCTAAGTCATGGACGGGGTAATTCTCCTCATGCTTCTTCAGTTGACGTGAAGAGTATGCTATGACCTTTCCTTGTTGCATTAGGACACATCCGAGGCCAATGCCAGAAGCATCTGTGTAGACCTCGAATTTCTCTCCTTCTATTGGTAGAGCTAACACCGGAGCTGTAGTGAGATGATCCTTGAGAGTTTGGAAACTTCTTTCACATTCCTCACTCCATTCATATCGGATCTCCTTGCGAGTTAACCTTGTAAGAGGCACGGCGATCTTGGAGAAGTCTTTGATGAATCGTCGATAATATCCTGCAAGACCTAAGAAACTTCTGATCTCGCTTGCATTAGTTGGTCTTTCCAATTTTTCACAGCTTCAACCTTTGACGGATCGACAGATAAACCGTCCTTTGATATGACATGTCCGAGAAAAGCCACTTCTTCAAGCCAGAACTCGCACTTGCTGAGTTTTGCATATAATTGATTTGTCCTCAAGACTTGCAATGTAATCCTCAAATGCTTTTCATGTTCTTCCTTAGTCTTGGAATATATCAATATATCATCAATGAAGACTACTATGAACTGATCCAAGTAAGGTCTGAATATGCTATTCATTAACTGCATAAAGGCAGCAGGGGCATTTGTTAGTCCAAAAGGCATAACAACAAATTCGTAATGGCCATACCTGCTTCTGAACGCAGTCTTATGAATGTCATCATCCTTGATTCTTAATTGATGATATCCCGACCTGAGATCAATCTTGGAAAAATATTTGGATCCTGAAATCTGATCAAATAATTCATCGATCTTCGGCAGTGGATACTTATTCTTGATAGTGAGATGATTCAACTGTCGATAGTCGATGCACAATCTCATGGATCCGTCCTTCTTCTTCACAAATAAGACTGGTGCTCCCCACGGGGAAGTACTTGGTCTAATAAACCCTTTTCGAATCAGTTCCATCAACTGCTCCTTCAACTCTTTGAGTTCAGCCGGGGACATTCTATAGGGTGCCTTTGAAACTGGACCAGCACCAGGGACTAAGTCAATGGTGAAGACCACTTCTCTTTGAGGGGGTAATCCCGGCAAATCTTCCGGAAATATGTCTGGAAATTCTTGCACTACCTGAATGTCTTCTATCTTGGTTTCCTTAGCTTCTTTAACAGTGACAAAAGCAAGGAAGGATACACATCCTTTCCTGACGAGCTTGCTTGCTCGAAGAGCCGAAATAAGAGGGGATTTGCTCCGACTCTTGGGGCGAGTAAAGACTAATTCTGGAAAATCTTTGAAAGCAATTTGGCTATTGCGGCAATCAACCGTTGCCTGGTATTTGGATAACCAGTCCGCTCCCAGTATAACATCATACTCCTTTAGATCGAGGCATATGAGATCTATAGGTAAATTCATACCTTGAACCATTACCTCACAGTTTTGGTAATGATGAGTAATATCATTTTCGCTTCCAAGAGGAGTAGTTAGAACTATTTTTATCCATTCTGGTTCTAACGGTAACGGGTCGGCAAACTTCTTAGAAATAAAGGAATGCGATGCGCCCGTATCAAATAAGACATAAGCATTTTTGGAACAAACTGTTAATGTACCTTCTACCAGTCCACCTTCTTCTTGCTCGGTCTCCTTTATTGCATGAAGTCGAGCGTTCTTTGTCACCGGGCGCTTACCGTCACCGGCTTGGTCATTCATTAATGGACAATCGGGAATCCGATGTTCGCGACTCCCACAACGGAGATAAGCTCCTAATTTCCTCCAGCATTCTTCTGTCTTGTGACCAGCCTTGTCACAATGCTTGCACACTGTATTAGAAGGGGTAGTTGTGATAGAGAAAGGCTTGGTCTTCTTGAATTTTTGATCTTGAGAGGAAGAACCTCCATTACTAGTCCTCTTCTTAAAGTTGGGTTTAAAAGAACCCGAACCTGTGACTTGCTCCTTCTTGTCCTTTCCACGGATCCTATCAGATAGTTCCGTGGCATCTTCAAGTAATTGAGCTCGGCGCACTATTTCAGAATAAACTTGGATGTCCATAGGCGCCATTTGAGTAATATAGTGGGGCCTAAGCTCATTAAGAAATCTTCGGGCTTTCATCTTCTCCGTGCTAATCAAATGTTTAGCATATCTAGACAACCTGGAGAACTGAGCTTTATAATCTGCTATTGATAAGGATCGTTGCTTTAATGCAGCGAATTCTGCAGCCTTCTTTTCTTGGACTCGGTCCGAGAAATATTTAGCATTGAAGTATTCCACAAATTCTTCCCATGTTACTTGAGTAGGATCGATGGTTGCTTCAATAGACTCCCACCAGCATCTAGCATCTTTCTCTAACTGAAATGTAGCTAATAGCACTTTGTCCTGATCCGTGCATTGCATGACACGGAATATGCGTTCGGTTTCCCGAACCCAATGCTCGGCATCGTCCGGATCGGTCGATCCCATAAACTTCGGGGGATTCATGTTCTTAAAGGCTTGGTGTAAGCTTCCAGCTCGTGGAGTACCACCTTGTGCTACCTGTTGTAGCACTTGAGTCATCCCTTGGAGGGTACGCTGCATGTTGCGCCATTGAGCACGTTCGGCAGCCATTATCCTATAATTATAATAGCTACATTAGTATTATATCACTGTGATCTTATTAAAAGACTCATTGACTCTTACCCCTTGGTTCTACCCAATCTCACTTGGTTAAACGTTTAACTTATCCTTGGACTTGGGTTTTCCTAGGAATTGAATACCTTAGGCTCTGATACCACAAAAACTGTCACGCCCCGAGCGCGGAAGATACCCGGAGACGCGTGACGAGTTTATATCAATCATGTCAATCAGAGTGGTCGTGTATTCGACACAAAGACAGAGATGCGCAAAATAGCAAGATAACCCAATCCTTTATTTCATAATGGATAGACTATTACAAATCCAATACTCTGTTAATAAAAAGGAAAAGAATACATATTTGACTAAAGAAACTATAGAAAAGACTAGATGACACTTGAGCAGCTCTATCACTTTCACTCTTGACCATTCCCATCCGATTGACTTCCATCGTCGTCGGACTTACCTGAAAAGTAAAAAGGGACAAACGGAATGAGCGAACGCTCAGTAGGAAATTATATCTCAAGTACTAGCAAGGGGTTTAAGTAATTACATCTTTCATGAATGCAATGAAGCTATGCATGCTCGCATAAAAAGACAAGATAGAGAGAATGTAATATCAAGGAAATAAGATGAACTAATCCAGAACTTTCAACAAGATGACAAGTTTATTCAAGATATTCAAGCGAGTACGTTTAACAAGTCATGTCAAGAACTTTGGCTATCATGTATCAAGCAAGTAAATTTTCCTTTTTCGGGCCACGCATTTCATGTCAAGTCAAGTACGATTCAAGTACAAGATGTGTGTGGAATGTCCAATCAAGCAAGTCAAGTACTCGGTATAATGCCAGATACCTTATCATTTTAACTCCCATGGGCACAAGTACTTTCGGGTGCTCCTCCCAGGACCAGATCGGGCCCTATATGCGCAGGCATTTATCGTGTGTTTTGACATCCACTCTTGTTTATAGCCAACGTAGAATTTCAATAATCAAGTTTGTAGACACGTATGACAACTTTGATAGAATAGAGTCCAAAATATGACAAAGGACATAGAATGGCGATAATAACGGTATAATTACGATATCGATAAAAATCTAGGTAGAATATGGTTCCCTTAACTTGGGTACCATGATAAATCAAGATGGACATTCTTTATATAGAATTGAGGTCCACATGAACAGTACATCAAAGGTAAGATACCCTCATTCTTATCATAGAAGTGAGGTTTTTACAAGAACGACATGATATGGCATGATATCATCATCCCATTAAGAATTTCTTATGATACACTCTTTGTATAATCATAAGGGCCGGTATCCCATGTTTCTTTAGAGTGACATGGCATCAATGGTGTAATGGGTTTTTTTTTTTTAGGGTACAACCAGCTCAGTCGACCTTGAGGGAATCCAAGGTACGAGGAGTCTTACGGAGGTCTCTATGACTAACTCGCTAGTCCAAAGGAACGGAATGTCAAATGGAGAGCTTGTATGTCAATGAGAGTTGAGTGTGATCGATGAAACAACGTGAAAAATGGGACTATACTCACGGAGTGGAGAATAGTGCCGATATATGTATATAAATATATATTGAAACAATCGTTTAACAGTAACGGGTTAAAAACAGTTTACAGTAAAATAACGACTTAGGTCAAGTCGTTTCTCAAGTAATTAACGCCTAACAGAAGGGCGTTTACATATGCTTCCATTTTGCAGAATTTTCATTAGTTCAGTAATTTATATAAAACGCGCCTTGGTCAGGGTCGTTTCTTCAAGATCTGACGACTACACCAGAAGGCGTCTTATTATTTACATATTTGACAGAATATAATTAATTTTCAGGAATTATCAAAACGCGCCCTGGGCAGGGGCGTTACTATTTAATTCTATTTTTCAGAATATATAAATTTCAGGATTTTAACCGATACACGCCCTAGGAAGGGGCGTTACCTTTCAGATTCACGCCCTATGAGGGGGCGTTAATATGTGGAAAACGACTTTATCCAAGTCGTTAATTCAAGTTCCTTCAGAAACTTTAAGGACAGTAATAATTTCAGGATAACAGAGGAACGAATGTAATATCATGACAGTAAAGTTAGCAAGTTGAAGATAGGGGATCATGCATTATTTTATAATCATGATTTCATAGATAATCAGTTCTTAAGATGGGTGATTAACGGTTTTAAGAAATTAACGCCTGAGTACAGGGCGTTAAATATGAAATTAACGACCTGGGAAGGGTCGTTTCATATGAATTAACGCCCTTGACAGGGGCGTCTCTTTCAAAATATTGCAGAAAACGCATGGAAACTATAATAACCGTATGCATGACATGCTTGTATATATATATCTTGCATTAATTTCATTTGGGCTATAGTAACTTGAGAAAACCTACCTGAAGACTTGAAGATTTATATGAAAAGGGGGACGTTGTTGCTTCACAGCAACAATAACCACAGTAGGAGGAAGAGAAGGCTTTGGGGAAGAACCTTTGTTCTTCGGTTCTGTAACTCCTACAAGAACAGAAGAAGAAACATTAGTATTTCTTCATACTACTTGACCAAAGGTAAAAATGGAAAAAGAACAATACCTTTGTTCTTTACGTACGCGGCCTTCTTAACCTATAACAGAAGAAGATGAAGAATCATTAGTTCTTCATGTAACCGAAGCAGAAAATAAAAGGAATTAGAAGAACATATGTTCTTCACGTACCGTGCAGCAGTCGTCCGTCCAAATAGATTTAGGGTTGGATCGAACAGTTTATTTATAGGATTTTGGAAATCCTATTAGGGTTAGTGATTGTGTGAGGGTAATATATCCCTAATAGAGTCCTTACCCTAGTAGACACTTACTGGATTAGGTTAATCTTTCCCTGAATAAGCTCTGGGTTCGAACGGTTCACAAATGGAATTAACGACTTTGGTCAGGGCGTCGATTCTTGAATTGACGACCTGGTGTAGGTCGTTTCTTAAGAAGCGCCTTGTATAAGGGCGTTCCTTGTTTTAAAACACGCCCAAGAAAAGGGCGTTTCTTGTCCTTGCCCTTTTTGGCGTTTGGAATTTGACGTCTTGTGGTGAGGGCGTCCTTTTTTTTAAATAACGCCTTAGGTAGAGGCATTTATTATTAAATTAACGCCTTAATGAGAGGCGTTATTTGCATCTTGGGTTTTTTTTTCCTCCATTTAACCCTCTTCTTATTATCTGTATTATATATATATATTTTAATTCATTTCAAATATTCATTTATCAGGGTTGCTACATCTTTCCATAGCACATGTACGATTGTTTAGTTTAGCATATTAATATTATCTCTAGCTAGTTTCTAACTGTACGTCCCGATATACCGCGTTGGGGCGTGACAGTTTAGTTGGTATCAGAGCCTAGGTTTAATATTCCTAGGTTTCCCTAAAAGTTCTAGGTTTTCCAAGTTCTAGGGTTCTAAGTGTTATCATAGGACCCCTAACCTTGTTAAAGTCTAAGGACCTGACCTGGTGAGATTGGGTAGAAACTTGGGTTAAGTTCATATCTTAATCGTGTTATTATCTATTTTTAATGAACCTAAGTAATCTATTCCACGTGTAGGCCTTTGCAATGGCAGCTGATCGTGCAGAATGGAGGAACTTGCAGCGTTCGGTTCAGGGCCTTACTCAGGCCTTGCAACAAGCGGCCCAAGCAGGAGCTGCACACCTTGGCACTGGTGATTTATATCGAAACTTTCGGGGAATGAATCCGCCGAGATTTGGAGGCTCGACTGATCCTGATGAAGCTGAGCACTGGCTGGATGAGATGGGAAGGATATTCGAAGTAATGCAGTGCAGTAATCAAGAACGTGTCCTTCTATCAACTTTTCAACTTGAACGAGATGCAAGAACATGGTGGGAATCAGTAAAGGCGACTCTCGCTGATCAGCAAGTCACATGGGAGGAGTTCGAGGAGTTCTTCAATGGCAAATATTTTTCTGATAGAGTGCAAGAGAAGAAGGCAGCGGAGTTCACGGCTTTGAAGCAGCGCAGTCTATCCGTGGCAGAATATGAAGCTCAATTTTCTCCGCTTTCTCGTTATGCTACTCACTTAATATCCACCGGGAAAATGAAGGCTAAGCGCTTTCTTAATGGACTGAGGCTGCATTATATCAATCAATTGGCACCGATGGAGATCTCAACCTATTCTGAGATGGTAAGGAAAGCTCAAGTCCTAGAAGATACTCTAGAAATGACGGAGAGAATCCGTGGAAAAGGCACAAAGAAGGAACAACCTACGGGTTCCGGGAATATCAAACCCGGGTATGGCAAGAAGAGGCCTATTAGTGGGCCTCGTTCATGGAGTGATTCTGGATCGTGGAAGGGCAAGATGCCGAAGCATGAAGACAAGAAGCTTGGCCCTATTGTTCCATTCAAGGGCGTGTGCAAGTTTTGTGATTGTCCTGGTCACAAGATAGAGGAGTGCTGGCGCAAGTTGGGCGCCTGTTTGCGATGTGGAAGTAAGGAGCACCGTATCCCTAACTGTCCTCTTTTATCGGAGCAAGCTACCCCGGCAAAACCACGAGGCATCAAAAGGCCGCAAGGCAAGCTCCAAGCTTTGCACGCAGATGAAGCAGGAACCACCGAGGATGGTGGACTCGTCGAAGATTTGCTAAGTCTTTAGCTGTGGAACCTGTTTTAATGAATTCTCCGTTAGAAATCTCAACGCCTATTGGTTCTAGATCGACAATTCAGTATTTCTATCCTTCTAGTAAGGTTATGATTGATGAACAGAATTTACCAGCTGATTTAGTTTGCATGGACATGAAGGATTATGATGTAATCCTAGGAGCAGATTGGTTAGCTAGATATGAGGCAGGTGTTCACTGCAGTTCTAGGTCTGTGTCTTTTACTAGGCACCCGAGACTTTCTTTTGTGGGAGTTAAGCACAATAACTCCGTATCACTTATCTCGGCTCTTCGAGCTGATAAACTGATGAGACGAGGATGCGAGGCTTTTCTAGCCTTTGTCTGTGCAACCCCTGAGCAGCAGATTGAGATTAAGGACATTTCTGTTGTCCGAGATTTTCCTGATGTCTTTCCAGAGGAACTACCAAGACTTCCGCATGAGCGGGAAGTTATCTTCTCTATTGATCTCATTCCTGGCACATCTCCTATTTCCAAGGCTCCTTATTGTATGTCTCTTGCGGAACTGAGAGAATTAAAGCAACAGTTGATGGAATTGCTCGAGAAGGGTTTCATTCGTCCAAGTACTTCCCCTTGGGGAGCCCCTGTATTATTCGTCCGGAAAAAAGATGGTTCGATGAGGTTGTGCATCGATTATCGGCAATTGAACCAGCAGACTGTCAAGAACAAATATCCATTGCCGAGGATTGACGAATTATTTGACCAGATAGCGGGAGCTCAGTATTTTTCTAAGATCGATCTTCGATCTGGATATCATCAGTTGCGGATCAAGGAAGAGGATATCTATAAAATAGCTTTCCGCAGCAGGTATGGTCATTTTGAATTTGTCGTTATGCCTTTTGGTCTAACGAATGCACCATCAGCTTTCATACAGTTGATGAATAATGTATTTCGGCCCTATCTTGATCAATGGGCCGTGGTATTCATTGATGACATCCTGATTTATTCCAAGAATGAAGAGGAGCATGCTGAACATCTGAGGATGGCATTACAATTATTGAGAGATCATCAGCTATATGCCAAGTTCAGTAAGTGTGAGTTCTGGCTGCAAGAGGTGTCCTTTCTCGGACATATCATCACAAAGGAAGAAATTTCTGTTGATCCTTCTAAGGTAGAGGCAGTGAAGAATTGGGATCAGCCTACCAGTGTGACTGAAGTTAGAAGTTTCCTAGGCCTGGCAGGCTACTACCAGAGATTTATCCAAGATTTCTCTAAGATTGCGGTACCTATGATAAGATTAACCCGCAAGGAGAACAAATTTGATTGGTTAGAAGATTAGCAGCAAAGCTTTCAGACTTTGAAGGAATGTTTAACTACTACACCTGTATTGGCTTTACCTTCTGGTGAAGGAGGTTTTATCGTATACACTGATGCTTCAGGTATTGGTTTAGGCTGTGTACTCATGCAGCATGGGAAAGTGATTGCCTATTCTTCTAGGCAGTTGAGGAAGCATGAAGAGAATTATCCTGTTCATGATTTGGAACTTGCAGCAGTCGTGTTTGCTTTAAAGATATGGAGGCATTACTTGTATGGAGAAACATTCACAGTGTTTTCAGATCATAAGAGTCTGAAATATTTATTTTCTCAGAAGGAACTCAATATGAGGCAAAGAAGGTGGTTGGAGTACTTGAAAGATTTCGACTTCTCGATTGAGTATCATCCTGGAAAAGACAACATTGTGGCAGATGCATTAAGCCGGAAGCCTGTAGCTAGATTGTCAAGTCTCATGTTACAAGAGTGGAAGCTACTGGAACAATTAGCTAGTCTGGATCTGAATATTGACAATGATCGGGTTATGATTGCACAGATTCAACTTAAGCCCGAATTGTTGATGAAAATTAAATCTTTGCAAGATAATGACCCCGAGCTAGTAGAGATCAAGGGAAGCTTGAGCAGCAACCTGACTTCACGATGGCTGACGATGGAAGATTGTTAATCCAGGGTAGAACTTGTGTACCTGATGAAGCTGAGTTAAAGAACACGATTCTTGAGGAAGCACATAGATCCAAATACACCATTCATCCTGAAGGCACTAAAATGTTCAAGGATTTGAAGAGATCCTTTTGGTGGCCGAATATGAAAAGAGAAGTTGCAGACTTCGTGAGTAGATGCTTGGTTTGTCAGCAAGTCAAGGCTGAACATTTCAGACCGGCAGGAAAATTGAAACCACTCGACATACCCCAATGGAAGTGGAAAAGTATTGGCATGGACTTCATTATGGGTCTACCTAGGACTCATGGTGGACTTGATGCAATATGGGTGATTTTCGATCGATTGACAAAGTCAGCTCATTTCTTACCCGTTAAGTCCAAATGGACAGTTGATGTATTGGCTGCTTTGTATTTGAAGGAAGTGGTAAGGCTCCATGGTATACCAGTCAGCATTGTGTCTGATAGAGATCCCAGATTTACTTCACATTTCTGGAAGGGACTACAAGCGTCTTTGGGTACTCGTCTGAATTTGAGTACTGCCTTTCATCCACAGACAGATGGACAGACTGAAAGAACCAACCAGATAGTGGAAGATATGCTTAGAGCCTGCATGATCGATTTCGGAGGCAGTTGGAGTGATCACTTGGCATTGATTGAATTCGCCTACAACAATAGTTATCAATCTAGCATACAGATGGCTCCTTTTGAAGCATTGTACGGGCGAAGCTGTCGTTCCCCGTTATGTTGGGAAGAGGTAGGTGAGAAGCAATGGCTTGGACCGGATCTTATTTCAGAATCATCACTGAACATCCGTATTATCCGAGACCGGTTACAAGTAGCCCAATCAAGACAGAAGAGTTATACAGACAACATAAGAAGAGAATTGGAGTTTCAGGTTGGTGAGCATGTATTCTTAAAGGTCTCTCCTATGAGAGGGATTCGAAGATTTGGCATTCAGGGCAAGCTAAGTCCGAGATATATTGGTCCATTCGAGATCTTGGATAGAGTGGGAGAGGTTGCTTACAGACTGGCATTACCGCCTCAGTTGTCTGGCGTACACAATGTTTTTCATGTGTCTATGTTACGGAAATATGTGTATGACTCCACTCACATCATTCAGTATGTGGATTTTGAATTGAAGGAAGATTTGACCTATGAAGAAAGACCTATCAAGATTCTAGACCGGAAACAACAGCAACTCCGGAATCGTTCCATACCTATGGTCAAAATTCAGTGGAGTCGGCGTGGAGTTGAGGAAGCTACTTGGGAGTCTGAAGATACAATGCGGAAGCGGTATCCGGACTTATTCTAGGTGAGCTAGTCTTTCCCTATCTCTGTATTAAAGTGCAGTGAATTTGGAGGACCAAATTCTTTTAGTGGGGGAGGGTGTAATACCCCAAATTCTTTTAGAAATTTAATTATAAATTTATTTGAATTTAATTAGAAATTATTTGAATTTATTTGAATTAATAGGAATTAATTCAAAATTAATTAGATTAATTCTTTAATAAATAGAATAAGTCACATTTTGACTATTTTATAAAAATCCATAAAAATCATATTCTTGTAGAATCAATTACGTTTAACAATTTTTTCTTCTGTGGCCAACCCTAATAAAATCATTAACTAGGCCGAATTAGTGGGATTAGTCAAATTTTCATACCTACCTAGCCAAATTTGTGCTCAATGTTAACCCCACATTAAAATCCTCAATTTGAGCTCATTTCTTAACCAAATCAGGTGATTGCAGGGGCAAATGAAAGGTATTAAAGAGAGGATCATTTCCCCTCTCACAATGCCACAAAATTTTTATCATATGGGAAGCATTTGGTCGCGCATGGGCTAGGTCAACAATTTCGGCGACGTTTTGAACACGCCACTTGATGGGTCGATTTCTCCCTTCCTGGAAGGATCCAGAACGAGTATGACCTATTAAAAGAAAGACCTATGTGTCTATTTTCATTTGGGAGCAGTGGTGGTCGCAGAGGATTCCGATCTAGTGAGATCTCTCGCGTTTATTGGAGGAGTGTCCAAGTTTGCGGGTTTTTCTTAGGCCCTCTTCCTTCCTTCGATTGAGGTAAGTAATCTTGGCAAAAACATGCAAGTAAATATACCATTTTGTTCCTCTCTCTGTTAGCTTTCCATTGGTAGTAAAAGCCCCAAATTCTATTAGGTGTGGAGGGAGATCTCGTGGAAATAGTGAAGGGCTGTCAAACGGGCATTCTTCATTCTAACTTCTAAATCTCTCTTCGATTCAGGTAGATGATAACAGACCCAACTCTAATTAATGTATATGGTTGTAATCATCGGCATGTTATCTATCTTTTGGTGTAGAAAGCCCCAATTTGTATAGACCATGCTTAGATAATTTCGTGTTTGATTAGAAGCATGCTAAGACTAGGTTTTTAAGTGTTCTTCCTAGATAGGTTGTGATTTCGATTAGTTTTCCGATGAATTTAGTATTCCAAACCCTTGTAATATGACCCTAATATGTCCATCAAGAACCTAGGGGCATGGGGTTAAGATCTCAGCCCAGTTAGACCCCAATTGGGTGAGATCCGGCGGTTTCCGGAAGTCTTGTTCGCGTCTGCGAACCCGGGGGTCGACCCATTGGGTCGACCCATACACAGACGAAGTCTGTCTGTGCAGGGGGTCGACCCATTGGGTCGACCCAAACACAGACAGAAGTCTGTCTGTGCAGGGGGTCGACCCATACACAGGCAGACCCCTGGTTTTCCAGGGGTCGACCCAATGGGTCGATCCATATGCTGCCAGACCTGATAGGCTTGTTTTTGGCCCGAGGATCGATCCAGACCGTGAGGGGATCGACCCATTCAAGCCTAGTCCAATTGAAAACCATATTTTGAGGAACCAATGACCCACACATGCAACCCTATGATCTCAAATTAAGCCCGGTGTTCCTCAATCCAAAATTGAAGAACAATGGTCCCTGCACTCAATCAAAGTGTATAAACCATTCCGATTACTATCTCCACTTCAACGCACAGATGGTTAATTAGAAACCCATATAATAAAATGGTAATTTTGAAAGTAAATTGCTGTCATGTATTACTGTCTATTGTCATTATTGGCTTGTTCTAGTATCTTGAGTTACCATCTTGTAATTAACTTATCTCTTGAAATTGAGATTATAATAATTCACGAATCAAGGTATTTTGAAATGGCTGTTAAGAAATCAATTAAAAGCCCTTATACCCCGGTAGAATAGACTAATAGCACACTAACAATCTATATGGCATTACGGCCATTAAGCCTAAATTGCTGTCCCTTAGTACGATTCTACCCGGACACTCTATCCGGCGAGTTAGAATTCGCCATTTTGAGACCCGTATGACCCGGCTACAACCTGGAAATTCGTGACCAAATCGCTGAGTTATAAGTCATGGATCGACTTGGGCTAATCAGCACATGAGCAGCCCATTGTTGACCGCTTGTCTCCATGAACGGTCTAGTGTGGTCCGTATAAGTATCGTAATTATGTCTTAAGGTCACGTACTGCTTACTTACCTAAACGACACACTGTCAACTGTTCATTCTTGACCTCGTGGACTAAGATTTGGTCTAGTTCTTGTAATGCGGCCAGTAGTAGCCGTATGTCCTGTCAAACGGCCCAGAAGTGACCGTATACCGAGTTTTTAAGTTAATGAATCCTAGGACATGTTAGTCCTTAAATCTCGTACTTTTGACAGAAATTCCTCTGATTAATTGGCCATTAAACTTGATTAAATGTCTAGACAAAACTTGGGACCTTGGATCCAACAAATCAATGCCAACGCATCATAAGGGCCCGGTCTGGTCCTGGGGAGAGCGCCCGAAAAGTACTTGTGCCCATGGGAGTTTGTAATGACAGGGTGAGGCATTGCACCGAGTGCATGATCAACGTGACGTCTACGATAGAAAATCTCTTGTTATACTTGTTACATTATCGTGCTTGACTTGATGTTTAAAATACTTGCTTGTTGGCCAATTCTATATTTCAATTTCCTATTGAACATTCTTGTACTTGATATCCTTGTTAACTCTTGTCATCATATATTTCTTGACCTTGCAAGATCTTATATTACGCTATTTTATCGTCTCGTCAGATATTTCTTTTCTTGTCACTGCATATGAAAATGTAACTAATCGGTTAATCATGTAAACTTGCCTGTTACTATCTACTGAGCGTTAGCTCATATAGTTGTTTTCCCCCTTTCCAGGCTTTTCTGGTGACGATGCGCATACTGAAGGGGAGGGACATGAGTGATACCTTTGAGTGTACCTGTTAGTGGATGCCGAGTTGGCATAGTTGTTTATATTAGTTACTCCTTAGTGTTGTGTTAGCACTTTATTTACCTTTTTGGGGTCAGTTATTGTATTAGAATCAGTTTGGAAGTTATGTTTGATCGTGTTTAAGCATTGATGGTTATTGTAATAAAACTTGGAGTCTTCCTTGATCAATAGAAGTACTTCTTTCCATAGCACCTGTACGATTGTTTAGTTTAGCATATTAATATTATCTCTAGCTAGTTTCTAACTGTACGTCCCGATATTCCGCATTGGGGCGTGACAGTGCATGTTAACTCTTGCAGCGGAGAGAGTTGGAGGCTAGCCTGGCCTCTCGGCGAGAGTTGGAAGTATGCGTCGAGGACTTGACGCACTACCTTGGCAAGGTGGAGACCGACGAGATGGTGCGGGGTCGCCTTGCTGAGGCAAAGGAGAGAGAGGCCGAGGCTTGGGCCCGAGAGATGGAGGTGGTGGTTCGAGAGCAACGAGCTCTCGATCAGCTGGAGACCCTACACCGGTGGGTAGTGCGAAAGTACTAGAGCAAGGGCGCTCCGAGAGAGGCTGCGGGTGGACGCGCTACCCCCTCCGAGTTAGTGCAGACCGGAGGTTCTTTGGGCTTTTCACTAAGGGAGCTTATGGAGCTGGGTGCCTCTCCTCCGGAGGCGCCATGGCCAGCTCACCCGGCGGCCTCAGGGGCTTCTCGGCCTCCGAGGTCGGGAGAGAGACGAGACTGGGACGAGGATGAGGTGAGCAGCCGGCATAGCCGGCCCCATACTGACGAGGAGCAGAGAGATAGAGGAGAGTAGTAGACAGATGGCCCTCTTGTACACTAGGGGTATGCCCCTGGAAATTTTTCAATGAATGGAATGTAATGTACATCTTTTGGAAATGAAGCACATGTTCTTCAGTGTACTATCTTGGCTCGATTGACGTCATCGTGGTTCCCTTTTTACCTATTTCAACCACACTTAAAAGGGAAAAAGGTTAGTGTAGTTTTGATTTTAGCCGCTTGCTTGAAAGAAATTGTACCTTCCTCGATGCAAGGTCAGGGGGCTAAATCTTATTAACAAAATTGAGATGAAAAAGTAAACGTGAAATACACATGCATGCAGGCAAAATGCAAACAGGAAATAAAAAGTGATCATGCGATGCACAAACGGATGAGATGCATTTCTTTTGTATTATATTTCAATTTTTTTCGGTCTTTTTTCGGTCTTTTTGTTGTTTTTTTTACCAACGCCTGGTGTCCATCCACATGGCACCTGACCTAAATGAGGGTAGGGGTCCCTTAATAACCTCCCAGGTATCCTGAGCGCACGTCTAGGTTGATTTGGGCCTCTAGACTACTCGAATGATAGCCCCGCCGGTTAAGACTTATCCTGATGACAATACTATCATGCCACGGTTAGGCTCCCAGAAGCTTCCGACCACAGGGATACACCCAAAAAGTGTTCGAGATAAAAGATTTGTCTGACTCGGGTTTATTTCCTCACAACCTTAGACGATATTTGATGGAACACCTTGGAACCCTAACGGTCAACCGTGCAACGTTGACCCGAAATCAGACGCCGTTGCACCCATAGGTGACGGGCTTGCAGTGACCTAAGCCCGAGATTAATGGGGGAAAACATTAAGGTGGTAGATAAGGGTCTTGGCCTACTAGAAATGCCGAGACTCCTTCGCAGCGATAGCTTCTACGTTTCAAAGTTGGACAACCATCAGTGTATTTTTCACAAAATAGGGTTGCGTACTGAAACGGGGTTCACCTCTCAGAGCTTCTGTCGGGCCCTCGTCCTCAGGGGGGGAACAAAAGAATGTGGGGGATAAACCTTCCAGGAGGACCAACAAAGCCATTAACTCGGTGAGCAAGTAGGCGTGCCTACTCGACTCCTCCCTTTTGGGTGACTTCGGACCACTCCTTGTGTGTTTTGACTTTGCCCCTTTTAGGTTTTGCCTTTGGCATTCGTAGGGTTTGGCTTATTCATGTCAGGCACGGTCACAACCAGGCTTTTCATTTATTTTTTTGTTTGACCAAGGGACTTGAGATTTGACTTTCTTGGCTTTTGGAATCCCTCTTGTATGTCTGCGGGGACACTGCCCTCTTCACGTGCTCTGACAGGACTCAAGGGATGAATCCTACTCTCACCCTGAGGGTGGTGTGTTTCGGATGCCCTGCTCAGCGCTTTAAGGGCGCCGGTTATCTTGGTTGGTCGATTAAAAGAGAAAGAAGATTAGGGCCTCTCAAAAGCCATGGGGGCGAAGACCCATCCTGAGCGACGCTACCAATTTTAAGAAAAACACATGCGTGTGTGCATATTGTCTTCCTTTTAATGAGCATAGACCGACGTGGCCAGACAGGGCTCTCCCTGGTTCTGGTAGACTAAGACCCTTTGTTGTGGGGAGGTTATGTGGGATAATGTGTCTCATGTTATGTCTCCTTTGACTTGTCCCTCTGAATTTAATTTCTTATTAAGTTTTGATGATTGTAATAATATATTTTATCTTCTGATTTTTGATATTGGCAATAATGATATTCTGAATCCACTATTCATTATGGCAACACCGTTAGCATTTTATAGCTTCATGGGCATATGAATTTCTGTTGAAAATAAGGTCGGTGCATGTTCATAAGTCTTGCATATAAAGGTCGATGCATGTTGCATGTCTAGGCAGATGCAGGTCGGTGCACCTTTCGCTAGCACATGTGTAAGGTCGGTGCCGGTTTATATATAGTCATGTATAAGGTCGATGCACATTTGCCTTAGCCATGTGTAAGGTCGGTGCAGGTATTCACATAGTCATGCATAAGGTCGATGCACATCTTGCCTTAGCCATCATAAGGTCAGAGCACTTTTTACATTCTGCATAATAAGGTCGGTGCACATTGTGCCTTGTGCAAAATAAGGTCGGTGCACATTGTGCCTTGTGCAAAATAAGGTCAGTGCACATTGTGCCTTGTGCAAAACATGGTCAATGCACATGTCATTTGTACACACTAAGGTCGGTGCACTTTTTCATTGTTGCATTTAGAGTCTGAGCATGTACGCCATTTAGAGTCTGAGCACATCTTTGCCTTTGCACATGCATAGCATAGGTCTGTGCACATCCAAAGTTAATGCTTAGTCTAAGGTCTACGCATATACCAGTTTGTGCATCTCTAGGGTCCATGCACATGCGGCATCCAGGTCTGTCCATGCTTTCAGGACAGAGCATATCCTGCATCATTTTGAACTAAGGTCTGTGCATCTTAGTCTGCTCTATTACCTGTGTCATAACTCAAGTCTCATAGGCCAATGCATATTGAATATCTACCTAGGCTAACAAAGTGTTTGATAAAATGCCTTTGTTCTGATTGGCAGGGACTTAAGTCACTAAAGGACCCAGGATCAAACATGTGAAAGGCAGCATGCCTTACACTTAGCACGGTCACGTGGCTTGAAGTCTTTAACCTCAGGCACATGATCCAAGTTACTGGCACATGATCCAAGATAGAGATCTCGTCTGAAGATTCTGCCATGTGGACTGCATAATTTCATCTTCTGACACGTGGATATCCAGCAGCGCATTCTTTCAAAACTTCTTGGGCGAGAATGTGTTTTGCACGCGCCCAATCTCTCACGAACCTGTAAATAGAAGCCTGGTCACTCAGTTGATATACATACAGAGAAGCAGAAAGAAGGAGAGTATATGTGACGACCCGGATCCCAGATACCGGATATACCCGATAGGACTACCGAGTAGACCCGATACCGCTTGGAACCCGTGAGGCCTCCCAAGAGCTATAAAGCTCCGAAGGGAAAAAGAAGTGTCATGTAGTACATTGAAGTCATAGATATAACAGTAAGCAATTAAATTTCATTAATCAGGTTTGCTAAAGTAGCAGAAATAAAATTACTTTTTAATTAACAGTTAAAATTAACAATTACACCAGAGTCCAGTCCAAAGGAAAGACAAGTATAGTCCAACAGGAAGAAAAACGTACACTGAGGTCGGGGGAAGCTCGACGCAGGTACCGATGGCAACTACAAACTCGCCACACCAGGAACCGCACGGAAGAAGAGACGACCACACCTGAAAAGCACGGGTGAGCCTCGTGTCACTGGCCCAGTAGGGGTCACGCGGATCCCCACTAAAAAACAACGCAGTAACACGGAACAACAACTAAAACATCATTAGTAAAGTAAGAAAGCTAAACTACAACTAGAAAGCTGTAAAAGAAAAACCGAGAACGGAAAGAGTAGGAACAACTAAAAGAAAAGGGAAAAGCCGTACCGAACAAGCGCGGCCGCCGAACTAGCCTCGGCTCCCTGAACTACTCCGGACAGTAACAAGAAGGCAAACCATGATCTGACAAAGTCAAGAGTTGTCGATCTATCGGGCCCACAAAGATAGGCAAAAAGCCTAGAAAAGACCTAGACATACAAGACATACCTAAAGCACATACGACTCGATTGTCATGTACGCTCTTCTAGACACGATCACATACACGACTGGAACGTCCTGTACACGACACAACACTGACCTCGGGCAAGACCATAATATAGTTAACCCGAAAAGGTCACGACGCATGAGTAACGCGAGAGTCATTTGTCACGTGACGGAAGCACCTCCTCACTAGAAGAACAGCCAGTTGCGTCCACTGACGTCTTATGCTGCACCTACAAGTGTCTATCTACGCTGCCTACAAGACGACAGAGACGAGGACACTTTCTGAATAGAACATGAACTACAGTCGTGAGTGACTAGTTAGGGTGACGCTCGTCGGTGCAAGTCTTACGCCCCTAACCACGTGTACACACACAAGCTCAATGCCTTGAGCCAGGCCTCTAACTAGTTTTCTCCCCCAGCAAGATGCTACTGCAAGGCAAGGGAGCCCACGACAACTAGCCTAAAAACCGTATCCCGGGAACTGACACGTCGTAACGCGTCGCCAGGCTATGACTAGTGGAGGCTCACTAGACACAGAACTCTAAAACACAAGCGCTGTAGTACTGACAGGCAAGGAAGCACTATCGCACGTACTACGAAGCACAGAACACAAGGTAGCATACCAGACTACCACCGGACTCAGGACATGGCAACTAGACCTGAAAACACAACGATCCTTGAGTCTCACGACTCGGAGTCAAGATCGTCATACAAAGTGGAACAAGCCGCCAATCGGTCTAATCCTAAGCCAGAGGAAACGACATGACCGCGTAAAATGACATACAGAGACATGAGGGAACACCAAGACCCTCAGCACATCTGGATACACAAACCGAGGTAAGACAACACCTCAAGGCATCCAGAACCACATCTCGAACTGAACAGAACCGCCGAGACACTCAAGGTTACCTGTCAACCACTGGGTCACCCCGGTGTAGATATATATTTCTCTCCTCTCTCTCCTGTCACTAAAGGGGTCAAAAGTGCGCCAAATGCATGAAACAAATGAGAGAAAGAAGAGGAAATAGGGAATGAAAGTACCGTGATCGCCACCAAGATGCCGTACGCGACAGGCACGCCGTACCTTGGAAAATGGGGAGACACTCGCCTTAGTGCAGCGCTGGGGAATGAACGGCTTGGTTAGAACCGCTCTGTGATGAGCGGTCTTACGATAGACCGCCCTGGGGCGCTGCGAGGGACGCGGGAGGAACTGCTGTAGTGAGATGGACGGCACTTTAGGGACCGCGCTCAAGGGAAGGACGGTCGTTTCTGCACCGCGCGTACCGTTGAACGGCCGGAGGATAACCGCTCAATACCTTCACTCAGCAAGTTGAGAAGGGCTCGACCTCCACCCTCTCCGGCCGGCCAGAGGGGATGGGCCTCGTGCTGATTAGATGCTAACCTGCGAAACAACGTAGAGACACGAAAGAGACACCCAAATCAGACCTTAATAATGCAGTATATATTCAAACGAGAAGAATTAAGCATGAACAAATGAAAAGGGGAATACCTGGGGGGTTTTAAACCCCTAGGGTGACAAAAAATGGGATGGTTGTGTGCATGGCAATGAGAAAGAGGGGGGGTACGTGGGTGAGAAACAAAGCATGCAATGAAAGAACACGGCAAAACTGCGGAATGAAAGACTACGAAGACTGGGCTACTCCCTTGACCGGAGGCTCATGTGGACGTAGAGAGCCTCCCTCCTTGGTGCTAGGTCGCTCAAAAATGCGGCAGAGCTTCGCCGTCGATCAAAATCTTCCCCCCCTTTCGACGTCCGGCCTTTAGGGTCTATTTATAGAGCCTAGAAAGCCAACCCCGAAACTAGGGTTTAGCGCCATTTTCGGGACGAGATTATTGAAGATAAATCATAGATAATACAATTATCTCTCATCCAGTCGAAACGGCAGCTAAAATGGTTGATTATCCGTGGAGAAATCACCAAAATAAGTTAAGGATAAAACCATGGAGAAAAGGATTAAAATCTGTTAAAATTCAGCAACCGACGGGATGAACGGTCTTACGATAGACCGCTCAACCAGGTGGGCGGTTATAAACTAACCGTCCATACCCGTCGGTGGAAATTCAAATAATCAGCAAATAATCCCAATTATCTCTCGAACTAGCCGAAACGTCCGCCGTGGGACCCTGAACACATGCACGGTTGAATGGAGACCGTTTGAGTGTAGGGCGGCACAAACACGACCGTTTTACCCTGTCGGTGATAATTCAAATATTTGGATAATTATATGAGAAAACGGGCGCGCGTAGGACTCTGAGATATAGGCGGTTGGAATAGGCCCGTCCATGAAGTTGAACGGTCCTAATCACACCGCACAAAATCCTGTCGGTGAATATTCAGAAAATCCTCAGAAATTAGCCGAAATGTATGAACGGTCTGGTATCAACCGCCCCAGTCCTGAACGGCTTATGTGGGACCGTTCATGATCTTGGGTACTGGATAATAAAAAACAGTTCATTTAATCAAAGCCAGGGTCCGATAAGCCCTGAATGGATACGACCTTTACCAAGGAAGGAGTCCACCCCCAAAATGAGCTCAGGATGTGCCACAAAGAATGGCCCAACAGATAATGGACAACTTAGGGTATCAATCAATGGAAGTAAGAGAAACGGCTCAACTTATCGGTATAAAATGGGTGTCAACAGATGCCCCTCTTTAACGTCCTCTTTGCAGGGGAGCGAGCGGAGGTGAAGCGGAGGTGACACGGAACATGGAGACGAAGCGGAAATGTAGCGGAGTGGACCAGAAAAGCAGGCATTAAGGTAAACGACACCCGTTCCTACCAATAAGCGATGAGAATCTTTCGGAAAACCTTGAACCGAGCGTCAGGAGTAATTGACCAAAAGGCGACGCCAATCTGGAGGGACTAAACTAAAGGAAATCAACCGACAAGACCAACCTCATGGGGGACACAATCCCGCGGTCCAATGAGGGGGCCACAAAAGAAAAAGATGCTAAAGCTCCAGACGGGGATCTTTCAGTCAACTGACCCCAACGAACCGGCCAAAGAGAACCTTCAAACTCAAAGTGGAATTAGTTCATCTTACTCGAGCCTCTTAAACACATAGCTGACCATTACCGACGGGACATTTCTGAAGCAAACCATGGGGCATGAAAGCTCAAAAGGATGCGTATGATGCATGCTGGGCTAAAACAAAAAGAAATCATTAAAACAAATGCCAAGAAAGATTAAAATATAAAATATTCGAGAGTAGTATTGCTAAGCTGGGAATATCAGAGTCAAGATACCGTCCGCAACCACAGCGCGCGGATAGAACCGTCCTCCTCGTGACATCCCAACTTAACGGCCTATCCGAAGGTTAGATACATGAACCTGGATCATCATTGTTTTTGTTGAAGGGGAACATCAGATCCTGGGACATATAAGAAATCTGTCGGCTCTCGAAATAGTATAATATAATATCATATAGTAATGCAATAAGGGATTTAGGGATAGAGGGCCATACCTGACTTACCTGTGCAGGCGAAATGGCGAGACATGGCTGAAGTGATGCTGCATAAGATGGTTAAGAGATGTATTTCCAAAGAAAATATTCAACATTCATGATTTAAATACATCAACGAGATATACGGCCGAATCCCAACCGTTCAATTTTCCAAACGGCTCTATGTTAACCGTGTGTACCTGACATTCAGACAATTTTGTTAGGGCCCATTGCCAGTGGTGAACGGTTGTGAACACACCGTTCTTACAGGGATGGCTCTATTCAAACCGTTCGTGCCCAGAATTCCAACCGACTTGAAATTAACGGTCAAGAGAGACATACGGTTAGATACGAACCGCTCAGATAATGAACGGTCTAACGATAGACCGTTCTTCCCTGCAGCTTCGAAAAAAAAAAGGAACCCCCTCGTCTCCCTCCACCGTAACCGACGGTGGAAGGAACGAGGGGGCAAACGACGCCCTCACTCTCTCTTCTCAACTCCCTCTTCTCAACTCCCTCTTCTCAACTCCCCCTCTCAACCTCACTGCACCCCAGCCCGTTTGATGACCCGGACGAAGCACCAGTCCGCCAGGCCGTCGGCCACCGGTGAGGGCTCGCCGCCGCCGGAGCAACCACCACCGCCGTCGGAGGAGGAGGGCACACCCGGGGTGACCATGGAGGAGCTCGCCATCGTCGTCGCCGACGAAGAGGCCCCTGCCGGCGAGGAGGAGGTGGCCGGAGGACCAATGCCCGCGGGGGCGGCCAAGGCACCACGTGATCCCGAGGTAGGTTCCCCCTCACCTCTTCTTCCATTTCCAACCCTTTCGTTCCATGCATGCTAGTTTTAGGGGCTTAGAGGGTCTTAGGGGGGTTGGTTTAGGGACCACGGGGGTCTCCCAGCCGGATGGGGGGCCTTCACCGTCGTCGGGGACGACGACGGTAAAACGGTTTAACAGAAACCGTACGTAAAAACAATGCGGTCCCCAAAGGACCGCCTTAAATAAACACGGTGCAGGGAGCACCGCTCACACTCACACTGCTAACGGGGCACCAAAACCCCAATACAGTGAGGGTACCACCGTTCAAAACGTAGACGGACCATATAGGTCCGTCCAATCATGTAGCCAGGCAAAACAATACGATCCTTACAGGACCGTCACTAAAACAATACGGCCAACAGTGGGCCGTTATTCCTTAGGGAGACGGGCAACCAGACGGTTCAGGGTGATCCGTCCATGATTAAAACGGCTAGGGATGGCCCGTTCAAACTGGGGTACCTGAGAAACAAAACGGTTTGAGTGACGCCGCACATCTATGGAGCGATTTGTGACCAACCGTTCTTCAAATCAATAATTGGACTTTGAGTATTTTATTTAAATGAAATAACAATGTGAAACTAAATGACTAATGCAAATGGGATGGATGAATGCAGGGGAAGCGTAGGACCCGTACCTCCTAGCTGCAGGTTCGGGCAGTGTATCTGGCACTGCCGGACTTCCAGAGGGAGCGATTGGCTGCCATGGGGTTCGCCCCCTTCCTGAGTATTGAGGTGTGTCGTTTTGACGCAGCTCTGCTCTATGCTCTGCACGACCGTTGGGACCCAGTGAGTCGGACGTTTTTGTTCCCGTGGGGGCACATGGTTCCCACGTTGGAGGACGTTGCCATGCTTACTGGCCTACGCGTGCACGGGTCGCCGGTCAGCGGGACTACTTTTCCTGACTACCGGGGGCTGGCTCGAGAGCTGCTCGGGCTTCAGTTACGGCGCCCCAAGAGGCAGTCGACTCTCCTTCCCCGGGCTGCTCTCCAGGACAGCCTGGGTCTTCGACGAGCTGGCGTTGCAGTGGGCGAGCGACCAGAGGAGCACCTGGAGCGGCTTGTCGAGTTGGCGAGGCCGAGGGTCGCAGCGGCACCGGGACCAGAGGCAGACCGAGTACTACGACGGTTTCTGATGCTGATGTTCGGGTGGCTTCTCTTCTCCACTCGGGCGGACGTGATGAGCTGTCGCTTCCTCCCCTTCCTCCAGGAGCTCGAGCATGTAGGTGACTATGCTTGGGGAGCGGCGGTCCTCGCTTTCCTCTTTGACACCCTTAGTTCGACGGCGCGTCGGATGATGCTTGGGGGCTTCTCCCCCTTACTCCAGGTGCGACTCTCTTCCCTAGTCTTCATTATGCAACTCTATATGCTGACTGAATGCTGACACGACCTTGTGATACAGGTGTGGGCCTACGTGCGCCTACGCGGGTTGGGGAGAGGCGAGGAGACCCGTCCTGGGCTCCTACCGATAGCGCGGAGGTGGACAGCACCCCGGGAAATGATGGCCCTGAGGAGGCAGGCTCGGGAGCTGCAGGACGACCTGGACACTCTACCGTACACCTCGGTACGCTTCTAGACTCAGACTCTTTAAATGCATGTTATTCTTCCATGATTATAATGATGCTGATGTAGTTTCCTATTGCAGGTACGGTGGACTCCTTATACAGAGGAGAGCCCGGAGGGCCAGCCGTGGGTGACCGAGGCCTTGGCCTTCTCTGGCCGGGACGTGTGGCTTCACTGCATGAATGTGGTGGAGCCACTGCACTTTAGGTTGGTGATGAGGACCATCGGGGTCCATCAGCCGGCCGTTGAGTTCCCTGCGCCCGAGAAGGCGGGGGAACGAGTGTCGAGGACAACCCGGGGACTCCGCGAGGCGTACGACTGAACAGCGAGGAACGCTGAGCAGGTAGCTGACTGGGCTACACGAGGGCGAGTGGTGACCGCCCGGGCAGAGAGCGACAGCGCGTACTACACTGCGTACGCACGACACTACCGGGACCAGGTGTTCCGAGGCGCCCACCGACCGGTACGACTTCTAAACTTAAACTTTGTCTATCATGCTTATGATTCTTATATGATGCACTAACAAAGACTTCTACATGTAGGTTGACCCTGCAGGACGGGTGGCAGAGTTGCAGGGACTCCTGCACTCCACCATCCGGGAGAGAGACGAGGCCCGATAGGCTCTGGCCCTACTGGTGAGTTTCCTAAACCTTAGACCTTTTAAATTATGCAGTTCTATATGATTGTGCTTATGCCTATAACTGACCTGGAGTATTTGGATGCAGCGCGCCGAGGGTGTTCAGAGGGCGGGACCAGACGCTCCTTCTTCCTCCTCCGTCCAGACCCCAGCAGATCGAGCCGATCGGGATGCGGACTTTACTCGGATGGTAGAGCGGGCCAAGGCGGCCGAGGTGGCACTCGTGGAGAGGGTACGCAACTCTAAACTTCCTCTTTTACTATGCTTATGAAATATATGAAATGTGACCAACTGATAGTGATATGTGAACGCAGACGTCCGAGCTGACTCGCCTTCAGGCGGAGCTGGAGCGGAGCCGGGTGGCGGCTCTGGAGGAGGTAGCCCGGGTGCGAGAAGAGGCTGCACGGAGCCGACCGGTGGACACAGTGGAGAGGGCACTCCTCCGTGCCGAGCTAGAGTGACTACGGGCCGGTGCTACCGAGGCGGACCATTACCGGGCAGAGGCCGAGCACTATAGGGGTGAGGCAGAGCAGGCCCATCTACAGGTTGCCCGGCTGGAGGGCAAGGTGGAGGGTATGAAGGAGGCGAGTCGGGAGCGCAGCAGGGCGACTGCGAGCGGCAGCCACGGCACCCACGGCTCCGTGAGGAGTTACTTCACTGGTTCCTCCGGCCATCGGAGGAACGAGGAGGAGGAGTGACGCCGGCGACGGCGTGATGAGGTGACCTCAGCGATGCCTCCCCCAAAGAGGCATGAGGGCGGTGGAGACAGCGACGGGGGCCAGGGAGAGGGAGCTGCTTGACTGGTTGTACTGGGCCCATTCTTTGTATATGATATGATATGATTAGTGATATGCATGCCTTTGTTTTTTTTTCGTTTGTTTGTTCTGTGGATGAATGCATGTATGAGTGGGCAAAATGAGTTTGAGGAGCGCGCTTTAGCCTGAGAGAGATGAGCGACGCACACGCCGACTTGAGTGAGATGAGTGACGCACACGCCGACTTGAGTGAGATGAGTGACGCACACGCCGACTTGAGTGAGATGAGTGACGTACACGCCGACTTGAGTGCGATGAGTGACGTACACGCCGACTTGAGTGAGATGAGAGCGCCCACGCCGACTTGAGTGACCTGAGAGCGCACACGCCGATTTGAATGAGATGAGTGACGCACACGCCGACTTGAGTGCGATGAGTGCCGTACACGCCGACTTGAGTGAGATGAGAGCGCTAAATGATTGAGTCATGAGTGAGCAGGCTAATTGGGGGCAGAGAAAATGAACAGTTCTCCACTAACCGTCTGTAGATAAGAGCGGTTCTATATGGGCCGCTTAAATTGGTTGGAACGGTTGCCTGTAAACCGTAGGAATGGTAGAACGACGGATGTAGGGCCGCACAAGTGAGTGGGCTCGGGCTTCCTTGGAGAGAAGAACGGTTGATGATGGGCCGTATATGGTATGGACGGTCTATCGTAAGACCGTCCAATCCAACACCCTGATTGCCCGAGAGGGGACTCCTGGAGAGTCCCCAGCCCGAGGGCAAGGCACTTTGATCTTATCACAACCCTATCTGAACCCGTCCTAGGCTTATCTGGGCCTAATCCTAAGAGGCTTAGGCTCCCTAATGAACCCTATAAGTAGCAGGGAGGCCTGAACCCTAAACTCATTCATCCTCCTCCTCCCAAAGCCTAAAATCTCTGATTCTCGACACCTCAACATGAAGAGGGCTTTTGATGGAAGTCCTGCGGAGGGTGCGTCGTTCGAAGGACCGCGGCAGGCTAGAAAGGAACGGGAAGTGATTCAACGACTAAACTTGATTCCTCGACATCTTAGCGCCACCCCCATGAGAGAGGTAAGTTTGATCAGAATACGCTTAGAGTCCATCTTTCAACTTCCTCTTTATATCTCTTCACACCCTTTACCCTCTCTTTCTTTTCAGCTTCTTCCCGGCCCGAGACGCTTTTCTAGTTTAAAGTGGGTGGCTCCCATGGTCCGTGCATTGCCCCTCGGGGTGACTCACCTTCTCAAATCCTGGCATCTACACTCCCTCCTAGTTTTAGGTCAGAATTACCCCAAGCTTTCTTTAGACTGGCATAGTATCTCTGCTCTAATGGAGATTTGGCACCCTCAGACTCACACTTTCTTCTTCCCATCTTTTGAGGCCACCATCCTGTTAGAGGAGGTAGAGACATACTTCGGACTCCCTAGGTCCAAGGTGGGGGAGGAAGACTTGATATGCCATACCGTTGCCCCTATCGACCTAAAACTCATCCTAGGGGAATTTATACCTGATAGTGGGGATGTTCGCACCTTCGTAGGCCCTCGCCACATCCACCTCCTTCCTCCGAGCCAGTGGGTAGTGGAGCATTGCCGGAATAAGTGCGGGTGGGTTGAAGCCATAGCCAAAGCCGCGTCCATCTGCCTATGCGGGGCCATCCTTTTCCCTTCAGCCGACCATGTCCTAGAGACTCCTTTACTCAGCACCATCAGCGGCCTTTGGCAGGGGTTTTCCATCTCTCAGGCTGTCTTAGCTTACCTGTATGAGGGTCTTACTTCAGCAGCCTTAGGAGGTCCTCTCTTTGGTTCGATGATCCTATTGGAGTGCTGGATGGGAGTTAGGATGAAGTTTACCCTGAGGGAGGACATTACTTCAGTTAGCAGGATCTTTGGGAGCCATCCCCTTTACTTCATAGGGGGCGCCTTCAGGTTTTCTCCGCAGGTTGAGTGCAGGACGGCTGAGCTGAAGACCAGGGACGAGTGGCGCCCGTACATTAACAGGCTGCCCCTGGATAGGTTCGTGATGCGTCCGGACTTCCTCCATGATACCACCATCAGGCTACCGAGGAGAGTTGGCTTGGACTTGAGGCTTGTGAGCGACACCACTTTTGCGATGTACAGCCCACACAGATGCTACCTGCAGATCGGGCTTCCCCGGACGGTGCTACCTATGCTACCCTACCTTCCCATGCTACAGGCCCGGAGGATCGGGACAGAGGAGGACGAGCAGGCGGTCAGGAGTGCGTTGATCATGTGGGAGGTGAGCAGGGTGCGTACCCTACCAGCAGAGGTCGAGGAGGCTTCAGAGACTAGACATGCTTATCTTAGGGAGTTGAGAGAGATACGTCCTCGCGGGGATGCCCAGCGGCGGACTGAGTGATTTTCTTCTATTTTTTATGATGATATGGGATAGGATTCTTATATTCGGACAGCTTGATAAATGATAAGATTTGATGAGATTGAGTTTGAGCTTTGCAATATGATTATGATGTGATGTGATTGCATAGGCTAATGCGAGGTTTGAATATTCCTGTAGTCCCGAGTCAACTGTCCTTCCGACCTGCCCCTGCACACATGCAAACGTGAAACAGATTAAATCTATTTTAGGCTCAGCCCCTTGCCTACAGCAAGTTAGGAGACGACCCATTCTTGACTTTTGGTCAAGGGGGGTGAGCCTTATTAAACAAAGTGCGAAAAAAAATGCAGATGAATGCAAGAAGAAAACATGTAAACGCAATTTTTGTTGGATTTTGAAATATTTGATTTTTGTTGGATTTTGAAATATTTGATTTTTTTTTCGGGTTTTGAAATATTTGATTTGATTTTTTTAAGATTTTGAAATATTTGATTTTTCTGGGTTTTGAAATATTTGATTTTGTTTGGGTTTTGAAATATTTGATTTTTTTTTGGGTTTTGAAATATTTGATTTTGTTTGGGTTTTGAAATGTTTGATTTTTTTGGATTTTGAAATATTTGATTTTTTGTGTTTTGAAATGTTTGATTTTTTTGGATTTTGAAATATTTGATTTTTTTTTGGGTTTTGAAATATTTGAATTTTTTTTTTGTGGTTTTGAAACCAGCTCGGGTCTCAATAGCAGGGACCTTCTCGTCTTGCTACGGAATTCCAAGGTTCAGCGCGTGCAGGAAGGGCGCCCGTGATCGGCGTCAACTTTGCTCGACGGTGCTTCTGCTGAGGCCATATCCGGGGTGGGATTCATTCCTTGGGAAAGTAAAAAAGATTGAGTAGGGAAGCCGACGATAGGTGTAGAGGTTTTTAGGGCTTGAGTTCTTTCCCGGGACCCCCCCTTTCTCAAGGAATCTGGTCTGTTACGCCGGGACTTTGTATCCGTCATCGAACCTTCACCCGCTCTAGGCACGCATGCGACCGGGCTCATAACGTCCCGCGGGGAAACTGTACTGCCACTCTTGCCATGCCTAGCCGCATCCTTCGGGGATTCAGAGAGCTTCGAGCTTTGTGCTTTCGGCTTTTGCCCCTGTTCTTTTCTTTTTTTTTCTTTTTTTGTTTGCTTTCCTTTTCTTGCTCTTCTTTCTTTTTTTTCTTCTTTTGCGGAGTGAGGTCTTGACGGATTGCCCCTATTTGAGACCCTTCTTAACGGGGAGCCTGGGTCAGTCCTCGCCCCCTTATTCACCACTTGCCCCTATCTCCAACCGAGAGAGAGGAAATACAAGGATTTCCACCATCCCCGAGCATGGCCAAAGGAGAAACGGTGTCGGGTAGCATGAGAATACCGCACCACGGGGTCGTGTAGTGTGTGAGATGCTGGACCTGGGTCCTCCTTTCGCAATTTGGTGGGGTATGCCCTGCCATCGAGCCGTTCGCTGATTTTATTTTTATGGATGAAAACGCTTTAAATACAGCCCATTCCACGGGTTCGGCAATTCCTCCCCCTCCGAGTTAATTAGACGATACGCATTGCCAGGATAAGCTTCTTTGATTACGAAGGGCCCTTCCCAGTTGGGTTGCAACTTAGACCTGGGACCTGCAGACCTGATGAATTTGCGTTTCAGAACCATATTACCCACTTGAAATTTTCTTTCGATGACCTTCTTTTGAAAATATCGCGAGACCCGCTTTTGATATACTGAAACATGATTGGCCGCATTCAACCTCTTCTCGTCTAAAAGTTCCAGTTGGACTAGCAACGCCTCTCGATGTTCGTCGAGATTAAGTTCCTTATCCAGCTGCACCCTTAGGGAAGGGATTAGAATTTCATACGGGAGCACCGCTTCCATTCCGTAAGTGAGGGCAAAGGGAGTCTGCCCTGTGGGAGTGCGGACGGAGGTGCGGTAGGCCCATAGAGCTTCTATCAATTTGTCGGCCCAATCAGCAAATTTATGTGATTCACATGTTTTCTTGATAATTTTGAGAAGGGTCTTATTCGTGGCCTCAGCCTGGCCATTACCTTGGGGGTAGTATGGTGATGAATGATGCAAAACTATATTGAATTTCTTACAGAGGTCCTGGAGTTCTTGTGAGATGAATTGAGGCCCGTTGTCGGTGACGATGCTGCTTGGCACTCCGAATCGTGAGATAATGTTCTTCATGATGAAGCGGCATACTGTGGTGGCTTTGATTTCTGCATAAGCCTCAGCTTCGGCCCACTTGGTGAAGTATTCTGTAGCCGTCAGAATGAAGGATTTCTGTTTAATCGCAGAGTTCGGATCACCGAGGGGCCCGATGATGTCAAAGGCCCACATAGAAAATGGCCAGGGGGCCGTAATGGGATGAAGAGAAGAGGCCGGAGCGTGGATTTTGTCGGCATGGATTTGGCACTGAAGGCACCTACGGACATAGGTAGAGCAATCTTCTTCTAGAGTTGGCCAGTAATAGCCCTGCCTAAGAATCTTCTTTGCCAAGGCCTGTCCGTTCACATGCCCTCCACACTCGCTGGAGTGGGCTGCTTCCACGACTTTCCAAGCTTCTTCGTCATCTAGGCACCTCATTAGAACTCCATTCAGAGCCCGCCTATACAATTCACCGGCGATGATCGTGTACCTGGCGGCGACTCTTCTAATGGCTTTTCGTTGCTCAGCGTTGGCTGTTTCCGGAAATGTACCATCCTTGCAGTATTGCTCGATCTCATAAAACCACGGCAATTCTTCCTCTTCAATGATCTCCTCGAGCTCAGTTAATGAAACCTCTTTTATCTCCTCCCTTTCTACTTTCTTCTCTACGGACATCCTAAGATTGTCGAACCAGGGATCCTGCGGGAAGGAACGTCTAGCCTTTGGACCACAATGGTCTCGGTGGCGTGACTTAGGGGGAGTGATAGAGAAGAGGCGAGAGACGCCAGGGCGTCGGCCAAGATATTCTGAGAGCGGGGAGTGTGAATATAGATGAGTTTCCTGAATTGCCTGGCCAAGAGCGTGACCAGATCCTGGTAGGGTTTGAGCTTAGGATCACGGGTGCGATAGGTTGACAAAACTTGACACAGCACCAGCTGGGAGTCTCCTATGATGTTTAGGTATCGCGCACCCAAGATGTAGGCGTGCTTCAGACCGGCAAGGAGAGCCTCATACTCGGCTATGTTGTTGGTGGCGGGAAATGAGAGTTGATATGCCACGGGGATGGTCACCCCTTCTGGCGTAAGGAGAACGGCCCTGACTCCGCTGCCCTGGGAATTAAGGGTGCCATCAAAGTGGAGGGACCAGAAAGGAAGATGAGTGACCACCGCCAGGTGTTCATCGGGGAATTCATCCTGAATGGAATCAGTGCGAGGGATAGGAGAATGAGCTAGGTGCTCGGCAATAGCATATCCTTTGATTGCTTTCTGCACGATGAAGGTGATGTCGAACTGGGAGAGAAAACTTTGCCAGCGAGCTAGCCGATTAGAAAGGACCGGCTTTTCCAACAGATAACGAATGGGGTCCATTCTAGAGATGAGTCTGACCTCGTGGGCGAGAAAGTAGTGTTTAAGCTTCTGCGCTACCCACACTAGTGCTGCACAGGTTTTCTCCATAGCAGTGTACTTGGATTCAGCAGGATTAAATAACCTTGAGAGATAGTACGCCGCCCTTTCTCTTCCTTCATCATCAACCTGTGCCAAAACAGCTCCTAGGGAGTCCTCAATTACAGAAATGTACAGGATCAGGGGTTTCCCAGGGACGGGTGGTTGTAGAACCGGGGGATTAGAGAGGTACACCTTGAGTTCCTCATAGGCCTTTTGACATTGTTCATTCCATTCGAATTTCGCGCCGGCCTTTAACAGGTCATAAAACGGGCGGCATCTTTGCGAATGCTGAGATATAAATCTCCTGATAAATTGCAAACGCCCGATCAAACCTCGAAGCTCAGTGACGTTCTTCGGCGGTGGCATTTCCATGACGGCCTTTGCCTTGTTTGGATCGATCTGAATCCCCCGTTTACTAACTATAAACCCAAGTAATTTCCCTGATGCAACTCCGAACACACATTTCTTTGGATTCATCTTTAACTTGTATTCCCTAGCCCTTTGCAGTACCTTGGCTAGAATGGCGGGGTGCTCTTCTTGTGACCTCGATTTGACTAAGATATCATCCACATAAGCTTCTAAATAAACGTGCATCATATCGTGGAAGATAGCCATCATCGCTCTTTGGTAGGTGGCACCTGCATTTTTCAACCCAAATGGCATAACGACGTAGCAGTATGTGCCCCAAGGTGTGGTGAACGAGGTCTTTTCTTGATCCTCCGGAGCCAAAAGGATTTGGTTATACCCCGAGTAGCCGTCCATGAAGGAGAGGGCTTCATACCCAGCTGTATTATCGACCAAGACGTCGATGTGAGGAAGTGGAAAATCATCTTTCGGACATGCCTTGTTTAAGTCCCTGAAGTCAATACAGATTCGAATTTTACCATCCTTCTTCATCACCGGGACTATGTTCGCCACCCATTGTGGATACAGCACCACTCTAATGAACCGGGCCTTATGCAATTTATCGACTTCTTCCTTAATCCTTAAGGCCATTTGTGGGTGAAATCTCCTTGCCTTCTGTTTAACGGGCGTTGCCCCTGGTTTGAGAATCAACCTGTGTTCAACCAAGGCGGGGTCAAGGCCCGGCATGTCTTCGTAGGACCAGGCGAAAGAATCGCTGTACTCCCTCAAGACTTTGACAAGTTCCTCTTCGACTGGAGGAGGGAGATTGGCGGAAATAAGTATGGGCCTGGGGTCCTCTACTGTTCCGAGGTTAATCTCTTTAGTGGATTCATCCACTGCTACGGAAGGCTCGTCAAACTTCTTCAAGCCTTGGGCATATAGGTCAGCAGTGTCATCCGTTTCGTCTTCCTCATCATCAGCTGGGTCTTTCTCATTCACAATTTCATATACTCCTAGTCCATCCTTGCTCCATACCTTATCAATTCCCTCATCATCTTCCAGGATAATTGCGGTCTCCACAAATTCCGGACACTTCAACAGAGCATGACATCTCCCAGCCAAATCTTGTAGAAACCTACTGGGGATGGTTTTAGGAGGGCGCGTTACGGCGGGTGCCGCAGACGCGGATGGGCTGACAAAACTCGAACTAGACTCTACCCTGACTGACTCGACCATCCTAGAGGACTCTGTACACTGTACATCTAATCTAGGGGAGAAGAAATCTACCGAAAAGAAACAGGGGTCTCGCGCCCCTGGGGATCTGAGCAGAACATAGCGTAATCTTCCATGGAGACCTCCGTTTTGGAATTGGCGTTTTTTTTTGGAGGCCGGAAGTGATCACACAACAGGAGGAAGAAGGCGGAGGAGGAGGAAGTTGCATGGGGAACAATTCCGGGAAGATGCAGTCAAAGAAAGGGTCAGAAGACTTAAACCACATTTCATGGAGCTGAGCTCCTGGAGGAGGAGGAGTGAATAGGGTTGATAGATCAATGGGCGGGCAGCGCCCGCAAGCACATGGAACGAATAAAATTTCGGGTCTCTCCGCAAAGTACGGGTCGACCAGGAGTGGAGGGGAACGGCGAACAGAATCCCGCTGTTGAAGCCAGGAAGCGAGACGGGATGGGGACATAGAATAAGTAGTGATGGAGTTCCCCGTCTTCCGGGGCCCCTGGCGGGCCAATGGCATCGGGGGGCGCCTTACCAGCTGCGTCTTCTTTGGGTCACCCTCCTCTTCATAAAACATCTTTGTAAAGTAGTTAGCAAAGTCTTCCAAGTCACCGGCTAGCCCTTGCGGTGATGGTGGAGGATCGGCAACAGCACAAGCTTCGTCTATCTTTTCTTCAAGGCTGGATGGCGAGGTCTTCAAGGTGCCGGGCTGCAACGGACCTTTCACAAAGTGTTGCCGGTAGTCCCAGGTCAACGGCCCAGAGTCCCCAAGCACTGACATGGAGGATTCATGGTAGCCGAGGCCCCGGCGGCCCATCTTCCTTCCCCTAGGAACGGGGTTGGTTCGGCCCTGCAGCTGTGCGCCGAGTCCTCGGCCTGGCTGATAGCCCAATTTTAGAATTATGTGCCACCCTTTGGAGTCTTTCATCTTGGGCTTAACCTTCACATTGATTGGTGCAGCGGTGGGCTTGCGCGACGCATACGCCCACGAATAGTTCAAGTCCATGACAGATAGAACCGGTCTGTTACTCGGCCATAGTGTGGGCAGAATCTTGGCTGCTATGGCGTCAACGTTTTGAATCGTAGAAACACTTTTCACCTTGACCACTCGCCCCTGGAATGGGAACTTCAGACACTGGTGGGCGGTCGAGGGGACGGCGTTCAAACTATTCAACCATGGACGACCCAGAATGGCTTTGAACATTGGGTCTATGTCCAACACATAAAATTCTACATCCATCACCAAGGGCCCTAGCTCGGCCTGCACAGTTACTACCCCGTGACAAGCACGTCTGGAGTTATCATATGCGGCTATCGTGGTTGGAGTCGGCTTGAGCATTTCCTCTGATATATTACAAGCACGAAGAGTACTCAATGGGCAGACATTTATCGATGCCCCTGTATCCACAAGGGCGGATTCCACTGTTGTTTTGTTTAAAGAGATGGTAATACATAACGGCATCTGCCGTGCCTCAGGAGGAGCTAATTCTGACTCAGCAAATGTGATAGAGGGCCCCTTTGTGATCGTGGCCAAGACCGCAGGCAGGCTATCCACCGCCACATCCTCGCTCACCATAACTTTCTGTAGGAAGATTTTCAGGGCGTCTTGGTGGAGCGGCGATCTCTTGATCAGCTCTAACACTGAGATTTTAGCCGGCAGCCGGTCTAAATGCTGTAATAAGTCATATCTTGTGCCCGGCACCGGATCTATCTCCTCTGGTTCAACTGTAGGGGAGGAAAATGCAGGGTTTGGTGCAGATGCCCCTGGGGAAGAAAAAATTCTCTGGAAAGGACGCCCGCTCCGAAGGGCGCATTGCGATGCTTGTACGGCCTGGACTGGACCCCCGCTCGGCCTGGTGGGGTAGGCGAATGGCGTGGAGATGGGGGTGAGGATGACGGGAGTGGGCTTAATGGGCCCTGGTGGAGGGGAAATGGGTGAAGGGTTAAGCTTAGGGGAGATGATGGGAGGCACGGCGGGTGGTGGTGAGAGGACGGATGGAGTAGAGGGGAATGTAGAGGGCCTAAGAGGCGACGCGGGGGAAGTGACGGGCGGTGTAGCGGCGGGTCTAAGGATAGAGGGGATGGCAGGTGTGGGAGAGTAGTGGTGGTGTAAGGCCAAGAGATGGGCGGGGGTCTCATCATCAAACGTCCACCCAGCGTTGGGGGCTGGGCGCTGGACCACATTCACTTGTGCTGGGGCCGGTGCCGGCGGTTGCTGTTGTTGCGGAGGAGCGGGCTGATGCATTGGCATGGGATTTTGATGGATCCCGAGGTCTTGCTGCTGCGGTGGAGGCTGCGGTTGCTGTTGGGGCTGCTGCTGCTGCTGCTGCTGGGGCGCCGCCTGTTGCGGCCTGGCCTATCTCTGCCTTTGCTTGATATCCTAAATTAGTTGGCGCATCTGGGCCCAATCAATTCTCTGGCCCTCATGCAAATCATACACCAGGTCTCTGAATTGGTAACATCGCTCTATCGTGTGCCCCGGTTGCCGATGGAATATACAGTATCGGGATTGGTCGGCAGCCGGATTCCAGCTCGGGCGCTCAGGCGGCAACTGAAGGTCGCCAGTATACATTAGAGCAGAGAAAATATCTGGCAAGGTCTCCGGAAGAGGGGGGTAATGAGCCCTCTTTGGAGCCGGTCGAGCAGAGCCATAGGTGGGGGGTGGAGGAACATTATTGTACTGCGGGGGCCGCTGAGGCTGTTGAGGTGGCGGAGGTGCCTGTTGAGGGTATTGCGGGACTTGGAAGGCAGGCTGGGGAACTTGCGGAGCAGTGAACTGGGGGTTGCGCTGAGGTGGTGGGAAGCGGGGTGGAGCGGCGTGTTGGGGGAACTGAACGGCCTGGACTTGCTCGTTAATTTGTACCCCCTCAGTGACGGGGCCCTGGGCTTTCTTAGTGGCTTTGGGCTTCTGGGCCTCGAACAAAGAATGGATGGGGGAGTCTTTAAATTGGGTTTGAATAAACCTAGCCCTGCTGTATAGTTGGTGCATGTTTGAAATGTCATTCATTGCCAGAATGTTTCTGAAAGTTGGCGTAGCATTGGAAATTAGCAACTTTACTTTTTCCTCTTCCGGAATCTGCCCGGGCACCCGCGAAGCCATCTGTCTCCAGCGGTCTGCATAAGTTGCGAAGTCTTCCTCCAGCCTCATCTTCTCCGCCACCAGGTCAGTGAAAGAGTACTCGGGTCCGACCCGATCCTGAAACCTCTGTATGAACCTCTCCTTGACGGTCTTGAAATTCTCAGCCTCCTCCAGAGGCAAGGTGTAAAACCATTCCAGCGCGACCCCCTCCAGGGACCGACGGAACAAATAAGCCATCAAGCGATCATCCTGTTGGAACTGCGCAGACTCGTACAAGAACTCTCGGACATGGATGAACGGGTTGCCATTCCCATCATATTTGCGGTACACGGGGAGCTCCGACTGGGAAGGAAAATGTAGGTCCCTGAAGTTAGGGATAGGGACATCGGCAAGAGATTACGGGCCGACCCGCTTGTGGAGGAGATCAATTTGTTGCTGCATAGCAGCCCACTTGTCAAGAATTTCTCGTTCCCGGGAAGGAGGGGGGGGAGCAAGAGGAGTAGCACCCGGATAGGCGACCAAAGGATAAACTGACGAAGGAGGCGGCCCATAAGAGGGGTAATGGGCCGAGGAAGGGCCCATATCTGTATGAGCGACCTGAGCCGCCCCCGACTGTGACCTAGCGAAGTCTGCCGGGGCTATGAGGGCCTGAGGCGATGGAGAAATTGTAGGGTATGGCTCAAGATAAGGAACAGAGGGGATCGGGGATTTCCCTTTATCCAGTTGCTGATGGACCGATGTGGACGCCTGGCCCATTTCCATATTGGGATAGCGAAAGTTCTGAGGGCGGACTGGAGTAAGGTCAATGGGAGCCACGGAAGTGGTCCCGACCACAGGAGCTGAAGTGGCGACATTGGCCGTGGCATGAGCCGGAGCTGAGGCCGGGGCATTGCCCCCTTACAAAGCTTGTCTGATGAGATGGAGTTGGGTGGGGTCCAACTGGGCCATCATGTCGAGGATCGTACTGGCTGAATTCTGGTTGGACGAATTTGAAAAAGAGGGTCGAGGACCCTCGCCAAGAGAGGTCGGGAGCGAAGGGGCCGTCCCCTCTCCCCCTTGCAAGTGGGTGACCCTAGGTGGGTCTTCAAGGAGACCACGAGGAAGGGAGTCCTCATGGGCCGCAGAGAAGTCGTATGACGACATGGAAGAAGGAGCGGAATCAAACAAGGGGTTGGAGTAAGAATGGAAGTAAGAATCAACCCTAGGAAGCGATCGTGGGGGCAGAAGGCAGTCCCACATACACCAAGACACTTGATACTAGAACAAGCAACACTAAATCAATCAAATCTACCAAGCCAATAGTAAGCATACAATGGAGTGAGATGAGAGTAGAATCACTCAGTAATGCAATCAAGTTCTTAAAATGATGCTCGTCAGTTCCTTATATCTTCGGGTTTGAACCTTAGTGGATTAATGAAAATGTCAATTCTCTCGACCACTAGGTGCCTGATTGGGATGAGAACGAAGAACCGTGTGACCCTATTGGGACTTCTCACTCGCAGATGCAACCCTAGACGGGATGGATACGGTACAACCTGTCCGGCGTCCGTGTGGGAATCCACGGCTCACGGGGGCTTACGGAGGTCCTCGGCAAGGTCCCTAGTCGGCTCCAAGGAATATGGAGATGAGAGGAAACCCTAGCTCCTATGCGCACCGGAGTGCATGCACAAACTAGCCTAGCAGCTATCAATCAATGAGCAAGTATACACATGAGTAATAAAAGCATGGTGATGCAATAATAATAAGATGGCAGGGGGAGCCAACGAACAGCACCAGGAGCAATATATATATCAGCCGAAACACTAAGCAAGAAGACAGAAATGCATTGTGACAGGAGATGTGCGGTCCTCCTCTGACCGCGCTAAGTACTCAGGCGGTCAATGTCCAGCCATAATGCATGAGCAGAAAGCAAGGGACATACCAGACAGACGGCTGATATTCAACCGCTCGCGTACTTGAACCGCCGCCTCACAGCCGTGTATCTGCCACCAGAAAATACAGCATACCTGTGCCTGAGCGCGGGACGGCTGTGTGAAAGCCGCTCAAACGGATGGACGGCGTCCCGGGAGCCGTCTGAAACAGGAAAGGCCGGGGTAGATAAACCTGAAGGCAGAGTACATGAGCGGTGCAGAATCAACCGTGCTGATGGTTAGACGGCTCTGGACGAACCGCGTGTGCGCCAGAGGACAGAAACCGCATTCAACCTGTAAATCCTTCCAAGAAGAAAACCTTGACAACGACTAAGAAGGGTCAGCAATCCAAAAGCACGATGGGCACTAGGGGTCCCACCGTGATCGCCACAAAAGGGGTGTAGATATATATTTCTCTCCTCTCTCTCCTTTCACTAAAGGGGTCAAAAGTGCGCCAAATGCATGAAACAAATGAGAGAAAGAAGAGGAAATAGGGAATGAAAGTACCGTGATCGCCACCAAGATGCCGTACGCGACAGGCACGCCGTACCTTGGAAAATGGGGAGACACTCGCCTTAGTGCAGCGCTGGGGAATGAACGGCTCGGTTAGAACCGCTCTATGATGAGCGGTCTTACGATAGACCGCCCTGGGGCGCTGCGAGGGACGCGGGAGGAACTGCTGCAGTGAGATGGACGGCACTTTAGGGACCGCGCTCAAGGGAAGGACGGTCGTTTCTGGACCGCGCGTACCGTTGAACGGCCGGAGGATAACCGCTCAATACCTTCACTCAGCAAGTTGAGAAGGGCTCGACCTCCACCCTCTCCGGCCGGCCAGAGGGGATGGGCCTCGTGCTGATTAGATGCTGACCTGCGAAACAACGTAGAGACACGAAAGAGACACCCAAATCAGACCTTAATAATGCAGTATATATTCAAACGAGAAGAATTAAGCATGAACAAATGAAAAGGGGAATACCTGGGGGGTTTTAAACCCCTAGGGTGACAAAAAACGGGATGGTTGTGTGCATGGTAATGAGAAAGAGGGGGGGTACGTGGGTGAGAAACAAAGCATGCAATGAAAGAACACGGCAAAACTGCGGAACGAAAGACTACGAAGACTGGGCTACTCCCTTGACCGGAGGCTCATGTGGACGTAGATGTTGGATTGTGTGTCTTCCCTAAGTATTTTGATGATGAGCAACACTATGTTAATTGTTCTTGTTATTTTTGATCAGATATATTGCACTTGAGTTATCCATGGTTTTATATGAAATAACTGCTAAAGAGGTAACACTTCGTGTGTTCGTTCATGCTCTGTCTTCGTGCTGTTTTTTCCTCAAACATCATGCAGTTCTTGCTTCGCGTTTTCACCTCGTGTCGAATTAGCCATGATGTCGTCTGTTTGAGTGTTGTTCTTTCACCTCGTGCAGTCTTTGACTACTGTGTTGTTTCCATGTCATCCTTTGTATTCCTGTCTTCGAGTCGTTTCTTTGCATACTGTCTTCGTGGTCGATTGGCACTTCGTCTTGGTTACAACACCTCGTGTTGTACTGTTTGACTTCGTGTCGGTTTCGGTTACAGTCCATGTTGTTTTCATGTCGTTCTCTTTTATTGCCACCTCGTGTCGTTTTTATTATTAAGTCTTCGTGACGTTTTTACCTCGTGCAGTGTTATCCCGTGTCATTTACTGTTTCGACCTTGTGTCGTTATCAGCCCGTGTTGCTTTCATCTCGTGCTGTTTTCACTATCCTCGTGTTGTTCTCACTGCATGTCGATTACTGTCTTCACTTAGCATTATTTTTATGATTCGTGTCGTTTTTCTGTGTAGTGTGTGTTTGTCACCACTATACTTCGTGTCGTTGCTTCTTACTTCGTGTCTAACTTCACTTCGTGTTGTTTTTCACCTCGAGTCGTTTCCTTATACTCTGACCTCGTGTTGGTCTCTCGTTTTAGTCTTCATGTCGGCTTCTGTCGTAAGCCCGTATTGTCCTCGTGTTGTTTTTGCACTCGTAACCTCGTGTCTCTCTTGCGTATAACCTCACCTCGTGTCATTATCTTCTGTATATCTGATCTGTTACAGAATTTCTCGTGTCGTTCTTATGACATCTCGAGAAATAGTCACGTTGTGTTGTTGTTACTATACCTCATGCAGTTTTGGTCTTAATAGCCATGCAGCGTATTAATGGACTTAATCTCATTACAGGTCCGAGGAAGAACATTCCACACTCCAGGGCTGCACGTGATCCGAGACAAGAGGAACCAATTTGATAAAGGCACGTGACAGGATACTTCTGGATCGAGCGTGGGAGGCACACGCATTTCATGCCCTATCCATCTGCTGTTGATGATATAAATAGAATCCTTCGTCCTCAGATGAAAGTTATCGAAGTAGAGAGGCATAGAAGAAAACAGGGAAACAGAGAGCCCTTCGATCCAGGAAAAAAAAAAAAAAAGGGAATAGCAGAGAGAAATAGAAAGAGAGCAGAAGAGTGTTCAGAAGAATTGTTCTGACTTGCGGATCAAATCCGAAGTCTATTGCTCTATATTGAGCTACATTGTTTCCATTGTCTGGCATTTTTGATTTCCTTCGTTCGTATTTTTAGTTTCTTGTTCTTATCTTTCTTCAACCGTTATTGTTTGTGTTTCCGATCCTCTGGACTGAGGTCGGGGTCCTCCTGTGAGATCAGGAGTAGGGAGAGTCAATCTCCGGTTTGCAAGCAGCAGGTGAGCTGCTTGTAGGTACCCTCCGAGTTGGGAGGAAGAGGGGTCTTCGACCTCTGGTTCACTAGTAGCAGGGCTGCTACTAGTGGGGTTTCCCTCTTGGTAAAGAGGAAGAGAGACGTGAGTCTCTGGGTTCTAGTGACTGCTGATCGCTAGAGGTTCCCTCCGGGTAGGAGGAAGAGGAGAGGTTGTTCTCCTGGGAAGCTGTGTATCAGCAGTTGTTTGGCAAGCTGTGTTGCCCAGCCTTTAGTGAAGCCACACTCAGGTTGAGTGTGGGGTGGATGTAGGTCTGAAGGACCGAACCACCTTAAAATCCTCTGAGCCCTTGTGTGATTGATCGTGATAATATTGTGGTATGCCTTCTATTTGCTTGAGCTATTAACTGCACTGCATCTTTTACGATAGTCAAAACTCGAGGTTAGCTCCGTTTAGCAATATACTCTGCAATAATTTTTAAATCTACGAAAACAGTGATCTATTCATCCCCTCCCCTTCTAGATCACTTCATATTGTACTTATCACTTGGTATCAGAGCAGGTTTTTCCCAGAATGTGGTCCAACGGCCAGGGAAACGGATCCAATGGTCCGCGCAGTTTCATAGCTGATGGGCAGTCTATCACCCGCCCCCCTTTCTTTGATGGTAATAATTACTTCTTCTGGAAGAACAGGATGGAGGTCTTTATCAGGGCCCAAAGCAACAAGCTATGGAAAGTCATTACAGATGGTCCATACACCCTTCCACCGAATGAAGATATGTGGACAGAAGATCAGGTCAAACTCTCCGCACTGAATTGGACAGCTCTTAACATCATACAGTGCGCCGTCCATCCGGAAGAATATTCAAGGATCTCAGCGTGCAAGACTGCAAAGAATATGTGGGATGATTTGCAGTTAATTCATGAGGGCACATCTCAGGTGAAGGCTACCAAGATCAACATACTTACAACTCAATATGAGTTATTTAAGATGAAGCCAGAGGAGCCGATCACAGAAATGTATGCCAGATTATCTGTGATCATCAACAGTCTGAAAGGCCTTGGAAAGGATATTCAACAAGAAGACATAGTCAGGAAGATCCTTAGGTCTCTAACTCCCGTCTGGGATACCAAGGTGACTGTAATAGAGGAATCAAGAGATTTATCCACCATGACAGTAACCCAGCTGATTGGTTCTCTCATGACCCATGAAATGAATTTCACACGAGGAAACGATGGGCATGACAGAAAGGGAAAGAATGTTGCTCTGAAGGTTTCACGACATACTAAGAAGAGCAACAACAGCAGCAGCAGCAGCAGTGATGATAGCAGCGAAGGGTCTGATGGATTCTCAGACTTGGACAAGGATGAGCGAGCTATGCTCACCAGGCAGTTCAGAAAGTTCCTAAGAACAAAAGGAAAATTCTACAGGAGGAAGAAATTTAATGCTGCAATGAAGTCTCCTGAACGAAGATTTGAGAAGAACCGGTCTGCTAAGAAGATCACTTGCTATCATTGTCAGAAATCCGGTCACATGAAAAGTGAATGTCCAGAGCTACAAGCTAAGGCTCCAGGACACCAGAGGAATGTGGTGCACAAGAAGAAGAAGGCCATGCTGTGCACATGGAGCGATGAGGAGGAGGACCCAGAAGCCACTTCGTCCAGTGAAAATGAAGAGAAGACCTGCCTCATGGCCGACCATGAGAAAGAGGTAACAAATTTATTTGAGAATTTTACTTTGGATGATTGGGAGGACGCCTATGGCGACCTGTTAAGTAAATATAATTGTTTAAACAAGGAGCATAGAATGCTTAGACGTAAGTTTCATTCTCTGTCTGAAGAACACTCTTCTATTGTCACTAATAGCATGAAAACCAAGGAGATGGCCACTGAGCTAGATCAGGTTAAAGGTGAGATTGAGAGGTTGAGAATGGAAAGAGAAGAGAATCTAGCTAGAATAGATGAGCTGAAGTGTAAAGCTGAAGAGTCTAAAGGAGAGATTAGACTAATGGCTGAAAAATATGAGGCAGTTAGAACAGTTAATCAGGAACTCCAGGACCAATGCAATGAATTTCAGAAGGAGATTGAGGACAAAGAAAAGGTGCTTGAAAAGTTTACAGAGGGGAGAAACAACCTGAATGTCCTTCTGGGGTCGAGGGTAAACTTCAATAGGGAGGGATTAGGATACAATCCTACTAGTAAAAAACCCTTTGAATTTAAGACTATCACGTTCTGCCCCGCCAAAGGCAAGGAGAAACTGGAAACACCATCCGGTTCCAAATCTGTCTCTACAATGAAGTCTTCGACCAGTAAATTCATTCACTCCACTGGTCAGCAGTCTAAGTCAGGAAATCCTGAGACAAGCACTGCTCATGTACAGCAGGCATGGAACAAAGGTCCTCACAAGACCAGTCCTATAGAGGCCACAAAAAGAGCGAAAAGTTTTGTTAAGAAAACTCATCATGCTAATTATCAATTAGAGCATGGCAACGATCATCAGTTTCAGCACAAATTTTATTGGAGTAAAAATGCTTACATGAATTATGCTCAACACACACGTACATCTTCTAAGAGGCCAACCAACAATGTCTTTGTTCAGAAACAGCATAGTTCAAATAGGAATAAGCTTATTCAACACCCACCAAGAAATAACAAAAGGGAAGAATCAACCCACATAAATCCACTGAAGAGAACTATAAAACAAATGTGGATTCCCAAGTGCTTTCTGCATAATCAGAAAACTGGTTTTGGACCCAATTTGAATTGGGTCCCACATTACTCTGTCTGAATTATTGCAGGTCAGCCTGGCAGCTGAGCATAACAAGTGGTATCTTGACAGCGGCTGTAGCAGGCACATGACAGGAGACCGGTCCAAATTCAGCAAACTAAAAATGAAGTCTGGGGGCTTGGTCAAATTCGGAGGAAATAACAGAGGAAGAATAATTGGAATCGGCACGGTTGGTAAGTCCTCCACTAACTCCATTGAAGATGTGTATCTTGTAGAAGGACTTCAGCACAACTTGGTAAGTATAAGTCAACTTTGTGACAAAGGACACAAGGTACTCTTTGACCACAACTCGTGCACTGTTTTTGAGCTGAATTCTGATAACATCATGTTCAAAGGTCATAGAGTAAATAATGTGTACATCGTTGATCTTGATGATAATTCTGAAACAAACTTGTGTCTGTCTGCTAATTCTGAACAGGTTGCTTTTGACTGGCATAGGCGCCTAGGCCACGCTAGTGTGTCTACCTTGAATAAACTGTCTAATTATAACCTAGTCAGAGGTTTGCCCAAAATAAAATTCCAGTTAGGGTCCAAGCTCTGTGATGCTTGTGCTCAAGGTAAACAGACTCGTGCAACTTTTAAGTTGAGAACTGAGGGTCTCTCATCTAAACCACTACAGCACTTGCACATGGACCTCTTTGGTCCTACTCGAATACAAAGCTTGTCAGGTAAGAGATATGGTCTAGTCATAGTTGATGACTTCACTAGATTTTCCTGGTTGTTCTGTTTAGCAAATAAAAATGATGCTTTTGTTCACTTTGAAGAACTTTTTAATAAAATCAAACTGCAAGGTGAACATAATATCATTACAATTCAGTCTGACCATGGAGGAGAGTTTGAAAACTCTTCGTTCTCTGAATTTTGCTCAAGAGAGGGAGTGACTCACAGATTTTCTTCTCCCAGGACACCGGAGCAGAATGGAATTGTTGAGAGAAGAAACAGGTCAATAATTGAAATGGCCAGGACTATGCTAATTGAGAGTGGACTTCCAAGGAGATTTTGGGCAGAAGCTGCAAATACAGCATGCTACATTTTAAATCGAGCATTGGTAAGACCTACTCATAAGAAAACTCCTTATGAACTCCTCAAGGGTAAGCTGCCAAACATTTCTTACTTTAAAATTTTTGGTTCCAAATGCTTTATCCACAATAATGGTAAGAATGGTTTGGATAAGTTTGAAGCAAGAAGCTCTCCTGGAATTTTTCTCGGATATTCAGAAACCTCTAGGGCTTACAGAGTCTTCAATAAAGATGAGCAAACTGTTGAAGAAACACCTCATGTGGTGTTTGATGAGAATGTTCTATCTGACAAAAGGACAAATGATGACAGGGAGTCACCTGATGAGGGAGATTTCTTGGAGAAAATTGAAGTAGGAGAGATGCAGCAAACTGCACAACCAGAAAACTTACAACAAGAAGAAGCAACTGAAGTAGGTGAACCCTCAGGTGAGGTAATATTTCACAAAGATCATCCTAGTGAAAATGTCATAGGTAATTTGCATGATCCCACTAGGACAAGGTCTCACTTTAGAACTGTCCAAGAACAGGACTTAGCTGCTTTGACATCTCAGGTAGAACCCAAGACTGTGGAAGAGGCTTTAAAGCATGATTCTTGGGTATCCTCCATGGGTGAAGAATTAAATCAATTTGAGAAAAATAATGTATGGAAACTAGTTCCTAGACCTGAAAACACTCATGTCATTGGCACTAAATGGGTCTTCAAAAACAAGATTGATGAAAATGGTGCTATCTCTAGAAACAAAGCAAGACTTGTAGCTCAAGGCTACAGTCAGGAATTTGGTGTGGATTTTGATGAATCCTATGCACCAGTAGCTAGGATGGAAGCTATAAGAATTCTGTTTGCATTTGCATGCTCTAGAAAAATTCGACTACAGCAAATGGATGTCAAAAGCGCATTCTTAAATGGGTTATTGAAGGAAGAGGTATATGTTGAACAACCTCCTGGGTTTAATTTCTCTGTTCAGCCTAACATGGTTTTTAGGTTGAATAAAGCCCTCTATGGATTGAAGCAGGCTCCCAGAGCCTGGTATGAGAGACTTTCTGAGTTCCTTGTGAGCAAGGGGTACACTCGAGGTAAGGTTGACCAAACTCTCTTCACCAAAAGTCTCGGAAAGGAGTTAATTGTGGTCCAGGTATATGTTGATGATATCATTTTCGGATCTAACAACTCAAATTTATGTAAAGATTTTTCTGAGTCTATGTCCCAAGAATTTGAAATGAGTCTAGTTGGGGAACTAAAATATTTTCTTGGGCTGCAGGTCAAACAAATGGAGGATGGTTGTTTCATAAATCAAACCAAGTATACTCTGGAGATGCTGAAAAGGTTTGGAATGACCAACCTCAAGACAATCTCAACACCCATGAGTACCAGCTCTTCACTGGATTCAGACGAAAAAGGTAAAGAGGTGGATGCTAAACTATATAGAGGTATGATCGGTTCACTCCTCTACTTAACTGCATCCAGGCCCGACATTCAATTTAGTGTAGGGATGTGTGCCAGATACCAGGCTAGACCTACTGAATTGCATCTGGCAGCTGTAAAGAGAATCTTTAGATACTTATCTGCCACTCATGATCTAGGTCTCTGGTATCCTGCATCATGTAACTTAGATCTCATTGCATACACTGATGCAGATTATGCAGGATGTAAATTGGACAGGAAGAGCACTAGTGGTCACTGCGAATTTCTAGGAGGGTGCTTAGTCTCTTGGGGATCCAAGAAGCAACACTCTGTGGCTCTCTCTACTGCTGAAGCTGAATATGTGGCAGCAGGGAGCTGTGGCACACAGGTTATATGGATAAAACACCAGCTTCTGGATTACTCGGTTGAGCTAGGTTGTACTTCTATCTTTTGTGACAATACTAGTGCAATAAACATTGCAAAGAATCCTGTACTTCATTCTCGAACTAAACACATTGAAATCAGGCATCATTTTATTCGAGATGAAGTAGCAAGGAAAACTTTTGAGTTGATCCATGTTGGCACTAACTCACAAATTGCAGATATCTTTACTAAGCCACTGGATACTGAAAAATTTAGCACTATGCGCAGAGAACTAGGTATTTACAGAATTTCATGATTGAAGATTTGATTTCTGAATACCATGTCCTGTGTTATTATGCTTATCATATTCATCATGGTGTTCTTTTTGAAGTGCATTGAGGGTTGTCTTGGCTAAGTCTGTATTGGGGTCAAGTTCTCAGGGGGAGATGATTTATAATAGGTGTCTTGATCTTTGACCTATTTTGAACATACTCTGAACGACATTTTGCTGACATCATAAGAGAATCAGGTTGATTAGGTGTATAAAAGAAAATGTTGGATGCTTTACTCTTTAAGGCTGTTCATCTAATTTCTTGTTGGAATTTTCAGCTGTTAGTCCCACTGAGATCAAAATCTGAATTCAAGATTAATCTTCATACACTGTAACTGTCTTCTGATCTAGTCAGTACAGCATACCTACTTAGTCAATGGTGAGTCCAAAATGAGGTATTGTGTGTTTTAGTCTGAATCACCTTGGATCTGGTGTATTGTTCTCAAACGGACTCAAGCTTCATTAACAAGGTTTTAAGAGCTGGTAAATAAAAACAAAATTCATAAAAGGGTTATCAACTTTGTTAACTGCTCATTGAGAAACTGGGTTTTTCATCAATGAAGTGAAAGCTTCCCATGTCATGAGATGGCAGTAATCATCTGGTCTTAATAGTTGTCTTGATCATACAGAGCTATGGTACATATCTGGTTAGTAACTGGGGTGTCTGGCCTCAGATAAAGGTGTCACCTTAATGTCAACACCAGCTAGAATACTATCTCTGTCTTCTTATCAGAAGGGGTAATGTGGTCCTGCCACCGAGTAACTGGGGATTCTTGCCTCTAAACAAGGTGTCTCCTTAATGTCAAAGGTGTACTTGACAGACTTATCTCTGATCTTGACCATTTTTAAAGATCCTGCTCACTTGAAGTATAGCTTTTGATTTGTTTGTTCTCAATACCACTGGTCATTGTCTTCTGGCTGTTTTACATAATACTCTCTCAGTAAAGACTTATTTTGATCAAACTGGTATCTTGTACCTCACTTGCTTAGAATCTGGTTCTGTGTATGGAGCAAATCCTTAGTCACAGTTTTTGCACAGTCTGACTAACTGTACCTCAAAAATCCTCACATAAAATTAATGGCTTTCTTGATTGACTAAACATCTCAATAGTCTCCATTTATCTGCCTTACTCTGTCCTGTTTTCTCTCTATCGTCAGCAATTTTCCCTTCTCTGTATCTTCAGATTTGACCCTAGTTTTGATGATGTCAAAGGGGGAGAGAACCGTGACGCTGAGGGTAAGACAACACAAGTAGCAGCGGGTCAGACTTAAGGAAGGGGTTTGAGGATACCTCACAGTTTGACACTGAAAGAGATGTAAGCCTCTGGTTGATACAGGTGGGTTTAGTTATCAAGTCTGAGGTAAACTGTTGCTGTGTTCAGGGGGAGTGAGGGGGAGTGTTCAGGTGAGGGGGAGTGTTCAGGTTTCATCAAGGGAAGTAAGGAAGCAAGTATGCTTTAAGTTGTCTGCATTAAATATCCTGAATTGATCTCTTTTGAACTTATCTCTCACACTTAATATAGTGTTGCCATCATCAAAAAGGGGGAGATTGTTGGATTGTGTGTCTTCCCTAAGTATTTTGATGATGAGCAACACTATGTTAATTGTTCTTGTTATTTTTGATCAGATATCTTGCACTTGAGTTATCCATGGTTTTATATGAAATAACTGCTAAAGAGGTAACACTTCGTGTGTTCGTTCATGCTCTGTCTTCGTGCTGTTTTTTCCTCAAACATCATGCAGTTCTTGCTTCGCGTTTTCACCTCGTGTCGAATTAGCCATGATGTCGTCTGTTTGAGTGTTGTTCTTTCACCTCGTGCAGTCTTTGACTACTGTGTTGTTTCCATGTCATCCTTTGTATTCCTGTCTTCGAGTCGTTTCTTTGCATACTGTCTTCGTGGTCGATTGGCACTTCGTCTTGGTTACAACACCTCGTGTTGTACTGTTTGACTTCGTGTCGGTTTCGGTTACAGTCCATGTTGTTTTCATGTCGTTCTCTTTTATTGCCACCTCGTGTCGTTTTTATTATTAAGTCTTCGTGACGTTTTTACCTCGTGCAGTGTTATCCCGTGTCATTTACTGTTTCGACCTTGTGTCGTTATCAGCCCGTGTTGCTTTCATCTCGTGCTGTTTTCACTATCCTCGTGTTGTTCTCACTGCATGTCGATTACTGTCTTCACTTAGCATTATTTTTATGATTCGTGTCGTTTTTCTGTGTAGTGTGTGTTTGTCACCACTATACTTCGTGTCGTTGCTTCTTACTTCGTGTCTAACTTCACTTCGTGTTGTTTTTCACCTCGAGTCGTTTCCTTATACTCTGACCTCGTGTTGGTCTCTCGTTTTAGTCTTCATGTCGGCTTCTGTCGTAAGCCCGTATTGTCCTCGTGTTGTTTTTGCACTCGTAACCTCGTGTCTCTCTTGCGTATAACCTCACCTCGTGTCATTATCTTCTGTATATCTGATCTGTTACAGAATTTCTCGTGTCGTTCTTATGACATCTCGAGAAATAGTCACGTTGTGTTGTTGTTACTATACCTCATGCAGTTTTGGTCTTAATAGCCATGCAGCGTATTAATGGACTTAATCTCATTACAGGTCCGAGGAAGAACATTCCACACTCCAGGGCTGCACGTGATCCGAGACAAGAGGAACCAATTTGATAAAGGCACGTGACAGGATACTTCTGGATCGAGCGTGGGAGGCACACGCATTTCATGCCCTATCCATCTGCTGTTGATGATATAAATAGAATCCTTCGTCCTCAGATGAAAGTTATCGAAGTAGAGAGGCATAGAAGAAAACAGGGAAACAGAGAGCCCTTCGATCCAGGAAAAAGAAAAAAAAAAAGGGGAATAGCAGAGAGAAATAGAAAGAGAGCAGAAGAGTGTTCAGAAGAATTGTTCTGACTTGCGGATCAAATCCGAAGTCTATTGCTCTATATTGAGCTACATTGTTTCCATTGTCTGGCATTTTTGATTTCCTTCGTTCGTATTTTTAGTTTCTTGTTCTTATCTTTCTTCAACCGTTATTGTTTGTGTTTCCGATCCTCTGGACTGAGGTCGGGGTCCTCCTGTGAGATCAGGAGTAGGGAGAGTCAATCTCCGGTTTGCAAGCAGCAGGTGAGCTGCTTGTAGGTACCCTCCGAGTTGGGAGGAAGAGGGGTCTTCGACCTCTGGTTCACTAGTAGCAGGGCTGCTACTAGTGGGGTTTCCCTCTTGGTAAAGAGGAAGAGAGACGTGAGTCTCTGGGTTCTAGTGACTGCTGATCGCTAGAGGTTCCCTCCGGGTAGGAGGAAGAGGAGAGGTTGTTCTCCTGGGAAGCTGTGTATCAGCAGTTGTTTGGCAAGCTGTGTTGCCCAGCCTTTAGTGAAGCCACACTCAGGTTGAGTGTGGGGTGGATGTAGGTCTGAAGGACCGAACCACCTTAAAATCCTCTGAGCCCTTGTGTGATTGATCGTGATAATATTGTGGTATGCCTTCTATTTGCTTGAGCTATTAACTGCACTGCATCTTTTACGATAGTCAAAACTCGAGGTTAGCTCCGTTTAGCAATATACTCTGCAATAATTTTTAAATCTACGAAAACAGTGATCTATTCATCCCCTCCCCTTCTAGATCACTTCATATTGTACTTATCAGTAGAGAGCCTCCCTCCTTGGTGCTAGGTCGCTCAAAAATGCGGCAGAGCTTCGCCGTCGATCAAAATCTTCCCCCCCTTTCGACGTCCGGCCTTTAGGGTCTATTTATAGAGCTTAGAAAGCCAACCCCGAAACTAGGGTTTAGCGCCATTTTCGGGATGAGATTATTGAAGATAAATCATAGATAATACAATTATCTCTCATCCAGTCGAAACGGCAGCTAAAATGGTTGATTATCCGCGGAGAAATCACCAAAATAAGTTAAGGATAAAACCATGGAGAAAAGGATTAAAATCTGTTAAAATTCAGCAACCGACGGGATGAACGGTCTTACGATAGACCGCTCAACCAGGTGGGCGGTTATAAACTAACCGTCCATACCCGTCGGTGGAAATTCAAATAATCAGCAAATAATCCCAATTATCTCTCGAACTGGCCGAAACGTCCGCCGTGGGACCCTGAACACATGCACGGTTGAATGGAGACCGTTTGAGTGTAGGGCGGCACAAACACGACCGTTTTACCCTGTCGGTGATAATTCAAATATTTGGATAATTATCTGAGAAAACGGGCGAGCGTAGGACTCTGAGATATAGGCGGTTGGAATAGGCCCGTCCATGAAGTTGAACGGTCCTGATCACACCGCACAAAATCCTGTCGGTGAATATTCAGAAAATCCTCAGAAATTAGCCGAAATGTATGAACGGTCTGGTATCAACCGCCCCAGTCCTGAACGGCTTATGTGGGACCGTTCATGATCTTGGGTACTGGATAATAAAAAATAGTTCATTTAATCAAAGCCAGGGTCCGATAAGCCCTGAATGGATACGACCTTTACCAAGGAAGGAGTCCACCCCCAAAATGAGCTCAGGATGTGCCACAAAGAATGGCCCAACAGATAATGGACAACTTAGGGTATCAATCAATGGAAGTAAGAGAAACGGCTCAACTTATCGGTATAAAACGGGTGTCAACACCCGGGTTGACCGGAACCAAACAATGATGATTCTATAGTAGGAAAGAAAATCCTACTTCAAGCAAGAAAACTTCTGGCTACCTCCTAACGTGGTCTTAGCCCTCATAGGACATCAAAAGATATCCACGGGAATGACAAACCACAAGGTCAAGCCAAGACATATGGAAATCGAAATGACGAGAAATGACACTCTGGGCATAAGCGATCCATCACTCAGCTGCTAGGGAAACCAAGCAGTCAAGGAGGAAGCCACTATGCACACTGAGACAAGGACACTGGCGGTCAGGGGTAGAGCCACGAGACGACTGTAGTCGTCAAGGATATGACCACTAGGATCAGTCAACTCCAGCTGACCTGCCCAACGAACCACCAAGCGGTCTATAGAAGATCCGCGGCACGGACTAACTAACTATCCTATGACACACACACAGACAGATGGACACAGATCAGGTCATCATGGCCAATAAACGTGACAACGGACGAAACACCACTGAACGGTCACTAATGGGCCGCTTAGGGGACTGAACAGTCCACAGGAGACCGCCCAAGGACACTAAACGGTTTAAACCAGGACACTACAGTAGCCGGTCGAAGGACAGTCAGGGAAGGGCCACTCAGACGACAGGACGGTTAAGGGGAAATCGCCCCATGAACCTCCATAAACCGTAGACCCATGGTCAACCATGCTAAGTGGTCAAGCCCTGGCCGCTCAATACAACGGGGAAACAGAATGGCTGAGAGCTAGCCGCTCAAGTGGACTGGACGGCTCACACCTGGCCGCACCATCCACTGAGTGATCTGTCATGCGACCGCACAGACGCCCACTGACTCACTCTAAACGGTCCAAAACCAGCCGCCCTAAGCCCAACGCGGTTATTGTTAAACCGCGTAGGCGTCACGGCGAGCAAACCACGGGATCGGCCCGATCGTGGCCTTTCTATGCCCCGTTCGTTCCGAAACGAAGGGGATACATCCATAACGATGATATACAACATTTAGACTCCAACGGGAGTCAAATCGGCCAAGAAACGGTGAGAAACGGGCGATTTCTTGAAATCGACCCAAATGGAGTCACCGGACTTCCCGGGCTCCTAACGGTCCCGAATGACCACCAATCGACACGAAATCAGTGACTATGGAACGCAGACGTTCCAGGGAGTCCATTGACACTAACTGATATAAAAATCATCACCGTTTTCTGATGAACCCTACGAACTCCACAAAATCACAACGAGCCCAAACTCGCTCGTTCTCGCACCGTTTGATGTGAAACTGCCAGGAAAGGTGCAGGAAAGGTTGCTGATCCGTCTCCCTACCTCCATCGAAGAAACCGTGCGCCGAAGCGACTAATCCGCGTAAAAAATGCCAAAACATGAACCGCGCTGATCTCGGAATCCACTGAGGGATCGTGTCACGCCACGCTCAAACCGTCGCCCCATTCCGCGTCCCGATCACTCCATCGCGTCCCCGCCTCGGCCAGCTCTCCACGGTCGTGCGCCCAGCGTCGAACGGCCCAGAGACGAGAGAGAACGAAGGGAGAGAGAGGGCCGTGAGAAATGAGAGGGAGGAGAGAGGAAGAAGAAATAAAAAGAAGGAAAATTAGGAATTTTCCGAATTTTTGAAAATTCGATAATTGACTTGAAAATGGACTAATTCAGAAAAATACGCAAAAATAGTCGAAACGATCATCGAGAAGAGTACAACGCAACTGCGGTGTCCACGAGTTGATGAACTGAGAAATAAACTCACAACAGGGTTCCGTAACTAGTACGAGAGAAAAACCCACGTGGATCATAAAACTCAACTCAGGACCCACAAAAGCGATCTGATACTCTTCGAAAAGGATCCGAAAGACCCAACAAGGATCCGATAAGAATCCAGGGCATTACAGTATAGAGATCTGAGAGAGTTCCTGACAGAGAATAGAAGCTGAGAGAAGAAGATTGGGAAGAACAAAAGATTTCAAAGATAGTGTTGCTGAAAAGAAAACAGAGTATCGTAGAGGTGATCTGAGAGAGAAGAGAGATTGAGTGAGATATTTCTGTACTGACTTCTGGATCAGATCCAGAGTCAGACTGCTCAATTGAAGAGCTACATTTTCGTTTCTATTCGTATTCTCTTTGGTTCTTTGATTTTTTCTTTTTAAATCTCTTGTAAGCTGTGTATCAGCAGAGCAAGCTGTGAAGCTCAGCAGGCGAGGTTGAATCCTCAGACAACAAGCTGTGAGGCTCAACGGTCTGAGATTTATTCCCCAAAGCTATGGATCAGCGGTTTGTAGGGATCTATTCCCCAAAGCTGTGGATCAGCGGTTTACAAGCTGTTAGTAAGTAGAAGCCTTACTCAATTGAGTAAGGGGTGGACGTAGATCTCTGGATTGAGATCGAACCACCTTAAAAACCTCTTTGCAGTGTGTGTGCTCTTGTGCGTGCTTCTACTCCTTATTCATTCTACTACTCATCGAATGCTTAGAACAGATCTCTGAATTTCTGATAAATTTTTACCTTTAATTAGATTAGTTCTTCAGTGGTATATAAAAAGGCTCAGTCAGAACACTGACCCTTGCGTGAGGAGTTCTCAGATCCAACCTCCGCCTAGTACCATACTGAAGCAACTAGTCATCTTGCTCCTGTCTGTTTGTGATAATTAAACTTCATTATATCTGTTTCATTACTTGTGGCAGTTTTATTCTTAGTAGTTCATTTTATTCCGCACTAGTTTTTTAAACTGCTATAGATTGTGATATTTTGGGGTAGATCTATTCACCCCCCTCTAGATCTGCTAGTCTTTCGACTCAACACTTGGTATCAGAGCCTAACTCTCCCTTAGGGCTTTACATCCCGGAGAGCTTAGCAATTGATGCTAGAGGGTTAACTGCTGAGGGTCACTCTACCAGCAAGCCACTATTCTTTGATGGCTCAAATTATGCTTACTGGAAGAGTCGCATGCTGGTCTTCCTTAGGGCGAGGGACTATGAAATATGGAGGGTAATTAGCAAGGGTCCCTTTGAAATACCTGAGGATGAAGAAGTCTGGACTAGGGAGCAGATATGTATGTCCACCCTAAATTGGAGCGCTGTAAATGCCATGCAGTGTGCTCTTCATCCCACGGAATTCTCTAGAATTTCCTCCTGTTCCACTGCTAGGGAGATGTGGGATAAACTAGAAGTCATCTATGAGGGGACGTCTCAGGTTAGGGAGACTAAAGCCAACATGTTAGTCTTTGAGTATGAGGTTTTCAAAATGAAGCCTGACGAGTCCATATCTGAAATGTATGCTCGTCTGATGGTGCTCACTAACAGTTTACGAAGTATGGGAAAAGTGTATAGTGAGTACGAGCTAATGAGAAAAATCCTTAGGTCCCTGACACCTGTCTGGCACACCAAGGCCACTGTAATGGAGGAGTCTAGGAACCTTGCAACAACAGCAGTAGATGAACTCATCGGTTCTCTCATGACTTATGAGTTGAACCTTAAGAGGGTCGATGAGTCTGAAAAGAGGAAGAAACCCCTGGCTCTAAAAGTTACTTCAAGTAACAAAAGGTCATCTAGTGAGCACAATTATGGTAGCTCTGAAGAAGATCAAGATGAATTCGCCATGCTCACTAGGAAGTTTAAAAAATTTCTTAGAAGGGAAGGAAAGGGGTTGAGGAGGAAATATTTCTCAGGGAAGAGGCAGCCAAAATATAAACTTGAAATTGCCAAGAAATCTGACGGGATGTATGTTATAATTGCAGGAAAGCAGGACATTTCAAGACATATTGTCCTGAGCTAAAAGATAAGCAGCCCAGGAGGAAGAACAAGAAGGGAAAGGCTATGGTTAGCACCTGGAGCGACGAGGTAAATGGAAGTCAGAGCAGCTCCTCTGACAGTGAAGAAGAAGGTCAGCTATGTCTTATGGCCAATAGGAATGAGGAAAAAGAAGACGAAAAAGAAGACGATATAGAGGTAACCTCTTCCTTTGAGAATTTTACTCACAGTGATTGGGAAGAGGCATATGCTGAAATACTTGATAAATATCATGACATGCATAGGGAGAACATGCATCTGAAATGAAAAATCAATTCCTTAGTTAATGACACAACTTTGAATGATAAACTTGCATGTCTGGAATCTGAAAATCTTAATCTGAAAAACTCTCTCGATGAAAATAAAAGTGATAGAATTATTTTGATGGAATTGAAAGCAGAAAATGAAAACCTGAAAAACACCATTGATGAACTCAAAATTAGAATGCAAAAATTTGAAGAAGAAACCAGGACTGCAACTGCCAAATATGATGCAGTCAATGGTGTAAACATTGAACTGAAAAAGACCATTGAAAATTTAGAAAAAGAAAACAAGGATAAACAAAACTCCCTTGAAGGCATGACACAGGGAAAAGAAAATCTTAATACCATCTTGGGGATAAAAATAAATTTCAGAAAGGAAGGTTTGTGTTTTAACCCAACAAATAAGAAAAGGTTTGATGTTAGGACCATCTCCTTTGTTGCTGAAAAGGGGGCATCACGACCTTTGATAAAAATGACATTTGGAGAAATTCAGAATAAAAAGCCAGTTAAAAATATGGAGAAAACCAAGCCCAATGCCAAGGACAAGGGCAAAGGGAAGGTAGATATATCTAGGGAATCTTGCTCACACACTCCCACACCTCTGACCAAAGGACAAGTTAGGGGTCAGACTACTAAGGTTAGAGTCCAAGGAAACCCCAAGGCCAAAACAATCAAGCTTCAACAGAAAGGTCAAGGCAATCTTCACATGAGGTCGTTGCAGCATTTCTAGAATTCATACTCTCATCAGATGTATCGACCTCACCCTTGGAATTCCTATGTGCAACCCAGGGCTGGAAATTTTAGAAACCTGAACTATTATGGTTTTGCCCATTTCATGTCTGATCAACCAAGGGTCTACAATGCACACACCTTTCCCAATGCCCGCTGGACAAATCATTGGCACAAAAATTCTCATAAGAGCTATATAAAGAAAAATGTCACAGCACATCAACAATCATCACAAATTAAAAGTGGCAAGAAAAGACAGACTGCACAGAAAAATGAAAAATCCACAACTCAAAAGAAGACACAAAAACAAGTGTGGATACCAAAACAACTTTTATCAAGTTTGCATATGTTGAGTGATGTTATGGGGCCCAAATAGCTTTGGGTTCCAATTTTTTTCACCCGATTTTGTTTGCAGGCATGCCTGGCAACCAAACACAACCAGTGGTATCTTGACAGTGGCTGTTCTAGGCTCATGACCAGGGATAAAGAAAAATTTTACATGTTGGTGAAGAAAGATGCTAGTCATGTTACATTTGAAGGTAATACCAAGGGAAGGATCATTGGGTCAGGAAAGGTTGGTAAGTGCTCTTCATGTTTTAATGAAGAAGTTCTCTTAGTTGAAGGGCTAGCTTATAATCTGCTCAGTATTAGTCAGCGTTGTGTATGTGATTTTGATGATTACAAAATGACTTTGTTGCTTGGCCTTGTGCTTGAATGGTTATTCATGTCTTCATGTGCTTGAACTCCTTATCCTCTAGCTATGAAGTTTGAAATGGTTGTGGAGATGATTACAAAATGTTGTTATTGGGATATCATCATGTGGATGCATTTGTGACTCTATAAGGCTCATACATGCTTTGATGTTAGCACATTGCATATACACTTGGTGAGATTGTTTTGTATTCAATGAGAAAGATTTTATGTGTAACATGCTTGAAAGAATGCATATGCCTTGTACTCAATGAGAATTCATGAGAAAACATGTTTGCATGATTGGATATTTACTGATGTGTGAGATGCATGTCAAGACAATGCTCCTCGTGAAAATAATACTTCATGAATGTTAGCTTTTATCAACAAGAATGCCATTTGAATGAATGAGTTCCAATGCTATTGTACATGCCTTTGCATTTGGCATTATTGTCTACATGTGTGTGTTGAAGCATCTTGATGCTGAAGGCTATGAAGATACAGGAATTCTATTGAATGGTTGAGCTCCCATGTCTTTATATTTGAATGATTGAGCTCCCATATCGTTGTATATGCCGGATGCGATGGAAGATTCAAAGTGCTTCAAATGCCAAAGCTTGTAACTTATGTCTTTATGGAAACATTTACTTATGCAATGAGCATTTGGATGGTTGACAAGTTATGGAGGTTCTTTTGGAAGAATCAAGTTTATGAGCTTTTAACTTTCATACATATGGTGACTTGATACTCTTGTGATTTTGCAGGTCCAAGGATGGTTTTTATACCCTCCCATATCAAGTGGATCATGGTAATATCTATTACCCACCTTGTGTGCTTGAATTGGAGGAGGTTGAGGTTGAGCTTTCATGCCTTTGTCTTTCGACAATTGAGAGATTCAATTTCATCACAACAAAAACTTGTCATATGGTGGAATGTGTTTTTGTTGATTGATATGAGAAGACACATACATGATTGAATGGGTTTTCATGAATATCATCCTTGAGCTAAAGGAGGTGAATTTGGTTCATAGTGCTCAAGCTTCAATTGCATGCTAATCTTGCATTGGTGTAATGGCTTAATGCTCATTTGAATGCTAGTGTGCTCATGTGTTGGAAATTATCTTGGTATTCATGAGTTTTCATACATATTGTGTATGGGTTGTAATACCCTTGTTGATGGTCCCATGAATGGGTTTGGAGTATTTTTCATGAAATGGGTTCTCAAGTACCCTTCATGCATGATTCTCATGATAGTCTTGTGGTAGCATCTTGCTCATGTAACTTTCCATATTCCTTGTTGAATCCAAGGTTGAATCATGTTTTTTAAGACCTTCTTGGAAAAATCAAGTTTTCAATTGGGGGTTGAAGGTTTTTCAGACTACTTTGGACTGCATTAAGCAGTCTTTGTGCTGGGCAGAAGGTGTCGACACCTGGTGTCGACACCTAGTGCTCAGTGGCTTTGGCCAGTGAAGCTGCCCAGAAGGTGTCGACACCAGGTGTCGACACCTATCTGACAGAGTTCTATTTTTGGGTGTTTTAGTCTGTCCAGTCTGTCGGTGTCAACACCAGGTGTCGACACTTACGGCACGGGAGTTGCGAATCCGATCTAAACCTATTCTTTTGGCCATGAAACTTTACCAAACTACCCCCAAAGGTTCCTAAACATATTAGGGTGTTTCTAACATGTTTTAGGAAGGTTTTATGTGTCTTTTGTCCACTCTATCTTGCATATATATATGAGTTGCAATTTTTGTGAGAGAACAACCCTAATGCTCATTTGTTCTTTCGTATAGGTGAAGAAAAGGGGGAAAACATGATGGAGCTCTTTCAAGGAGGATATCATCTACATCCATGAAGATCCGGAGCTCCTGGAAGAAGAAAAAGAGAAGCGGCTCTAGGAGAGGAAGAAGATGATGTCGAAATCGTGATCATCCATCAACGAGCCAAGGAGAACCAGATTTTGTTGAAGAAGGGGAAGCTTTATTCTTGATGCATCTTTCTAGTTTCTATCTATAGAGTTTGTTTGGGGGGTCATTGCATCTATTTGTTTTCATTTCATATACATCTGAAAGAATATTTTGTGTGGGTGTTTGGAGAAAGGGTTCTCCGAGTGTTTGTGTTGACGTGTGTGTGTCGATTTGTGAGGAGTATATCCGCGTGTTTGTTTGGGCGTATCTTGGGGTGTGTTCCCCGTGTGTGGTTGGGAGTTTACTCCCGTGTGGTTGTGTAGGCATTGCCCTATGTGTGTGTGGTGGAGCTTGGCTCCTTGTGTATGTGGGGATTTATCCCCGGGCTATTTTTACAGTTGTGAAGCCTCATCGGTTTGGTGAGGGGTGGACGTAGGGAGCCCGTCGTGATCCCGAACCACCTTAAAAATTTCCGTGTCTTGTGGTTTGATCTTTATGATTGTGTGCTTCACTATCTTATCTATTTATGCAATCGTGTGAGCTCGGTGAGATTGAGTGAATTAAGTTTAAATCTGTTTAGATTAAATTTCTCAATCTTGTTAATTCCGCTGTGCGCTAGTTTATGTTTTTAATTGGACATAGTTTTTTACTAGAAGGATCTATTCACCCCCCCTCTAGACCTGTGTTCCTGCACTACGGGACCCAACAGTCAGCTCTGTGATAGAGGTCATAAAGTTATTTTTGATTCTCTTGCATGCACTATTTTTGAACCCAATTCTGAATCTGTGAAATTCATTGGCAAGAGAGTGAATAACATCTATATGGTAGATCTAGATAATATAGCACACACCAATCTATGTCTCACTGTCAACAAGGATAACTTAGCCTACTTGTGACATCGTAGGTTAGGTCATGCCAGCTATAGTGTGCTTTATAAATTGAATAAACATTGCATGGTGAAAGGTCTTCTTGAAATCTCTTTCAAAAATGACAATAAAATGTATGATGCATGCACCCAATGTGATGAGGGACGAGCGCGCGCATGGGAATGTCGACAGCGGCGTCCGGTGCGAACCTGTGAGTACAGCCTTAAGGCACTACTCTCCAGGAAGGGAGGAGATCACGAGGATGGGAATAATTAACACAAAACTACCCTCACGCAGGAGGGGGGAGCAAGGGGAAGGGAGATGGGCCTGCTGCCCTGTGTCTGTCCTGCTGGATAGAGCCGACTTGTTTCTCCCGGTACGCTGCGCACAGAGGTCCGAAGAGGGTGCTGTCAGCACTCAAGCGAAGCTGGTGAAGTGCCGTTGTGATCCTAAAAACTTGGCATCGTTCTGAGGTCTCAAGAAGGCGGGGCAGGTCAAAGAAGACGGCCTGCGTGAATCTGTCCTTTAGGACAGGTCTGCGTAGTCTGTTGGCAGCGGCCGATGCGAACTCCACAGAAGTCGGAATGACGTGAGATCAGTGAGAGGCGATGCCAGACAAACCCCTCTACGTACCCTCAAAAGGAGAGCATCTTTTGACCATCGAGCAGGGTGTGGCCATCTCTGAACCGAGGCTCTGGAAAATAGGTTTGCAGATAGGCGCGATCCCACGGCACGGGGTGGTACGAATAGCCCAAAGCTCCGATCGCGTCCAAACCAGTGGGAGGGTGTCGGGAAGCAGAGAGGGACGCCCAAGAGGAAGGGCGTGATCCGCGGTGCAGCAGGGTGGTCGTGGAAGACTCTGCCACACGCTTTCATGCTCTGTGTGAACTAGGTTTTGCAGGCAGCGCGTAGGTCCACAAAAATGGCCGCCACGAGCGATGCCGACGTCGAATTAGAACGAGACTAGTCTCGTTGCGAAGTAGACTCAGAGAGGATCGACCCCTTGGAAGGGAATGACCAAATTCACACTGAGGGCGCCAGGGGGAATTTCTGCATTAGGTGCTTAGGTGCAACTCGCGAATCTGCAGGAGGCAGACTGCGTAGATCTTTAGCTTCGATGACGAGGACGACGACGTGGGTTTGCGAGGATGTCGTGGACGAACCTGGGTGATGGGGCTGTGTGGGAGGCAGTGTGGGAGGGGGCTAAGATGGCTAGGGGGCGTGGAGGTTGCAGGGGGGCGTGGTTAGGGTTAGGGTTTAGGGTTGTGAGAAGGTGGGTTGGGGAAGAAAGGGGCGCGGCTGCGTTTACCTGGGAGGGAAAGAAATAATTACTTTTGGTATTTTTTTTGAAAGGGCTGAAGGATTTTTAGGGGAATTAGGATTGATTTGAGGAAAAGGTGGAAGGATTGGAGGGCTAGGATTTGATTTGGGGGGGATTAGGAAAGAGATAATAGAGAAAGGTGGAGATTGGGTAACTAGATGAGGAAAGAGAAGAGAGAATCAAGGAGGATAACGGCTGATGTGGCAAGGTGGAAAAGAGAAGGTGGGGGAGGGTGGCTGCGACCTAGAGAGAGAGGAGAGAGGGGCTGGTCGACCAAGGGTGGTGGGGGGAAGAGAGAGAAGATAGAGAGAGACAGAGGTGCACACACAATCTAGGGGAGAGAGAGGGAGAGAAAAATTACACAAGCAATCAATTTTCAAAATTTCATTCTTCATTAACCTCAAATGAGCCCATGGCCTCCCTATTTATAGGAGAAAGCCTGGGTCCACCAATGACCACAATTGTCCTCAATAAATCATAAAAGACTCTACTATCCTAGGGGGTAAGCATAAGTAAACATTGACCCTAAACAAAACAAACACACTAGTGGCCCTCTGGGCCTTATTAAATTGGCCCAATAACACTTACATGACACTAAATGAAACTAGCAAAAGATAATAAAAGAGTAAGCATGCTATATGCTCCACTGATGTAGCTCTGCGTCCTCCAAAGTTTCCTGTTGGGCCGTGATGTCCCCATCAATTCCCCCGGGATGGGGAGAACTCGACTCCGTCGAGTGATACGCGCATAATCCGGCCTGATCTCGTACACTCCCCGGCTGGGACCTCGTGTCAACTGCCTGGAGCCTGGCCTCCGGGTGGGCCAAGCATGAGCATCGCCTGCTCCTTGAATCCTGCTTTCCCCGTATTGAGCTCCTGCACCTATGCCGCACACTCGGTTTGTGTGGACTCTCTTCATGTGGGTCTTTCTCCAAGGATGGGTTAGGCTCAAAGTTCACACGGGCCCTTGCTGCCGCCTCCTCGAAAAGCCTCAAATCTACCGAGTTGAATACGGGGCCTAGCACATAACCCTTTGGAATCTCAATCTGATAGGCTTGATGGCCTAGCCCCCTTATGACCCGGAACAACCCAATCCCCCTGATGTCAGACTATGGAGAGATCCGCGATGGAATCCTCTCCGCCTGTACTATTACATGTGTTCGTACGTGGAATTTGGTCGCTCGCTCCTGCCGCCTAGATCACTTCTCGCTCTTGTGTGCTTGCTTTGGGATGACAGGCTCAAGGGACTTAATAATGGCCTGGGGTTCCTGTGTAAGGATGAGGGGGCTTGGGATCAGCTTATTGAGAAGAGGGATGATAGGCATTGGTGGAAATTGGGAAGCCTCGTGCCGAAATGCTGATGAATCGCGGGGCGGTAAGGCGTGAATGACAATGGTTTCACCTTTGTGCAAAAAAGTGCATAGGTTGGTGTGGCCAAAGTAGTGAACATCGACATCCTACATCCACGGCCGCCAGAGGAGAATGCCACGATGTTCCATTGGCATGACATCACACCAGACGATCTCATGGTAACCACTGAATTGGAGGGGGATAGGACAGATCATATCGATGGGTTGAGAAGTTTCGTCGACCCAACTAACTTCATAGGGCTGAGGGTGAGGAAACACGGGGAGGCCTACGCAGACAACGCAATCAGTGGACACCAGGTTGACTGCACTACCAGAGTCAAGGGGGACCATAAAGAGTTGACCCCTAATCGTGGTGACAGTGTTGTAGAGACCATTACGCCGCCAATTGGATGAGGGGGTGGATGGAGGGCAAGCAATACCTCTGGGTATCAGGGCTCCAACAGTGGTGAAAGGGTGAGGAGAGCTTCCCTCGGGGTTAGCGGCTCCTTCGAATTGTTCAATGAGAGACTGATCTGGCACATACTCAATGGTCTCTTCCCCTATAGTCTCTGGGGGTGAGAGCTCCTCTTGCTCCTCGATGATGAGGCTTTGAAGGCCTCGGCTAGGGCAACGGCTAGCAAAGTGACCAAACCCGCCGCATTGGTAGCATGAGTTCTGGGCGGCTTGGTTTGTGGAGGGAGAGTCAATAGCGACACCCTTACCCTTGTCCTCTCTTCGGAAAGTAGGACCTGTAGGAGGTGGTTGTGACGGAGGGTTACCTACCAGGCGCGGGAGGGCGGGGCGAGTGGGGGTGGGCGATGGGCCGGTGGAGGCAGTCCTCAGAGTGGGAATGAAGGTACTCCCTGGACGAGTAGTGGTAGGTCGAAAATCCAAGGGGCGCGAAGGGGGAGCCCGAGGGGCCTGGTAGAACCTCTCCATATCCTGGGCCACCTGATATGCATGTTCAAGGGTAGTGACCTCCCTAAGGTGATGTCACGTCTGAGCGAGGAAGATACTCGGATGTGTGACGCGTCTATATAGATCGTGTCATTAGAGCGATAGAATTTTTGACATACATAATTATGGAGTGCGCAAAAGACTAATAAAATATAATAATCCCAATAGTCCAGGTGATGATTATTTGATTAACCAAGGAAATTAAAGATAGTCCATGACAAATTCTAAAATTAAAATCCAACACTAGGCTACATGCCTTAACACGGTTTAGACAACTAAACTGACATATTGGAAATACAAAGTAGGACTCAAGTGAATTCAAAAGATGCGACTAGCTAATGATAGATGAGTGGCGTTCTAGCACTCTTCACTCGGTCTCAATCCCATTCTTGTCGCTATCCGAATCACCTGAAAATATTAGGAAGCAACTGGATGAGCAAATCGCTCAGTAGGAATTACATCTCAAATTCGAGCAATCTTTAAGTGATTTACAGTTTGCATGTATTATCAGTATGGCTATGCATGATGTACGCATAAGAAAATCAGGTATACAGGTAAATATATGCATGATGAACAATAAGAGATCAAGAACTGTATGGAGAGAGTATCACATGAATTCAAGTAATTGACAAGCAGTATTTCAAGAACTTATAGCTGTAGATGCCACTTTTGGGCAAGCATGAACTCATGTACAAGTATGAACTCAGGTGCGAGAATGAACTCATGTACAAGTATATCTCAGGTACGAGCAAGTAAAAATTCAATTCAAGCAAGTAATGTCAAGTACATGTCAGTAGAATTGGCTATTTCAATCAAGCAAGTAATCTGCCCTTTCTCGGGCCACAAGTCAAGTATTGCCCGTTCCGGGCCACGCAAGTCAAGTCAAGCAAGTAAAGAGAGTAGGTGTGGAGTGTCTCAAGTCAAGCAAGTACTCCGGTGCAATGTTAAACACCGTGACCAATAAACTCCCATGGGCACAAGTACCTTCGGGTGCTCCTCCCAGGACCAGACCGGGACCTATATGCACAACATTTCATGTATTACTTTTGACATCCACTCTCATTTATAGCCAATATGGAATTTCAAGAAATTAAGAAACGTAGTATTACAGACAAGATTAACTAGCCATTTGGTTATGGAGGACTCTAGAGGTGGCCCCTACAGGCTGAAGAGGTTGCTCCCGTCGTGTAGCACTTTGCACCGTACGGCCTCAAGAGGTGGCTCCCACAACGTAGCACTTTGTCCCGCATGGCACTTAGCTCCAACACTCCCAAATGGTAGTTTAAGAGGTTCAATGTTTTGACCATGTAGGATATACACAAAGTAGATTTTTCATGGAATGGAGTTCAAGAACTCATAATATGCAAGAAATGGATTAGGGTTGTGTCTGTACGAATCACTAGACAGATCAAGATCATGATATGAAATCACTGAATTGGCGCCTGGGGTACAGCCCCTGCTTCATGGAATTGGCGCCTGGGGGATGACCCCCTATTCAGGCAATTGGCGCCTAGGGGGGACCCCCTATTAAATGAATTGGCGCATTCTCAGGAAGTCTTCAATTTGAAAATTGGCGACTTCCTGGCTGCCACTATTCAAGTAATTGGCCTGTCTTTCAAAATTTTCAATTTTCAATATATATATATATATATATATATATATATATATATGGAATTGGCGCCTATCCAGAAAGTCTTCAATTAATTGAAGACTTGCTGGCTGCCACCAATTGATGAATTGGTGCCCTGGCTTGGGGCGCCAATTTCATTGGGTGATTTTCACCCAACAGATACGTTTTGTTACTCAAAGCACTGTTTATTTCGGAAAAGTTTCTCAAAAATATAAATTACTGACATGAACAGGCAGTGTAAATCCTCGGGAGTTCAGAAACGTGTTCAGGTATAATTATTGGATTTTCATTCCACATATATGAATTTTCTAATGTTGTATCTTTAATTTCTCAGAAAATGGAATTGGCGCCCCTGTGAGTAGTCTTCATTTAATTGAAGACTCCTCGGGGTGTCACTAATTGATGTACAAGTTCAACTAATTGACGACACTGCGTAGGGTCACCAATTGAGTTATTTTTCAAGTGGGTTATGCTTCGTATCCGAATGGTACGTTCTGTGACACAAATTACTATTTATTTTTCTAAAGTTTCTCAGAATCAGAATTCGAGGACATGGACATGTAGAGAAAAATCTCAGGGTCACAGAAGTATATTCAGGCAAAATTTTCATGGTTCAGTTTGATAGTTATGGATTTTTGAATGCGTTGATTTACTAATTACTGGAAATTTTATAAAATGGAATTGACGTCATTGCACATGGTCTTCAATTAATTGGCGACCATGCGCGAAGTCTTTAATTTTGAAATTGGCGCCCTGGTCAGGGGCGCCATTTATAGGTGAGTGGTTCACTATTCATCAGTATAAAAGTGTTCTGAATCAGGAAGTAAGGGTACAGGCAGGTAGAGAAAAATGTCTGGATCACAGAAACATATTCATGTAGAATTTTCATGGTTTAGTTCAATAATTATGGATTTTTGAATGCGTTGAATTAATAATTACTGAAAATTATGGAAATGGAAAGGACGACACTGTGAAGTGTCTTCATTTAATTGGCGCCCTGGCTGGGGGCGCCCCTTAGGGAATTGGTGCCCTGGTCAGAGGCACTATTCACTTGAGGGTTGGGCTTTCCGGGATTTTAAAACTCAGGTAGTAGAGGTTCTATACTAAGGCTAAAACACGATTATTAAGACTGTAAAACTAGTGTAATAAGATATGTTCAAAACTCATGAAATCATGATAACAGATTTTGTTTAAAACTCATAAAATCATGGTAACATATGGTGTATAAAATCATATATGATAGGTGTAACAGGATATTAAAATATGTGTAACATGGTATATACATGGTCATTTCTTGATCACGGTAAAGCCAGGTGATATAGCATGGATAATGAGTTAATCTAACTCTAAGCATGCGTAAGCTAACCTATTTAGCTACTAGTTAGGCAAGGACTTGAGAACACCTACCTTTTTGGCGTGATTATGAGGTACAGATGACAGAATAGAAATCAAGGATGAAGCCACACGTTCTCTGCCGCCGTAAAGCTCCAGCAGTTGGACGTAGACTTCACGTTTTCCGCGGGAACGAGAGGAAATATTCCATTCTGCAAGCAGCACTGAATGATGGCAGTAGCCTCGGACAGTGCTACGGAGGGAATTAGTTATAGGGAATCGAAAAGCATTGGTTTATTGCCTTGCGGGTCCGGTTGAGTAGACATGGTGCTTTGCCAGCTAAATGGGGTTGTTCGTACCTCAACCATCTAGAAACACAGATTAAATGATGCCCTTGTAAGGGGTCGTCTATTAATCCAGGTGGTACTATTCATGTGAATGACACCCTTGCAAGAGGGCGTTAACTGTTAGACAAAACTGCCACTTTCACGTGTTGGCCTTCATGGTGTATATACATATATTAATACTATAATGGCATGGGGCCCCAAGGGAAATGGCGCCTCCTTATATGGTCTTTAATTTGTTAAATGGCGCCCTGGTAAGGGGCGCTAATTCTATTGGTTGGAAAAGTGGAGACCCACTCACGTACTACCCATGTGCCATATGTTAAAGTTGTCTCGTACATTTATATAATAACCCTCTCATGGTTTGGTTCTTTATACAAAGCCTCTCATTATAAGATTCTTTAGGAAGAAGTTCCTTACGTACTATGCATAAAGTGGTGGGTTGTACATTTATATACTAGTCCCCATAAGGCTTGGTTCTTTACATAAAACCTTCATGATTCTTTATGGCATAAAGTAAGGTTGGCTTGTATATTTATATTATAGTCCTCATGAGGTTGGGTTCTTTATGTAAGGCCTTTAGGTAGGATTCCTTAGAAAGAAGTTTGATTTCTCTATTGCTGTATTGGGGGTGCTACACCCTCCCCCACTTAAAAGAATTTGGTCCCCAAATTCAACTGTATTATGCGAAAATAGGAAGGGTGCGAAGTACTTACAACTAGAACAACTCTGGAAATCTTCTTTTCATAGACTCTTCAGTTTCCCATGTAGCTTCTTATTTTAAGCATCGATTCCATTGGATTTTCACCATAGGGATCATCTTGTTCCTTAGAACTCGAACTTCTCGGTCGAGGATCTTCATTGGCTTCTGCTCGTAGGTAAGGCCTTCTGTATCACTAAGTCATTGTGGTCAATGACATGAAAAAGATCGTGCACGTATTTCTTCACCATAGAAACATGAAATACGTTGTGCACTTCTGATAGTTGCGGAGGTAGGGTGATGCGATAAGCCACCTCGCCTACTCTTTCCAGCACTTCGAATGGACCAATAAACCTTGGTGTTAATTTGCCATTAACACCAAATCTTCTAATGCCTCGACCGGGAGATACCTTGAGAAAAATATGATCTCCGACTTGAAATTCAGATCTCGCCTTCTGTTATTAGCATAAGATTTCTGCCTGGACTGTGCTATCTTTAGCCTTTCTCTAATGAGGTGTATCCTCTCGGTGGAATCTTGTACCATGTCTGGGCCTAGGATTTGTCTTTCACCAACATCATCCCAGCATATTGGAGATCGGCAACTCCTGCCATATAGTGCCTCAAAAGGTGCCATTTGTATACTTGCTTTATAGCTGTTGTTGTATGCAAATTCGGTTAGTGGTAAGTGGTTATGCCAGCTTCCGCCGAAGTCTATAATGCATGCTCTCAACATATCTTCCATAACTTGATTTATCCTTTCGGTCTGTCCATCTGTCTGGGGATGGAAAGTAGTGCTGTAGTTGAGTTTCATCCCTAGAGAGTGTTGTAGACTTTTCCAGAAATGAGAGGTAAAACGTGGGTCTTGGTCGGATATAATCGACACGGGAACTCCATGTAATCTAACCATCTCCTTAATATATAGGGTAGCAAGTACATCGACTGACCATCGACTTTTGATGGGTAAGAAATGGGCCGATTTAGTTAGTCGATCGATAATTACCCAAATTCCATCATATCCGCCCCTAGACTTGGGCAAACCCATGAGAAAGTCCATGCCAATGTCTTCCCACTTCCACTTGGGAATATCTAGCGGATGTAGCTTTCCGGCGGTTTTTGATGTTTCGCCTTCACTTGTTGGCATGTGAGGCAATGAGATACAAAGTCTGCTACCTCCCTTTTCATGTTAGGCCACTAGAAAGTTCTTTTCAAATCTTGGTACATCTTTGTGGCTCCAGGGTGGATCGTGTACCTTGATTTATGAGCTTCTTCAAGAATCTTCTTCTTCAATCTGGGACAGTCGGGCACACATGCCCGTGCATGAAATAGTAATCTACCATCAGGTGCTAGCTTGAAATCAAGTCTCTTGTTCAGCTCGCCTTTTATCTCCACTAGTGTGGGATCTTCTTCTTGCAGCTTCTTGATTTCAGGTAGCAAATCTGTATGTAGACTCATATGAGATAGAATAATACACTTATTCTTCTCATCTGTACTGATATCAAGCTCAGAAAATTTCTCCAGCAGCTTCCATTCTTGTATCATACAGTTGGCCAATATTACTCTCGGCTTTCGACTAAGGGCATCCGCTACAGAATTGCCCTTACCGGGATGGTACTATATAGTGAAGTCAAAATCCTTGAGATACTCGGGCCAACGCCTTTGCCGCATGTTGAGCTCCTTTTGGGAGAATAGATACTTGAGGATTTTATGATCAGAGTATACAGTGAATTATTCTCCGTAGAGATAGTGCCTCCAGATCTTCAAGGCAAATACTACCGCGGCCAGTTCTAAGTCATGCACCGGGTAGTTCTCTTCATGTTTCTTGAGCTGTCGGGAAGAGTATGCAATGACTCTTCCGTTTTACATCAATACACATTCGAGGCCAATACCAGAAGCATCGGTATATACCTCATATTTTTCTCCTTCAATTGGTAATGATAAGACTAGAGCAGTGGTCAAGAGATCCTTTAAAGCTTGGAAACTCTTTTCACAGTCTTCATTCCACTCATAAGGCACTTCCTTGCGGGTTAACCTGGTCAGAGGAATAGCAATCTTGGAGAAATCCTTGATAAAACACCGGTAGTAACCAGCTAGACCCAAGAAGCTTCGAATCTCTGTTGCATTTGTGGGTCGTTCCTAGTTCTTCACGGCTTCGACCTTTGATGGGTCAACAATAATTCCGTTCTTTAAAATTACATGGCCCAAGAAGGATACTTCCTCGAGCCATAACTTTCACTTGCTGAATTTGGCATACAATTTATTTTCTTTCAATACTTGCAATGCCTTCTTCAGATGTTCTTCATGATCCTCTTCGGTCTTTGAATAGATCAGATTATCATCAATAAAGACCACAATAAATTGGTCTAAGTAAGGCCTGAATATGTTGTTCATTAACTGCATAAAAGTTACGGGGGCATTTGTTAGTCCGAAAGGCATAACAGTAAATTCGTAATGCCCATACCTGCTTCGGAATGCAGTTTATGAATGTCTTCCTCTTTGATCTTCAATTGGTGGTAACTAGAACGAAAATCAATCTTGGAGAAATATGTAGCTCCAGATAGTTGATCGAACAGCTCATCAATTCTCGGCAGCGGGTACTTGTTCTTGATTGTAAGATGATTTAGCTGCCGATAATCAATGCATAGTCTAATCGATCTGTCCTTCTTTTTGATGAACAGCACGAGTGCTTCCCATGGGGAAGTACTTGGCCTGATGAAACCCTTTTTCAATAACTCCATCAGTTGCTCTTTTAGCAATTTCAGCTCAGTAGGGGACATTCTGTAAGGGGCCTTGGAAACAGGACCAGCACCAGGGACAAGGTCGATTGTGAACGACACTTCCCTTTCCGGGGGTAAGCCGGGCAATTCTTCTAGAAAAATATCGGGAAAATCCCGAATTACACGGATGTCTTCAAGTTTAACCTCCTCGACTTCCGTGGCAGTCACGAATGCTATGAAAGCCATACATCCTTTATTCATAAATTTACTAGCTCGGAGGGTTGATATAAGAGGTGATCTACTCGGGGGCTAGTGTAAACTAGCTCTGGGAAATCCACGAAAGTTACCTTGCCATGCCGGCAATCTACAGTTGCTTGGTATGTGGATAACCAGTCGGCACCTAGTATGACATCATAACCCTTCATATCTAGGCATATCAGGTCAGCAAGTAAATTGCTTCCCTTAATCATCACTTCACAATTTGGATTGTGATAAGTGATATCAGACTCGTTCCAAAGAGGTGTAGATATGACCAAATCTAACAGTTCATGTTTCTTAGAAAATGAAGCAGCAAATTTCTTGGAAACGAATGAATGAGTTGCTCCGGTATCAAATAAAACATGAGGAGTTTTAGAACAAATAGTGAGTACCTTCCATAATTCCACCTTCAGTGGGTTCCGTCTCTCGGAGAGCTTGCAGACGGCCTTGTTTCTTTACCGGACGCTTCTCATCTTTGGTGTCTTGCTCCTTCATCAATGGGTAGTATGGGATTCGATGCTCTCGGCTCCCACATCGAAGACAAGCTCCTAACTTCCTCCAGCATTCCTCGGTCTTATGACCATCACAATACTTGCAAATCTCCTTAGAGGGTGTGGCGGTGAAGAATTGCATGTCATTCTTATGGAATTTCTTCGCCTTGGAGGGCTCCCCTCCCATGAAAAACCTTTTCTTGTTGAGTGATTGTTTAAATTTTCCCGGGCTTGTGATGGGTTCCTTGTTGTCCCTTCCTCGAATCCTTTCAGATAATTCGGTGGCGTCTTCTAGCAATTGAGCACGCCGAACCATCTCCGAGTAGACTTCGATGTCCATCGGTGCAAGTTGTGTAATATAGTGGGGCCGAAGCCCGTTGAGGAACCTTCTAGCCTTCATCTTTTTCGTACACACCAAGTGGGGTGCATACTTCGACAATCTTGAAATTTGGGCCTCATACTCGGCCACTTTCAAGCCCCGTTGTTTTAGAACGGTGAATTCTGCGGCCTTCTTCTCCTGGACATGGTCGGAGAAGTACTTGTTGTTGAAGTGCTCCATGAATTCATCCCAGGTGACATGGTCTTCTGGCAGTGTTGCTTCTATGGATTCCCACCAACATCGAGTGTCCCGCTCCAGTTGGAATACAGCCAGTAATGTCACGCCCCGACGCGGAAAATCGGCGCGTACAGTCAGATACGAGCTAGCACTAACAATAAATTCTAAGCTAAACAATTAGACAAATTATAAAGTGAGAAACACTTCCATTAATCAAAATAATTCCAACTTTATTACAATAACCAACATGCTAAGACTCGATCAAACATGTCTTCCAAATGAAATTCTAATACAATACTGACGTAAAAACGAACTGGAAGTAAAAACTAATCTGACTCAATAACTAGGTACAAAAGCACTCAAGGATCACTCCTGACCCTCCCCATCGGTAAGCGCGTCACTTGAAAAGCCTGAAAAGGGGGGAACACAACTATGAGCTGACGCTCAGTAGGAAATAACGGCATATTTACGTAGTTAACATCTTAATTACCAGTTGTATGTAACAGAGAACAAGGAATTGAATAAAGAGATCAAGAACAATGTAGAAGGTCTTGCAAAGTCAAGAATTGAATAAATTCCAATGATCAATAATATCATGTACAAGAAATTCACTAAGAGCAATTGAAACAATAATAATTGGCCAACAAGCAAGTATTTCAATAATTCATAATCAAGTAAAAGGAATAACAATAGATCAAATGTCGTAGACACACACTAGTCAAGTACTCGGTGCAAATGCCACACCTTGTCATTAACATCCCATGGGCTCACTAATTTTCGGGCGCTCTCCCCAGGACCAGACCAGGCCCTTATGATGCGATGGCATTGGTTTTACGGATCGATGATCCCAATTGTCTAGACATTTCTTGTATAAATATGGCCAATGAATTTCAAGGAATAAGCTAAAATGTAACAAGTACAGATCTAGCAAAAATCAGAATAACAAGAAAATGAAGGATTAAACTTTGGCATAATGTTTAACGACAATTAAGTCGTGGAATCCAAGAATGTACATTCAATTCCATAAATTAACATTTTATTCTGTTGGTTTAACAAGTTTTATCATACTGGAAATGCCTTAAATTAATTGGATGCAAAAAGCCAAAGAAATGATTTATTTAGTATTATTAGAGTAAGTTACTAAGAATTCCACTTAATTCATAGAAATAAATCCTATCATGGTGAAAATCTCCCTAAAATTTTCAAGTAACTCCAGCACATGATTCCTCTGGAAAATGACAGTAAATATCCATTTTTATTACTGGAATGGAATTTTTACACATTAAAAATACCTTTTTAAACACAAAAAAACCCATATTTGGTGTGCTATAAAAAGTTCCTTATGAAATTTTTGGATGGGTTATTAAGAATAATCATCTTACTGGTTGTTCATTTTTCATGATACCCATAGTATTTTTAGCATACTGAAATTAATTTTTCTACATTATTCTACCATTTATGCTATTTATTGAATGGAAGAAATACATTAGAAATTTGTTTAAGTATAAAAATTTCTCTATAACTTGCTGTTATCATTCTAACATGCTGGAAAATTTTTTGTTATGCTGTAAGAACTTTTATCATGCTGTAAGGGTTATTTTTAACAAGTTAATATAATTTTCATGTATTTATTCTCTATTATATGGAGAGTAAATGAATTCTATTTGGTAAAAATATCAAATTTTCACAGAAAATTATCTCTCACATGATAATTATATCAGAGTATAATATTCATGAATTTTCATACCTTTGACATCTTTTTAACATACCACATATAATTTATAAGTATTTTCTTTCATTTTATAGAAGAAATATAGATTTTTATAAGATAAAATATTCTAAATCCACAAGAATTTAACTTCTCACATGCTGCTACTATAAGACAACATTTTCATATATGTTAGTTATTTAATAATAATATTTGCATGCTGGACATAATTTCTTATACATTTATATTATATTAATTATAGGGAAAATAGGTTTATATGCATAAAAATAGATTAAAATACTTTCCAATAGCAGAAAAATAACTTCTAAATCTCCTGGTAGCAGAAGAATATGTTTTACAGGGATTCAGGGTTTTTAATTATTCATTTAATAACTCCGGATCGCGTTTAGGGCGGAGGTCGGTCACCCGGCCCCTTTTATTGGGATGTGTGTGAGATCCAGGAATTAAAAAGCCTATATCTTCCTCAATTCTTAATGTAATTAAGCATATGATATATCAATGGAAAGCTAAGACAGAGTACTATCATTTGGTAAGATCAATTTCAGATTTAGGTTCTGTAATTAAGTTCTGTATTGACAGGAAAAAGAAAAACCCTAATTAGGACAGTGTGTTACTAAAACATCAAATTCTCTACGTATACATGATAACTTTTAGGGCTTTTTATATCACTGGAAAGCTAACAGAGAGGGCTTTCCAACCATGTATCACACATGCTATGAACTTTAACATTTATGTTTCGAATTCATGGATTAATCAGGTTCCAAGTATATGAAATCACCATATGGACAAGCTCATGTTCAAACCTCAAATTCTCTAAATAGAATTGATGGATCAAAGGGCTTTTTACGCCAAAAGAGAGATAACATGCTAAGCTTCAATTTGATATACAATAATTAACATTTGGCCAGTTATAACCTACCTCAATTGAAGACTTAAATCACGAGATAGATTAGACCCACGAACTATAAGAATCCCCTTCAAAGATCTCCTGATTCCTCCCTCAATACCCTATAAAATTAGGGCTTTTAGTCTCAGATGATAGATCTCGTCGAGATGATCAAAAACCCCTACTCATATGCCTATTTTGGTTGAGTTACTAACCTGATTTGATGAACCAAAACTTGGAGATAGAAAAACGACGGGGAGCAGACCACATTCCACAAAATCGCCAAGATCTCCCCAGATCTAACTCCTCTGCCGACACCACAGCAACCAAATGAAACTAGGCTCGAAGAGCTTTCTATCTATAGCTCATACACCTTCTGGATCCTTCCAGGAAGGGAGAATTTCGACCTTGAAGAGGCGTGTTGTTTACGCCGCCGAAATAATTGACCTAGACTAAACTCGTCTAATCACACTTATCCTAGTTAATCTTACACGAAATTTGTTGGGGGCTATTAATCTACAAGTCACTAGCTTTCATTTGCCCCTAACCTCATCGCATTTGGTTAAGAAATGGGCTCAAATTTGATGTTCTAAAATTGGGTGAATAGTGAACACGAATTTTGGGTTAGGTGGGTTGTAAGTCGGGCTTAACATACTGATTAGGCCTAGATAATGATTTTATTAGGCTTAGTCCACGAAGACAAAAGTGTTAGTCGATGCATCTATTATTTAATTACTATTTTTATAAATTTTTTTATGGTAGATAAAATTTCCACTTCTACTATTCCGTAAATAGTTAAATATTAAGATCGGAAGACTTAATCCACTAATTCGGCCTAATAAATGATTTTATTAGGCTTAGCCCTAGAAGACAAAGTTGCTAATCCCATGGTCTTCTAACTAATTATTATTTTTTGGGATTTTAATCCCGTTAACAATTTCTCACTATTCATTTAATAATAAAATATTAAATTCGAAATTCAAATGTCAAATTCCCTCTTTTCATTTCATTTTCATTCCAACTCAATTGCATTTGTGTTTCATTTCACCTAAACCTTATTTTCATTTGGGTTACATTTCATTTTCATTTCATTTCAATTTAATTTAAATTTTTAAAGGTTTAATTCAATTTCTATCCAATTATTAATTCAACTAAATTCAAATAAATTCCTAAAAATTTTAATTTGACAAGGAAAAATTAAATAAAATTATTATTTAAATACGGGGTATTATACACCCTCCCCTACTTAAAGGAATTTGGTCCGCCAAATTCACTGCATTACGATACGAAAATAAAGGATAACAATTTCAAGGGACAACTAGCTCACCTAGAAAAGGTCGGGATACCGCTTTCGCATAACATCTTCAGATTCCCAGGTGGCTTCTTCAGCTCCACGCTGACTCCACTGGACCTTGACCATAGGTATAGATCGACTCCGGAGTTGTTGTTGCTTCCGGTCCAAAATCTTTATCGGTCTTTCCTCATAGGTCAAATCCTCCTTCAGTTCGAAGTCCATATGCTGAATAACGTGAGTGGGGTCGTACACATACTTCCGCAACATAGAAATATGGAAGACGTTGTGCACGCCAGATAACTGAGGCGGTAACGCCAATCGATAAGCCGCTTCTCCCACTCTATTTAAAATCTCAAACGGGCCAATGTACCTCGGACTTAGCTTGCCATGAATACCAAATCTGCGAATCCCTCTCGTAGGAGAGACCTTTAGAAACACATGATCACCTACTTGGAATTCCAATGCTCTTCTTCTGTTATCGGCATAACTCTTCTGTCTTGACTGAGCCACTTGTAACCGATCTCGGATAATACGGATATTCTGTGACGATTCCAAGATAAGATCTGGTCCAAGCCATTGTCTCTCACCTACCTCATCCCAACACAACGGGGATCGACAGCTTCTCCCATACAAGGCTTCAAATGGAGCCATCTGAATACTAGACTGATAGCTGTTATTGTAGGCGAATTCAATTAATGCCAAATGTTCATTCCAATTACCACCAAAGTCAATCATACATGCTCGAAGCATATCCTCTACTATTTGGTTGGTCCTTTCAGTCTGTCCATCTGTCTGTGGATGAAATGCCGTGCTGAAATTTAGACGAGTACCCAAAGACTCTTGTAGTCCCTTCTAGAAATGAGAAGTGAATCTAGGGTCTCGATCAGATACTATATTCACTGGAATACCATGCAATCTCACCACTTCCTTCATATACAGAGCTGCTAGAACATCAACTGTCCATTTAGATTTAATGGACAAGAAATGGGCTGACTTTGTCAGTCTGTCGACGATCACCCAAATTGCATCGAAACCGCTACGAGTTCTAGGTAGACCCATGATGAAATCCATGCCAATACTCTCCCATTTCCATTAGGGTATGTCGAGTGGCTTCAATTTCCCTGCCGGTCTGAAGTGCTCGGCCTTAACTTGCTGACATACCAGGCATCTACTCACAAAATCTGCAACTTCTCTTTTCATATTCGGCCACCAAAAGGATATTTTCAAATCCTTAAACATTTTAGTGCCTCCAGGATGAATCGTGTATTTAGATCTATGAGCTTCGTCAAGAATCTTGTTCTTGATTTCAGCTACGTCAGGTACACACGTTCGTCCTTGGAATAGAAGTCTTCCATCATCAGAAATCATGAAATCCGATCTGCTGCTCAAACTTCCCTTGATCTCTACCAGTTCGGGATCATTATCTTGCAAGGACTTGATCTCCATCAGTAATTCAGGTTTAAGTTGCATTTGTGCAATAATGACCCGATCATTATTGATATTCAAATCCAGACTAGCCATCTGCTCCAATAACTTCCATTCTTGCATCATAAGACTGGATAACTTTGCTATCGGCTTCCGGCTCAAAGCATCTGCCACCACATTACCTTTTCCAGGATGATACTCAATAGAAAAGTCGAAGTCCTTCAAATACTCCAACCATCTGCGCTGTCGCATATTGAGTTCCTTTTGAGAGAATAAATACTTCAAACTCTTGTGATCTGAAAATATCGTGAAAGATTCTCCATACAGGTAATGCCTCCAAATCTTTAAAGCAAAGACGACGGCTGCCAATTCCAAATCATGGAAAGGATAGTTCTCTTCATACTTCCTCAACTGCCTGGAAGAATAAGCAATTACCTTCCCATGCTGCATAAGCACACAGCCTAACCCAATACCTGATGCATCGGTGTAGACCACAAAGCCTCCTTCACCAGAAGGTAAAGCTAACACAGGTGCTGAAGTTAAGCATTCCTTCAACGTCTGGAAGCTTTTCTGACAAGCTTCCGACCATTCAAACTTATTCTCCTTGCGGGTCAATCTGGTAAGGGGTACCGCGATCTTGGAGAAGTCTTGAATGAATCTACGATAATAACCTGCCATGCCTAAGAAACTTCTGATCTCAGTCACACTGGTGGGCTGTTCCCAATTCTTCACTGCTTCCACCTTCGAAGGATCAACAGAAATACCATCTTTGGAAATAACGTGTCCTAGAAAGGACACCTCTCCAATCCAAAAATCACACTTACTGAACTTGGCGTACAGTTGATGATCTCTTAATATCTGCAGTGCCATTCTCAGATGTTCGGCATGCTCTTCTTCACTCTTAGAATAAATCAAGATATCGTCAATGAAGACCACGACCCATCGATCAAGATAGGGCCGAAAAATGCTATTCATCAACTGCATGAAAGCCGCTGGTGCATTCGTTAAACCAAAAGGCATAACGACAAATTCGAAATGACCATACCTGCTGCGGAAAGCCGTTTTATGAATATCTTCTTCCTTAATCCGCAACTGATGATATCCAGATCGAAGATCGATCTTAGAAAAGAATTGAGCTCCTGCTATCTGGTCAAATAACTCATCAATCCTCGGCAATGGGTACTTGTTCTTGACAGTTATCTGATTCAGTTGCCGATAATCGATGCACAGCCTCAACGAACCATCCTTCTTCCGGACAAATAGTACAGGGGCTCCCCAAGGGGAAGTACTAGGGCGAATGAAACCCTTCTCAAGTAACTCCATCAATTGCTGTTTTAATTCCCTTAACTCCGCAGAAGACATACGGTACGGAGCTTTAGAGACAGGGGAAGAACCAGGAATAACATCAATAGAGAAGATAACTTCCCGCTCAGGCGGAAGTCCCGGTAGATCCTCAGGAAATATATCAAGAACTTCACGGACAACAGGGATGTCCTTAATCTCCACTTGCTGCTCGGGAGTAGCATAGACAAAGGCTAGAAATGCCTCGCAACCTCGCCTCATCAGTTTATCAGCACGAAGGGCCGAAATAAGTGAGATAGAGTGATGGTATCTAGCTCCCAAAAATGAAAGTCCTGGATGCCTATTAAAAGACACCGAGCTAGAACTGCAGTGAACATTGGCCTCATACTTGGCCAACCAGTCAGCTCCTAGGATTACATCATAATCCTTCATGTCCATGCAGACTAAATCAGTCGGTAAATTCTGCTCATTAACCATAACCTTGCTAGAAGGATAATAATGCTGAACTGCCGATCTAGAACCAATAGGTGTAGATATCGCTAACGAAGAACTCATCAAAGCAGGTTCCACAGCTATAGACTTAGCAAATCTCCGAGAAATGAAAGAATGTGTTGCACCAGTATCAAAAAGAACAAAGGCTGGCTTGTCGAGTATAAAGAGAGTACCTTCGACGAGTCCACCTTCTTCGGCTGTTTCTGCTTCATCAACCTGAAGTGCTTGGAGCTTGCCTTGCGGCTTCTTGAAGACCTGAGGCTTTGCCGGTGTAGCTTGCTCCGATAATAATGGACAATCCGGGATACGGTGCTCCCTACTTCCACAACGTAGACAGGCGCCCAACTTGCGCCAACACTCTTCCATCTTGTGACCAGGACGGTCACAATATCTGCCCACGCCCTTAAAGGGTACAACAGGGACAGGCCTCTTTTCCTCCTGCTTCGACATCTTTCCCTTCCATGAGCCTGCTCCGGTCCACGAACTCGACCCACTCGCGGACCTCTTCTTGATAAAGCTAGGTCCTATCTTGCTTTTCTTGAACTCCTTCGATTGCTCTTTCTTCATGCCTTTGCCACGGATTCTTTCCGTCATCTCAAGAGTGTCCTCCAGAACTTGCGCCTTCCTTACCATCTCAGAATAAGTTGATATCTCCATAGGTGCCAATTGGTTGATATAATGAAGCTTCAAACCATTAAGAAAGCGCTTCGCCTTCATCTTTTCAGTAGAAATGAGATGAGTAGCATATCGAGATAGTCTGGAGAATTGTGCTTCATACTCTGCTACAGATAAGCTCCGCTGCTTTAGAGCCGCGAACTCAGCTGCCTTCTTCTCTTGAACTCGGTCAGAAAAGTACTTGTTGTTGAAGAATTCCTCGAACTCTTCCCACGTAACCTGACGGTCACCGAGAGTCGCCTTGATAGAATCCCACCACGTACGTGCATCACGTTCTAATTGGAAGGTAGATAAAAGAACACGTTCTTGGTCGGTGCATTGCATGACTTCAAAAATCCTCCCCATATCATCAAGCCAGTGCTCGGCTTCATCAGGGTCGTTCGAACCAGCGAATCTAGGCGGATTCATCCCGCGGAAGTTCCGGTATAAATCACCGGTGCCATGCTGTGCCGCACCTGCCTGAGCCACTTGCTGTAGGGCCTGAGTAAGGCCTTGAACAGTGCGCTGCAGGTTTCTCCATTCAGCACGATCAGCTGCCATTGTAAAAGCCTACACGAGGAACAAGATTACTTAGGTCCAATAAGATAGGTAATATCGCGATGAAGATACGGACTTAACCCAAGTTTCTACCCAATCTTCCCAGGTCAGGTCCTAGACTTTTACAAGGTTAAGGTTCTAATGCACCTAGACACGACCAAAAACTCGGTACCTGGCGGAGATAATCGGTCCGAAGGCCACTCGCGCAAGTGTGTGACCTTCCCGATAGGCGTAGCCTAACGTTCGGACAACACCTTTCGATATACCGGGTTATTGGACGCAATGAGAAACATAAAACTTAGGGGAACCTAGGAATATGAAACCTAGGCTCTGATACCAACTAAACTGTCACGCCCCGACGCGGAAAATCGGCGCGTACAGTCAGATACGAGCTAGCACTAACAATAAATTCTAAGCTAAACAATTAGACAAATTATAAAGTGAGAAACACTTCCATTAATCAAAATAATTCCAACTTTATTACAATAACCAACATGCTAAGACTCGATCAAACATGTCTTCCAAATGAAATTCTAATACAATACTGACGTAAAAACAAACTGGAAGTAAAAATTAATCTGACTCAATAACTAGGTACAAAAGCACTCAAGGATCACTCCTGACCCTCCCCATCGGTAAGCGCGTCACTTGAAAAGCCTGAAAAGGGGGGAACACAACTATGAGCTGACGCTCAGTAGGAAATAACGACATATTTACGTAGTTAACATCTTAATTACCAGTTGTATGTAACAGAGAACAAGGAATTGAATAAAGAGATCAAGAACAATGTAGAAGGTCTTGCAAAGTCAAGAATTGAATAAATTCCAATGATCAATAATATCATGTACAAGAAATTCACTAAGAGCAATTGAAACAATAATAATTGGCCAACAAGCAAGTATTTCAATAATTTATAATCAAGTAAAAGGAATAACAATAGATCAAATATCGTAGACACACACTAGTCAAGTACTCGGTGCAAATGCCACACCTTGTCATTAACATCCCATGGGCTCACTAATTTTCGGGCGCTCTCCCCAGGACCAGACCGGGCCCTTATGATGCGATGGCATTGGTTTTACGGATCGATGATCCCAATTGTCTAGACATTTCTTGTATAAATATGGCCAATGAATTTCAAGGAATAAGCTAAAATGTAACAAGTACAGATCTAGCAAAAATCAGAATAACAAGAAAATGAAGGATTAAACTTTGGCATAATGTTTAACGACAATTAAGTCATGGAATCCAAGAATGAAAGGATAAGTAGGAAAAATACAATCTTTAGAATACATTCAATTCCATAAATTAACATTTTATTATGTTGGTTTAATAAGTTTTATCATACTGGAAATGCCTTAAATTAATTGGATGCAAAAAGCCAAAGAAATGATTTATTTAGTATTATTAGAGTAAGTTACTAAGAATTCCACTTAATTCATAGAAATAAATCCTATCATGGTGAAAATCTCCCTAAAATTTTCAAGTAACTCCAGCACATGATTCCTCTGGAAAATGACAGTAAATATCCATTTTTATTATTGGAATGGAATTTTTACACATTAAAAATACCTTTTTTAACACAAAAAAACCCATATTTGGTGTGCTATAAAAAGTTCCTTATGAAATTTTTGGATGGGTTATTAATAATAATCATCTTACTTGTTGTTCATTTTTCATGATACCCATAGTATTTTTAGCATACTGAAATTAATTTTTCTACATTATTCTACCATTTATGCTATTTATTGAATGGAAGAAATACATTAGAAATTTGTTTAAGTATAAAAATTTCTCTATAACTTGCTGTTATCATTCTAACATGCAGGAAAATTTTTTTGTTATGCTGTAAGAACTTTTATCATGCTGTAAGGGTTATTTTTAACAAGTTAATATAATTTTCATGCATTTATTCTCTATTATATGGAGAGTAAATGAATTCTATTTGGTAAAAATATCAAATTTTCACAGAAAATTGTCTCTCACAAGATAATTATATCAGAGTATAATATTCATGAATTTTCATACCTTTGAGATCTTTTTAACATACCACATATAATTTATAAGTATTTTCTTTCATTTTATAGAAGAAATATAGATTTTTATAAGATAAAATATTCTAAATCCACAAGAATTTAACTTCTCACATGCTGCTACTATAAGACAACATTTTCCATACATTTTAGTTATTTAATAATAATATTTGCATGCTGGACATAATTTCTTATACATTTATATTATATTAATTATAGGGAAAATAGGTTTATATGCATAAAAATAGATTAAAATACTTTCCAGTAGCAGAAAAATAACTTTTAAATCTCCTGGTAGCAGAAGAATATGTTTTACAGGGATTCAGGATTTTTAATTATTCATTTAATAACTCCGGATCACGTTTAGGGCGGAGGTCGGTCACCCGGCCCCTTTTATTGGGATGTGTGTGAGATCCAGGGATTAAAAAGCCTATATCTTCCTCAATTCTTAATGGAATTAAGCATATGATATATCAATGGAAAGCTAAGACAGAGTACTATCATTTGGTAAGGTCAATTTCAGATTTAGGTTCTGTAATTAAGTTCTGTATTGACAGGAAAAAGAAAAACCCTAATTAGGACAGTGTGTTACTAAAACATCAAATTCTCTACGTATACATGATAACTTTTAGGGCTTTTTATATCACTGGAAAGCTAACAGAGAGGGCTTTCTAACCATGTATCACACATGCTATGAACTTTAACATTTATGTTTCGAATTCTTGGATTAATCAGGTCCCAAGTATATTAAATCACCATATGGATAAACTCATGTTCAAACCTCAAATTCTCTAAATAGAATTGATGGATCAAAGGGATTTTTACGCCAAAAGAGAGATAACATGCTAAGCTTCAATTTGATATACAATAATTAACATTTGGCCAGTTATAACCTACCTCAATTGAAGACTTAAACCACGAGATAGATTAGACCCACGAACTATAAGAATCCCCTTCAAAGATCTCCTGATTCCTCCCTCAATACCCTATAAAAATTAGGGCTTTTAGTCTCAGATGATAGATCTCGTCGAGATGATCAAAAACCCCTACTCATATGCCTATTTTGGTTGAGGTACTAACCTGATTTGATGAACCAAAACTTGGAGATAGAAAAACGACAGGGAGCAGACCACCTTCCACAAAATCGCCAAGATCTCCCCAGATCTAACTCCTCTGCCGACACCACAGCAACCAAATGAAACTAGGCTCGAAGAGCTTTCTATATATAGCTCATACACCTTCTGGATCCTTCCAGAAAGGGAGAATTTTGACCTAGAAGAGGCGTGTTGTTTACGCCGCCGAAATAATTGACATAGACTAAACTCGTCTAATCACTCTTATCCTAGTTAATCTTACACGAAATTTGTTGGGGACTATTAATCTACAAGTCACTAGCTTTCATTTGCTCCTAACCTCATCGCATTTGGTTAAGAAATGGGCTCTAATTTGATGTTCTCAGATTGGGTGAATAGTGAACACGAATTTTGGGTTAGGTGGGTTGTAAGTCGGACTTAACCCACTGATTAGGCCTAGATAATGATTTTATTAGGCTTAGTCCACGAAGATAAAAGTGTTAGTCGATGTATCTATTATTTAATTACTATTTTTATGAATTTTTTTATGGTAGATAAAATTTTCACTTCTACTATTCCGTAAATAGTTAAATATTAAGTTCGGAAGACTTAATCCACTAATTCGGCCTAATAAATGATTTTATTAGGCTTAGCCCTAGAAGACAAAGTTGCTAATCGCATGGTCTTCTAACTAATTATTATTTTTTGGGATTTTAGTACCGTTAACAATTTCTCACTATTCATTTAATAATAAAATATTAAATTCGAAATTCAAATTTCAAATTCCCCCTTTTCATTTCATTTTCATTCCAACTCAATTGCATTTGTGTTTCATTTCACCTAAACTTTATTTTCATTTGGGTTACATTTCATTTTCATTTCATTTCAATTTAATTTAAATTTTTAAAGGTTTAATTCAATTTCTATCCAATTATTAATTCAACTAAATTCAACTAAATTCCTAAAAATTTTAATTTGACAAGGAAAAATTAAATAAAATTATTATTTAAATACAGGGTATTACAAGTAAAACCTTCTCCTCATCCACGCATTGCATCACACAGAAGATTCGTTCCATTTCCTTTAACCAATTCTCGGCATCCTCGGGGTCAGACGAACCCGTGAATCTTTGTGGGTTCATGTTACGGAAACTCCTGTAGAGATCACCAACTCCACGGTTGGCACCGCCTTGCGCCACTTGATGTAGTGCCTGTGTAAGGCCTTGTACGGTGCGCTGCATCTCGCGCCATTATGCTCTTTCAGCAGCCATGATCCTACAAAATGGTTTAAGCATGATAAAGATTGGGTTTACTTATAAGGTCAACAGTCATTATAGAACTTAACCCATGGCTCTATCCGTCTCACCGGGTAAGATGTATCTATCCTTGGACTCAGGTTTTACCTAGATTTCAATCATGACCACCGCAAATTTTTCCTAACCTCTTATTTCTTCTAGTTTCCTACGTTCACAAAGACTGTCACGTCCCGAGCGCGGAAGATACTCGGATGTGTGACGCGTCTATATAGATCGTGTCATTAGAGCGATAGAAATTTTGACATACATAATTACGGAGTGCGCAAAAGACTAATAAAATCTAATAATCCCAATAGTCCAAGTGATGATTATTTGATTAACCAAAGGAATTAAAGATAGTCCATGACAAATTCAAAATCAAAATCCAACACTAGGCTACATGCCTTAACACGGTTTAGACAACTAAACTGACATATTAGAAATATAAGGTAGGACTCAAGTGAATTCAAAAGACGCAACTAGCTAATGATAGGCGAGTGGCGTTCTAGCACTATTCACTCGGTCTCAATCCCATTCTTGTCGCTATCAGAATCACCTGAAAATGTTAGGAAGCAACTGGATGAGCGAATCGCTCAGTAGGAATTACATCTCAAATTTGAGCAATCTTTAAGTGATTTACAGTTTGCATGTATTATCAGTATGGCTATGCATGATGTACGCGTAAGAAAATCAGGTATACAGGTAAATATATGCATGATGAACAATAAGAGATCAAGAACTGTATGGAGAGAGTATCACATGAATTCAAGTAATTGACAAGCAGTATTTCAAGAACTTATAGTTGTAGATGCCACTTTTGGGCAAGCATGAACTCATGTACAAGTATGAACTCAGGTGTGAGAATGAACTCATGTACAAGTATATCTCAGGTACGAGCAAGTAAAAATTCAATTCAAGCAAGTAATACTAAGTACGTGTCAGTAGCATTGGCTATTTCAATCAAGCAAGTAATATGCCCTTTCTCGAGCCACAAGTCAAGTATTACCCGTTCCACGTCACGCAAGTCAAGTCAAGCAAGTAAAGAGAGTAAGTGTGGAGTGTCTCAAGTCAAGCAAGTACTCCGGTGCAATGCTAAACACCGTGGTCAATAAACTCCCATGGGCACAAGTACTTTCGGGTGCTCCTCCCAGGACCAGACCGGGCCCTATATGCACATTATTTCATGTATTACTTTTGATATCCACTCTCATTTATAGCCAATATGGAATTTCAAAAAATTAAGAAACGTAGTATTACAGATAAGATTAACTAGCCATTTAGTTATGGAGGACTCTAGAGGTGGCCCCTACAGGCTAAAGAGGTGGCTCCCGTCGTGTAGCACTTTACACCGTACGGTCTCTAGAGGTGGCTCCCACAACGTAGCACTTTGTCCCGCATAGCACTTAGCTCCAACACTCTCAAATGGTAGTTTAAGAGGTTAAATATTTTTTTGTGTCCCTGAAGTCATTTGAGTCATTCTGTGGTCACTTGGGTCATTCGACATCATTCTATGGTCATATGCATTCTGTGGTATTCTTGGTTTTGATAATGGCTAAACACTATTAGTCATTGTTATTTTTCACTCTTATATGACTGATATATGTGCTGTTGTGTTCATGACAGATATGCAAATGAATGGACAAGTGAAAGCTCAATGTTGCGCCCTCGCACGCGGATTGACCTGCGCGGGGGTCAAGGGGGCAGCGCCCCTTGCGGGGGTTTCCAGGGGCGGAGCCCCCGGAACAAAAATTTGATTGAAGACTCAATAATAAAATCTTCAAGACTGTCAAGGGCGATGCCACAAACATGCACGTGCTGCTAAAGGACTTAAGCGGCGGAGCTAAGATAGATAACGGACCAACCCGAGAAAATCCGGGTACTGCCCAATTGGCGGTCGACAGCCAGCACAGGGGCGGTCGACCGCCCCAGCCAGGGAATCCCAGGCCGAAGATGTTTCAGTAGCGGTCGACCGCCAGCGGTGGCGGTCGACCGGAAATCCCAGGGGCCATTCGTCTACAACATTTCACAGTAGCGGTCGACCGCCAGAGCTGCAGGTCGACCGCCAGCCCCGAGCCTTCAATGTTGACTTTGTTTCCAACTTCGAAAAGGGCCATTCAACATGGATTTGTTTAATCCAAAAGTCACCTAAACATCCACAAATTGTGGATCTGGTCTGAGGCTTGTCTATAGACCATTCAAGGTCTATAAAACCAACACTTGAGGGGTTAGAAACCCTAATGCTTCAAAGCTTCAAGAGAGATCAAGGGAGGCCATTTTCGAGGTACTGTAGCACCTCCGTGAACAGTACTTCGGGCTGGAGTTCTTCATCCATCCAAGGTGTTTCAAGGTGAGATCTGAAGCAAGCAACCTCCACCAAAGCTAGAAGCACTCAAGGATAAGAAGGGTGATCAAAGGAAGCCACAAGGAGGGTGTTTCAAGAAGGAAATCAAGCTACTCCGGGAAGAAGTTCTTCATCAAATCTTCAAGTGATTGAAGCTACTTCAAGAGGAAATCAACTTCAAGCCAAGTGAAGAAAAAGTTGCAATCATCTTCCTCTTCCTCATCTCAAGGTGATCCATAGAAGCTGCAAGGGTATGTTCAAGGGAAAGGAGTTCGAAGTACTGTAGCTGTGAACAGTACTCCGGGAAGAAGTTCTTCATCATATCTCCAAGTGATTCAAGCTACTTCAAGAGGAGATCAACTCCAAGCCAAGTGAATCATCAGATTCAAGCTCCAGCAAACTCAGACAAGATCTTTTCTCTTTGAACATATTTCATATCTTGTTTGAGTATTTTCATATCTTGTTCTTTTCCATTTCATTCAAACATTTGGAACTGAAGATCGTCCCTACTTGTGGTTAGTAGGAAGGCAATCAGAAGCTGTCCAATCTGCGGTGTTGACGTCCCTACCGGCGGTTAGTAGGAAGGCAATCGGTGGTCTTTCCGATTTGCGGTTCAGTGCGTGGCACTAGTGAAACCTCACCGGATTTGGTGAGGGGTGGACGTAGGACTGGGGATTCAGTCCGAACCACCTTAAAATCTAGTGTGTTGTGGTTTGTTTGTGTGTTTGTTTCGTTATAGATGCATGCTTAGGTTCGAATCGATATATTAGTAATAATCTTGCTAAGCAAATCGTCGTGTCCTTCGTTTAGCTAGTTATATTTCGCTGCAATTTGTTCCATCTAGCTATATAGAGGGCTGCATTACGAAAAGAGGGGCAGATCTATTCACCCCTCCCCTCTAGATCCGCTGTCCACTACACAACAGTTTTGACCATGTAGAATATACACAAAGTAGATTTTTCATGGAATGGAGTTCAAGAACTCATAACATGCAGGAAATGGATTAGGGTTGTGTCTTTACGAATCACTAGACAGATCAAGATCAGGATCTGAAATCACTGAATTGGCGCCTGGGGTACAGCCCCTGCTTCATGGAATTGGCTCCTGGGGGATGACCCCCAATTCAGGCAATTGGCGCCTGGGGGAGGACCCCCTATTCAGGCAATTGGCGCCTGGGGGAGGACCCCCTATTCAATGAATTGGTGCCTTCTCAGGAAGCCTTCAATTTGGAAATTGGCGACTTCCAGGCTGCCACTATTCAAGTAATTGGCCTATCTTTCAAAATTTTTAATTTTTAAAAAATATATATATATATATGGAATTGGCGCCTGTCAAGAGAGTCTTCAATTAATTGAAGACTTGCTGGCTGCCACCAATTGATGAATTGGTGCCCTGGCTTGGGGAGCCAATTTCATTGGGTGATTTTCACCCAGCAGATACGTTTTGTGACTCAAAGCACTATTCATTTCGGAAAAGTTTCTCGAAAATATAAATTACTGACATGAACCGGTAGTGTAAATCCTCAGAAGTTCAGAAACGTGTTCAGGTATAATTATTGGGTTTTCATTCCACAGATATGAATTTTCTAATGTTGTATCTTTAATTTCTTAGAAAATGGAATTGGCGCCCCTGTGAGTAGTCTTCATTTAATTAAAGACACCTCGGGGTGCCACTAATTGATGTACATGTTCAACTAATTGACGACACTGCGTAGGGTCACCAATTGAGTTGTTTTTCAAGTGGGTTATGCTTCGTATCAGAATGGTACGTTCTGTGACACAAATTACTATTTATTTTTCTAAAGTTTCTCCGAATCAGAATTCGAGGACATGGACAGGTAGAGAAAAATCTCAGGGTCACAGAAGTATATTCAGGCAAAATTTTCATGGTTCAGTTTGATAGTTATGGATTTTTGAATGCGTTGATTTACTAATTACTGGAAATTTTAGAAAATGGAATTGACGTCATTGCACATGGTCTTCAATTAATTGGCGACCATGCGCGGAGTCTTCAATTTTGTAATTGGCGCCCTGGTCAGGGGCGCCATTTACAGGTGGGTGGTTCACTATTCATCAGTATAAAAGTGTTCTGAATCAGGAAGTAAGGGTACAGGCAGGTAGAGAAAAATGTCAGGATCACAAAAACATATTCATGCAAAATTTTCATAGTTTAGTTCAATAGTTATGGATTTTTGAATGCATTGAATTAATAATTACTGGAAATTATGAAAATGGAAATGACGACATTGTGAAGTGTCTTCATTTAATTAGCGCCCTGGCTGGGGGCGCCCCTTAGGGAATTGGCGCCCTGGTCAGGGGCGCTATTCACCTGAGGGTTGGGCTTTCCGGGATTTTAAAACTCAGGTAGCAGAGGTTCTATACTAAGGCTAAAACACGATTATTAAGACTGTAAAACTAGTGTAATAAGATATGTTCAAAACTCATGAAATCATGATAATAGATTTTGTTTAAAACTCATAAAATCTTGGTAACAGATGGTGTATAAAATCATATATGATAGGTGTAACAGGATATTAAAATATGTGTAACATGGTATATACATGGTCATTTCTTGATCACGGTAAAGCCAGGTAATATAGCATGGATAATGAGGTAATCTAACTCTAAGCATGCGTAAGTTAACCTATTTAGCTACTAGTTAGGCAAAGACTTGAGAACACCTACCTTTTTGGCGTGATTACGAGGTACATATGACAGAATAGAAATCAAGGATGAAGCCACACGTTCTCCGCTGCCGTAAAGCTCCAGCAGTAGGACGTAGACTTCACATTTTCTGAGGGAACGAAGGGAAATATTCCCTTCTGCAAGCAGCACTCAATGATGGCAGTAGCCTCGGATAGTGCTACGGAGGGAATTAGTTATAGGGAATCGCAAAGCATTGGTTTATTACCTTGCGGTTCTGGCTAAGTAGACATGGTGCTTTGCCAACTAAATGGGGTTGTTCGTGCCTCATCCTTCTAGAAACATAGATTAAATGACGCCCTTGTAAGGGGTCGTCTATTAGTCTAGGTGGTACTATTCATGTGAATGACGCCCTTGCAAGAGGGCGTTAACTATTTGATAAAACTGCCACTTTCACGTGTTGGCCTTCATGGTGTATATACATATATTAATACTATAATGGCATGGGGCCCCAAGGGAAATGACGCCTCCTTATATGGTCTTCAATTTGTTAAATGGCGCCCTGGTAAGGGGCGCCAATTCTATTGGTTGGACAAGTGGAGACCCACTCACGTACTACCCATGTGCCATATGTTAAAGTTGTCTTGTACATTTATATAATAACCCTCTCATGGTTTGGTTCTTTATACAAAGCCTCTCATTATAAGATTCTTTAGGAAGAAGTTCCTTACGCACTATGTATAAAGTGGTGGGTTGTACATTTATATACTAGTCCCCATAAGGCTTGGTTCTTTACATAAAACCTTCATGATTCTTCATGGCATAAAGTAAGGTTGGCTTGCATATTTATATTATAGTCCTCATGAGGTTGGGTTCTTTATGTAAGGCCTTTAGGTAGGATTCTTTAGAAAGAAGTTTGATTTCTCTATTGTTGTATTGGGGGTGCTACAGGTGAAGCTCCCGCCGTATGTGTGTGGACAACCCTTTCCGAAAGCGGGAGAGGGTGACGACGGTATCTTCTTGTACTCCACATCGCAGAAGATAGCTATCAAATGTCTCGATGTACTCGACGACGGGCTTCCGTTCTTGAGTGAGGCTGTGCCACTCGTCTAGGAGGTCTTGGTAATAGGTGGGGGGAAGATACTTCTGGAGAAGGCTAACTTTCATGTGGTTCCAAGTGGAGATGGGGTTTTCCCTTTGCAGATTCCTAAGGCTCTCAACATTGTGCCAATAGGTCTTAGCTAGGCCTTGGAGTTTAAACGTCGCGTACCGGACTTTCTTCTCCTCCGACATTGGGTTCCACTCAAAATATTGATCAAGGGATGTTTCCCAGTCGAGGTAATCTTGGGGTTTATGGGACCCCTCAAAAGTGGGTGCGTCTAGCTTGATAAGCCAGTGGAGCAGATCATCTAGAGGATCCCGTGGTCGTCTCTCTTGGCCATCGATGGGAGGCCTTCCCCTCGGAGCTTGGGGGAGAACTTCCACATCCTCGTCCTCGTGGTACGGATCATGCTGAGGGTATCCCTCGGGTGGACCCCTTTCAATGTGAGTCAGATGGTCATCGTGGCGGCCCAGCCTGGTGGAGATGGAGTCCATTCGCCCACCTAGTAGCCGGAATTGCTCGAGAAGGGTGTCGAGTAACATTGAATCTCCTCCATTGGCGGGAGGGTTGGGCTGCGGGTGTTGTCCCAAGAGGGACTCACCGGGGGGATGGGAGGGTTGACTTTGGCCGTGTTGGAACCCTGGTTTTGAGAATGACATCCTATGAATCATGTTAAGACTTGAATGCATATATATATATACCTCATTCATAACTCATCTGAGTCAGTCAGTACCCAGGTCGTTGCAAGTTTATGTTTATGCATTCATATAGGTCAGTGCATGTTTTCATTTTAAGTGTATAACGGTCGGTGCAACTTTTCTATCGAGCGTGTATAGGTCGGTACAATTTTTGTTGCTGCACGCATGCAAGGGTCGGTGCACGTTTGTGTCTCATGCATACGGAAGTCGGTGCACTCCTGATGACTGCATGTATAGTCGATGCACGTTTTGTCATATGCATCCAAGAGTCAGTGCATTATCTGCATTCTTCACATTAGGGTCGGTGCAATTTTTATATTCGCATGAAAGGGTCGGTGCACATATTTGTCTTATGCATACAAAGGTCAGTGCGCATTTACTTAATGCATGTAATGGTCTATGCACTCATGTCTATGTATGTACCTAGTCGGTGCATGTTTGTCTCATTCATATAATAAGTCCGTGCATATGAATGTTTATATGAACTCCAGCTCACCAAGTGTTTGATTAAATGCCTCTGTTTTAATTGGCAGGATAAACGAAATTCCCATGAGTGAGGCACGTGTTCCAAGACTATGTGACTGAAACACGTGATTCAAGGAGACTTGCTCTCCAAACTCTCAGCCACGTGTCCTTCTCTCATCCTCCAGATCTGACACATGGGCTCCGATAAGCACGCTCTTGGTGGAATTTCTGGGCGGGAAACGTGATTTCCACACGTCTCTCTTCTGTGAGCTATATATATAGAAGACCCGGTCGTGCCTTTGACTGATGATGGAATTTAGTAGATATCTGAGAGAAAGAAGAGGGTGAGTCTGAGACTGAAAGGTGATCATGAGATAGTGAAGAAGAGGGATCTCGAGAGAAGATATTGTGAAGCCATTGAAGTAAGTATTGAAGATCTGTTCTTCACTGTGACCTCTGGATCTGATCCAAGGCACATTGCTCCTGCGTGAGCATTTCGGTTTGTCTTTATTGTCAGTCTTCCGATGCTGAACATTTTGATTTTTTGCTTTCATTTTTCATATATCTTCTAAGCTGTGTATCAGCGGTGGCATAAGCTGTAAGGCCCAGCGACATAGGTGGATTCCTCTGGATAGCTAAGCTGTAATGCTCAGTGGTTGGTGAAACTGTAATGCCCAGCGGTTGGCAAGCTGTGAGGCCCAGCTGACGCAAGCTGTGATGCGCATCGGTTTGTAGGCAAGCTGTGAGGCTCAGCGGTTTCAAGCTGTGAGTCAGCAGTAATCCACACTCTGGATTGAGTGTGGGGTGGATGTAGGTCTGGAGGACCGAACCACCTAAAAAGTTCATGTGTACTGTGGTTTGCTTTCTAATGTGTCAACCGTTAGATGTATGTTAGGTGCATTTCTACCTACGTTCCTGATTGCTTTTAATTCCGCATTAGTCTAAAGTCTTCAGGCTAAGTTTTAATTTGATCAAGTTTTTAGAGGGAGATTCATTCACCCCCCTCTGAATCTTGGTTTGCACCACTACATCGTGCTAACAATTGGTATCAGAGCGGGAATCTGCAATAGAAGGTCCAACGACCTGCAGATTAGATCCTGTCTCATCTTTGGTGCAAGCTGCTTTCATCACGTTCATTACTGTCTTTGATCCAATTTGTATTTGATTGAGATGGCTGAAATTCCTCAGTACACTAGTTCTGAATTTTATTGTTGGTTTGGTAAATTCAGAGATTACATTTTTTCTGTTAACTTTGATCTTTGGATACTTATTGCACATAGTCCGCATGACATTTCAAGTGACAAACCCCAATGGAATGCTTCAGACCGACTGAAGTATTTGGAAAATCAAAAGGCCCTGGAATTAACCAGAAGGGCAATAGATATTAACCGATGGTTATGGATGTTTGAACGCATTGAATTAATAATTACTGGAAATTATGGAAATGGAAATGACGACACTATGAAGTGTCTTCATTTAATTAGCGCCCTGGCTGGGGGCGCCCCTTAGGGAATTGGCGCCCTGGTCAGGGGCGCTATTCACCTGAGGGTTGGGCTTTCCGGGATTTTAAAACTCAAGTAGTAGAGGTTCTATACTAAGGCTAAAACACGATTATTAAGACTGTAAAACTAGTGTAATAAGATATGTTCAAAACTCATGAAATCATGATAACAGATTTTGTTTAAAACTCATAAAATCATGGTAACAGATGGTGTATAAAATCATATATGATAGGTGTAACAGGATATTAAAATATGTGTAACATGGTATATACATGGTCATTTCTTGATCACGGTAAAGCCAGGTAATATAGCATGGATAATGAGTTAATCTAACTCTAAGCATGCGTAAGCTAACCTATTTAGCTACTAGTTAGGCAAGGACTTGAGAACACCTACCTTTTTGGCGTGATTATGAGGTACAGATGACCGAATAGAAATCAAGGATGAAGCCACACGTTCTCTGCCGCCGTAAAGCTCCAGCAGTAGGATGTAGACTTCACGTTTTCCGTGGGAACGAGGGGAAATATTCCCTTCTGCAAGCAGCACTGAATGATGGCAGTAGCCTCGGACAGTGCTACGGAGGGAATTAGTTATAGGGAATCGCAAAGCATTGGTTTATTGCCTTGCGGGTCCGGCTGAGTAGACATGGTGCTTTGCCAGCTAAATGGGGTTGTTCGTGCCTCAACCATCTAGAAACACAGATTAAATGATGCCCTTGTAAGGGGTCGTCTATTAATCCAGGTGGTACTATTCATGTGAATGACACCCTTGCAAGAGGGCATTAACTGTTAGACAAAACTGCCACTTTCACGTGTTGGCCTTCATGGTGTATATACATATATTAATACTATAATGGCATGGGGCCCCAAGGGAAATGGCGCCTCCTTATATGGTCTTTAATTTGTTAAATGGCGCCCTGGTAAGGGGCGCTTATTCTATTGGTTGGAAAAGTGGAGACCCACTCACGTACTACCCATGTGCCATATGTTAAAGTTGTCTTGTACATTTATATAATAACCCTCTCATGGTTTGGTTCTTTATACAAAGCCTCTCATTATAAGATTCTTTAGGAAGAAGTTCCTTACGTACTATGCATAAAGTGGTGGGTTGTACATTTATATACTAGTCCCCATAAGGCTTGGTTCTTTACATAAAACCTTCATGATTCTTTATGGCATAAAGTAAGGTTGGCTTGTATATTTATATTATAGTCCTCATGAGGTTGGGTTCTTTATGTAAGGCCTTTAGGTAGGATTCCTTAGAAAGAAGTTTGATTTCTCTATTGCTGTATTGGGGGTGCTACACCCTCCCCCACTTAAAAGAATTTGGTCCCCAAATTCAACTGTATTATGCGAAAATAGGAAGGGTGCGAAGTACTTACAACTAGAACAACTCTGGAAATCTTCTTTTCATAGACTCTTCAGTTTCCCATGTAGCTTCTTATTTTAAGCATCGATTCCATTGGATTTTCACCATAGGGATCATCTTGTTCCTTAGAACTCGAACTTCTCGGTCGAGGATCTTCATTGGCTTCTGCTCGTAGGTAAGGTCCTTCTATATCACTAAGTCATTGTGGTCAATGACATGAAAAAGATCGTGCACGTATTTCTTCACCATAGAAACATGAAATACGTTGTGCACTTCCGATAGTTGCGGAGGTAGGGCGATGCGATAAGCCACCTCGCCTACTCTTTCCAGCACTTCGAATGGACCAATAAACCTTGGTGTTAATTTGCCCTTAACACCAAATCTTCTAATGCCTCGACCGGGAGATACCTTGAGAAAAATATGATCTCCGACTTGAAATTACAGATCTCGCCTTCTGTTATTAGCATAAGATTTCTGCCTGGACTGTGCTATCTTTAGCCTTTCTCTAATGAGGTGTATCCTCTCGGTGGAATCTCGTACCATGTCTGGGCCTAGGATTTATCTTTCACCAACATCATCCCAGCATATTAGAGATCGGCAACTCCTGCCATACAGTGCCTCAAAAGGTGCCATTTGTATACTTACTTTATAGCTGTTGTTGTATGCAAATTCGGTTAGTGGTAAGTGGTTATGCCAGCTTCCGCCAAAGTCTATAATACATGCTCTCAACATATCTTCCACAACTTGATTTATCCTTTCGGTCTGTCCATCTGTCTGGGGATGGAAAGTAGTGTTGTAGTTGAGTTTCATCCCTAGAGAGTGTTGTAGACTTTTCCAGAAATGAGAGGTAAAACGTGGGTCTTAGTCGGATATAATCGACACGGGAACTCCATGCAATCTAACCATCTCCTTAATATATAGGGTAGCAAGTATATCAACTGACCATCGACTTTTGATGGGTAAGAAATGGGCCGATTTAGTTAGTCGATCGATAATTACCCAAATTCCATCATATCCGCCCCTAGACTTGGGCAAACCCATGAGAAAGTCCATGCCAATGTCTTCCCACTTCCACTTGGGAATATCTAGCGGATGTAGCTTTCCGGCGGTTTTTGATGTTTCGCCTTCACTTGTTGGCATGTGAGGCAATGAGATACAAAGTCTGCTACCTCCCTTTTCATGTTAGGCCACTAGAAAGTTCTTTTCAAATCTTGGTACATCTTTGTGGCTCCAGGGTGGATCGTGTACCTTGATTTATGAGCTTCTTCAAGAATCTTCTTCTTCAATCTGGGACAGTCGGGCACACATGCCCGTGCATGAAATAGTAATCTACCATCAGGTGCTAGCTTGAAATCAAGTCTCTTGTTCAGCTCGCCTTTTATCTCCACTAGTGTGGGATCTTCTTCTTGCAGCTTCTTGATTTCAGGTAGCAAATCTGCATGTAGACTCATATGAGATAGAATAATACACTTATTCTTCTCATCTGTGCTGATATCAAGCTCAGAAAATTTCTCCAGCAGCTTCCATTCTTGTATCATACAGTTGGCCAATATTACTCTCGGCTTTCGACTAAGGGCATCCGCTACAGAATTACCCTTACCGGGATGGTACTATATAGTGAAGTCAAAATCCTTGAGATACTCGAGCCAACGCCTTTGCCGCATGTTGAGCTCCTTTTGGGAGAATAGATACTTGAGGATTTTATGATCAGAGTATACAGTGAATTATTCTCCGTAGAGATAGTGCCTCCAGATCTTCAAGGCAAATACTACCGCGGGCAGTTCTAAGTCATGCACCGGGTAGTTCTCTTCATTTTTCTTGAGCTGTCGGGAAGAGTATGCAATGACTCTTCCGTTTTACATCAATACACATTCGAGGCCAATACCAGAAGCATCGGTATATACCTCGTATTTTTCTCCTTCAATTGGTAATGATAAGACTAGAGCAGTGGTCAAGAGATCCTTTAAAGCTTGGAAACTCTTTTCACAGTCTTCATTCCACTCATAAGGCACTTCCTTGCGGGTTAACCTGGTCAGAGGAATAGCAATCTTGGAGAAATCCTTGATAAAACACCGGTAGTAACCAGCTAGACCCAAGAAGCTTCGAATCTCTGTTGCATTTGTGGGTCGTTCCTAGTTCTTCACGGCTTCGACCTTTGATGGGTCAACAATAATTCCGTTCTTTAAAATTACATGGCCCAAGAAGGAAACTTCCTCGAGCCATAACTTTCACTTGCTGAATTTGGCATACAATTTATTTTCTTTCAATACTTGCAATGCCTTCTTCAGATGTTCTTCATGATCCTCTTCGGTCTTTGAATAGATCAGATTATCATCAATAAAGACCACACTAAATTGGTCTAAGTAAGGCCTGAATATGCTGTTCATTAACTGCATAAAAGTTACGGGGGCATTTGTTAGTCCGAAAGGCATAACGGTAAATTCGTAATGCCCATACCTGCTTCGGAATGCAGTTTATGAATGTCTTCCTCTTTGATCTTCAATTGGTGGTAACTAGAACGAAAATCAATCTTGGAGAAATATGTAGCTCCAGATAGTTGATCGAACAGCTCATCAATTCTCGGCAGCGGGTACTTGTTTTTGATTGTAAGATGATTTAGCTGCCGATAATCAATGCATAGTCTCATCGATCTGTCCTTCTTTTTGATGAACAGCACGAGTGCTTCCCATGGGGAAGTACTTGGCCTGATGAAACCCTTTTTCAATAACTCCATCAGTTGCTCTTTTAGCAATTTCAGCTCAGTAGGGGACATTCTGTAAGGTGCCTTGGAAACAGGACCAGCACCAGGGATAAGGTCGATTGTGAACGACACTTCCCTTTCCGGGGGTAAGTCGGGCAATTCTTCTAGAAAAATATCGAGAAAATCCCGAATTACACGGATGTCTTCAAGTTTAACCTCCTCGACTTCCGTGGCAGTCACGAATGCTATGAAAGCCATACATCCTTTATTCATAAATTTACTAGCTCGGAGGGCTGATATAAGAGGTGATCTACTCCGGGGGCTTGTGTAAACTAGCTCTGGGAAATCCACGAAAGTTACCTTACCATGCCGGCAATCTACAGTTGCTTGGTATGTGGATAACCAGTCGGCACCTAGTATGACATCATAACCCTTCATATCTAGGCATATCAGGTCAGCAAGTAAATTGCTTCCCTTAATCATCACTTCATAATTTGGATTATGATAAGTGATATCAGACTCGTTCCCAAGAGGTGTAGATATGACCAAATCTAACAGTTCATGTTTCTTAGAAAATGAAGCAGCAAATTTCTTGGAAACGAATGAATGAGTTGCTCCGGTATCAAATAAAACATGAGGAGTTTTAGAACAAATAGTGAGTACCTTCCATAATTCCACCTTCAGTGGGTTCCGTCTCTCGGAGAGCTTGTAGACGGCCTTGTTTCTTTACCGGAAGCTTCTCATCTTTGGTGTCTTGCTCCTTCATCAATGGGTAGTCTGGGATTCGATGCTCTCGGCTCCCACATCGAAGACAAGCTCCTAACTTCCTCCAGCATTCCTCGGTCTTATGACCATCACAATACTTGCAAATCTCCTTAGAGGGTGTGGCGGTGGAGAATTGCCTGTCATTCTTATGGAATTTCTTCGCCTTGGAGGGCTCCCCTCCCATGAAAAACCTTTTCTTGTTGAGTGGTTGTTTAAATTTTCTCGGGCTTGTGACGGGTTCCTTGTTGTCCCTTCCTCGAATCCTTTCAGATAATTCGGTGGCGTCTTCTAGCAATTGAGCACGCCGAACCATCTCCGAGTAGACTTCGATGTCCATCGGTGCAAGTTGTGTAATATAGTGGGGCCGAAGCCCGTTGAGGAACCTTCTAGCCTTCATCTTTTCCGTACACACCAAGTGGGGTGCATACTTTGACAATCTTGAAATTTGGGCCTCATACTCGGCCACTTTCAAGCCCCGTTGTTTTAGAACGGTGAATTCTGCGGCCTTCTTCTCCTGGACATGGTCGGAGAAGTACTTGTTGTTGAAGTGCTCCATGAATTCATCCCAGGTGACATGGTCTTCTGGCGGTGTTGCTTCTATGGATTCCCACCAACATCGAGTGTCCCGCTCCAGTTGGAATACAGCCAGTAATGTCACGCCCCGACGCGGAAAATCGGCGCGTACAGTCAGATACGAGCTAGCACTAACAATAAATTCTAAGCTAAACAATTAGACAAATTATAAAGTGAGAAACACTTCCATTAATCAAAATAATTCCAACTTTATTACAATAACCAACATGCTAAGACTCGATCAAACATGTCTTCCAAATGAAATTCTAATACAATACTGACGTAAAAACAAACTGGAAGTAAAAACTAATCTGACTCAATAACTAGGTACAAAAGCACTCAAGGATCACTCCTGACCCTCCCCATCGGTAAGCGCGTCACTTGAAAAGCCTGAAAAGGGGGGAACACAACTATGAGCTGACGCTCAGTAGGAAATAACGGCATATTTACGTAGTTAACATCTTAATTACCAGTTGTATGTAACAGAGAACAAGGAATTGAATAAAGAGATCAATAACAATGTAGAAGGTCTTGCAAAGTCAAGAATTGAATAAATTCCAATGATCAATAATATCATGTACAAGAAATTCACTAAGAGCAATTGAAAGAATAATAATTGGCCAACAAGCAAGTATTTCAATAATTCATAATCAAGTAAAACGAATAACAATAGATCAAATATCGTAGACACACACTAGTCAAGTACTCGGTGCAAATGCCACACCTTGTCATTAACATCCCATGGGCTCACTAATTTTCGGGCGCTCTCCCCAGGACCAGACCGGGCCCTTATGATGCGATGGCATTGGTTTTACGGATCGATGATCCCAATTGTCTAGCCATTTCTTGTATAAATATGGCCAATGAATTTCAAGGAATAAGCTAAAATGTAACAAGTACAGATCTAGCAAAAATCAGAATAACAAGAAAATGAAGGATTAAACTTTGGCATAATGTTTAACGACAATTAAGTCGTGGAATCTAAGAATGAAAGGATAAGTAGGAAAAATACAATCTTTAGAATACATTCAATTCCATAAATTAACATTTTATTCTGTTGGTTTAACAAGTTTTATCATACTGGGAATGCCTTAAATTAATTGGATGCAAAAAGCCAAAGAAATGATTTATTTAGTATTATTAGAGTAAGTTACTAAGAATTCCACTTAATTCATAGAAATAAATCCTATCATGGTGAAAATCTCCCTAAAATTTTCAAGTAACTCCAGCACATGATTCCTCTGGAAAATGATAGTAAATATCCATTTTTATTATTGGAATGGAATTTTTACACATTAAAAATACCTTTTTAAACACAAAAAAACCCATATTTGGTGTGCTATAAAAAGTTCCTTATGAAATTTTTGGATGGGTTATTAATAATAATCATCTTACTGGTTGTTCATTTTTCATGATACCCATAGTATTTTTAGCATACTGAAATTAATTTTTCTACATTATTCTACTATTTATGCTATTTATTGAATGGAAGAAATACATTAGAAATTTGTTTAAGTATAAAAATTTCTCTATAACTTGCTGTTATCATTCTAACATGCTGGAAATTTTTTTTGTTATGCTGTAAGAACTTTTATCATGCTGTAAGGGTTATTTTTAACAAGTTAATATAATTTTCATGCATTTATTCTCTATTATATGGAGAGTAAATGAATTCTATTTGGTAAAAATATCAAATTTTCACAGAAAATTATCTCTCACATGATAATTATATCAGAGTATAATATTCATGAATTTTCATACCTTTGAGATCTTTTTAACATACCACATATAATTTATAAGCATTTTCTTTCATTTTATAGAAGAAATATAGATTTTTATAAGATAAAATATTCTAAATCCACAAGAATTTAACTTCTCACATGCTGCTACTATAAGACAACATTTTCCATACATTTTAGTTATTTAATAATAATATTTGCATGCTGGACATAATTTCTTATACATTTATATTATATTAATTATAGGGAAAATAGGTTTATATGCATAAAAATAGATTAAAATACTTTCCAGTAGCAGAAAAATAACTTTTAAATCTCCTGGTAGCAGAAGAATATGTTTTACAGGGATTCAGGGTTTTTAATTATTCATTTAATAACTCCGGAACGCGTTTAGGGCGGAGGTCGGTCACCCGGCCCCTTTTATTGGGATGTGTGTGAGATCCAGGGATTAAAAAGCCTATATCTTCCTCAATTCTTAATGGAATTAAGCATATGATATATCAATGGAAAGCTAAGACAGAGTACTATCATTTGGTAAGGTCAATTTCAGATTTAGGTTCTGTAATTAAGTTCTGTATTGACAGGAAAAAGAAAAACCCTAATTAGGACAGTGTGTTACTAAAACATCAAATTCTCTACGTATACATGATAACGTTTAGGGCTTTTTATATCACTAGAAAGCTAACAGAGAGGGCTTTCCAACCATGTATCACACATGCTATGAACTTTAACATTTATGTTTCGAATTCATGGATTAATCAGGTTCCAAGTATATTAAATCACCATATGGACAAGCTCATGTTCAAACCTCAAATTCTCTAAATAGAATTGATGGATCAAAGAGATTTTTACGCCAAAAGAGAGATAACATGCTAAGCTTCAATTTGATATACAATAATTAACATTTGGTCAGCTATAACCTACCTCAATTGAAGACTTAAATCACGAGATAGATTAGACCCACGAACTATAAGAATCCCCTTCAAATATCTCCTGATTCCTCCCTCAATACCCTATAAAAATTAGGGCTTTTAGTCTCAGATGATAGATCTCGTCGAGATGATCAAAAACCCCTACTCATATGCCTATTTTGGTTGAGGTACTAACCTGATTTGATGAACCAAAACTTGGAGATAGAAAAACGACGGGGAGCAGACCACCTTCCACAAAATCGCCAAGATCTCCCCAGATCTAACTCCTCTACCGACACCACAGCAACCAAATGAAACTAGGCTCGAAGAGCTTTCTATCTATAGCTCATACACCTTCTGGATCCTTCCAGGAAGGGAGAATTTTGACCTTGAAGAGGCGTGTTGTTTACGCCGCCGAAATAATTGACCTAGACTAAACTCGTCTAATCACTCTTATCCTAGTTAATCTTACACGAAATTTGTTGGGGGCTATTAATCTACAAGTCACTAGCTTTCATTTGCCCCTAACCTCATCGCATTTGGTTAAGAAATGGGCTCGAATTGGATGTTCTAAGATTGGGTGAATAGTGAACACGAATTTTGGGTTAAGTGGGTTATAAGTCGGACTTAACCCACTGAGTAGGCCTAGATAATGATTTTATTAGGCTTAGTCCACGAAGACAAAAGTGTTAGTCGATGCATCTATTATTTAATTACTATTTTTATGAATTTTTTTATAGTAGATAAAATTTTCACTTCTACTATTCCGTAAATAGTTAAATATTAAGTTCGGAAGACTTAATCCACTAATTCGACCTAATAAATGATTTTATTAGGCTTAGCCCTACAAGACAAAGTTGCTAATCGCATGGTCTTCTAACTAATTATTATTTTTTGGGATTTTAATACCGTTAACAATTTCTCACTATTCATTTAATAATAAAATATTAAATTCGAAATTCAAATTCCCTCTTTTCAATTTATTTTCATTCCAACTCAATTGCATTTGTGTTTCATTTCACCTAAACCTTATTTTCATTTGGGTTACATTTCATTTTCATTTCATTTCAATTTAATTTAAATTTTTAAAGGTTTAATTCAATTTCTATCCAATTATTAATTCAACTAAATTCAAATAAATTCCTAAAAATTTTAATTTGACAAGGAAAAATTAAATTAAATTATTATTTAAATACGGGGTATTACAAGTAAAACCTCTCCTCATCCACGCATTGCATCACACGGAAGATTCGTTCCATTTCCTTTAACCAATTCTCGGCATCCTCGGGGTCAGACGAACCCGTGAATCTTTGTGGGTTCATGTTACGGAAACTCCTGTAGAGATCACCAACTCCACGGTTGGCACCGCCTTGCGCCACTTGATGTAGTGCCTGTGTAAGGCCTTGTACGGTGCGCTGCATCTCGCGCCATTATGCTCTTTCAGCAGCCATGATCCTACAAAATGGTTTAAGCATGATAAAGATTGGGTTTACTTATAAGGTCAACAGTCATTATAGAACTTAACCCATGGCTCTATCCGTCTCACCGGGTAAGATGTATCTATCCTTGGACTCAGGTTTTACCTAGATTTCAATCATGACCACCGCAAATTTTTCCTAACCTCTTATTTCTTCTAGTTTCCTACGTTCACAAAGACTGTCACGTCCCGAGCGCGGAAGATACTCGGATGTGTGACGCGTCTATATAGATCGTGTCATTAGAGCGATAGAAATTTTGACATACATAATTACGGAGTGCGCAAAAGACTAATAAAATCTAATAATCCCAATAGTCCAAGTGATGATTATTTGATTAACCAAAGGAATTAAAGATAGTCCATGACAAATTCCAAAATCAAAATCCAACACTAGGCTACATGCCTTAACATGGTTTAGACAACTAAACTGACATATTAGAAATATAAGGTAGGACTCAAGTGAATTCAAAAGACGCAACTAGCTAATGATAGGCGAGTGGCGTTCTAGCACTCTTCACTCGGTCTCAATCCCATTCTTGTCGCTATCAGAATCACCTGAAAATGTTAGGAAGCAACTGGATGAGCGAATCGCTCAGTAGGAATTACATCTCAAATTCGAGCAATCTTTAAGTGATTTACAGTTTGCATGTATTATCAGTATGGCTATGCATGATGTACGCGTAAGAAAATCAGGTATACAGGTAAATATATGCATGATGAACAATAAGAGATCAAGAACTGTATGGAGAGAGTATCATATGAATTCAAGTAATTGACAAGCAGTACTTCAAGAACTTATAGTTGTAGATGCCACTTTTGGGCAAGCATGAACTCATGTACAAGTATGAACTCAGGTGTGAGAATGAACTCATGTACAAGTATATCTCAGGTACGAGCAAGTAAAAATTCAATTCAAGCAAGTAATATCAAGTACGTGTCAGTAGAATTGGCTATTTCAATCAAGCAAGTAATATGCCCTTTCTCGAGCCACAAGTCAAGTATTGCCCGTTCAACGTCACGCAAGTTAAGTCAAGCAAGTAAGAGAGTAAGTGTGGAGTGTCTCAAGTCAAGCAAGTACTCCGGTGCAATGCTAAACACCGTGGTCAATAAACTCCCATGGGCACAAGTACTTTCGGGTGCTCCTCCCAGGACCAGACCGGGCCCTATATGCACATTATTTCATGTATTACTTTTGACATCCACTCTCATTTATAGCCAATATGGAATTTCAAGAAATTAAGAAACGTAGTATTACAGATAAGATTAACTAGCCATTTAGTTATGGAGGACTCTAGAGGTGGCCCCTACAGGCTAAAGAGGTGGCTCCCGTCGTGTAGCACTTTACACCGTACGGTCTCTAGAGGTGGCTCCCACAACGTAGCACTTTGTCTCGCATGGCACTTAGCTCCAACACTCCCAAATGGTAGTTTAAGAGGTTAAAGTTTTTTTTGTGTCCCTGAAGTCATTTGAGTCATTCTGTGGTCACTTGGGTCATTCGACATCATTCTATGGTCATATGCATTCTATGGTATTCTTGGTTTTGATAATGGCTAAACACTATTAGTCATTGTTGTTTTTCACTCTTATATGACTGATATATGTGCTGTTGTGTTCATGACAGATATGCAAATGAATGGACAAGTGAAAGCTCAATGTTGCGCCCTCGCACGCGGATCGACCTGCGCGGGGGTCAAGGGGGCAGCGCCCCTTGCGGGGGTTTCCAGGGGCGGAGCCCCCGGAACAAAAATTTGATTGAAGACTCAATAATAAAATCTTCAAGACTGTCAAGGGCGATGCCACAAACATGCACGGGCTGCTAAAGGACTTAAGCGGCGGAGCTAAGATAGATAACGGACCAACCCGGGAAAATCCGGGTTCTGCCCAGCTGGCGGTCGACCGCCAGCACAGGGGCGGTCGACCGCCCCAGCCAGGGAATCCCAGGCCGAAGATGTTTCAGTAGCGGTCGACCGCCACCGGCTGGCGGTCGACCGAAAATCCCAGGGGCCATTCGTCTACAACATTTCACAGTAGCGGTCGACCGCCAGGAGCTGCAGGTCGACCGCCAGCCCCGAGCCTTCAATGTTGACTTTGTTTCCAACTTTGAAAAGGGCCATTCAACATGGATTTGTTTAATCCAAAAGTCACCTAAACATCCATAAATTGTGGATCTGGTCTGAGGCTTGTCTATAGACCATTCAAGGTCTATAAAATAAACACTTGAGGGGTTAGAAACCCTAATGCTTCAAAGCTTCAAGAGAGATCAAGGGAGGCCATTTTCGAGGTACTGTAGCACCTCCGTGAACAGTACTTCGGGCTGGAGTTCTTCATCCATCCAAGGTGTTTCAAGGTGAGATCTGAAGCAAGCAACCTCCACCAAAGCTAGAAGCACTCAAGGATAAGAAGGGTGATCAAAGAAAGCCACAAGGAGGGTGTTTCGAGAAGGAAATCAAGCTACTCCGGGAAGAAGTTCTTCATCAAATCTTCAAGTGATTGAAGCTACTTCAAGAGGAAATCAACTTCAAGCCAAGTGAAGAAAAAGTTGCAATCATCTTCCTCTTCCTCATCTCAAGGTGATCCATAGAAGCTGCAAGGGTATGTTCAAGGGAAAGGAGTTCGAAGTACTGTAGCTGTGAACAGTACTCCGGGAAGAAGTTCTTCATCATATCTCCAAGTGATTCAAGCTACTTCAAGAGGAGATCAACTCCAAGCCAAGTGAATCATCAGATTCAAGCTCCAGCAAACTCAGACAAGATCTTTTCTCTTTGAATATATTTCATATCTTGTTTGAGTATTTTCATATATTGTTCTTTTCCATTTCATTCAAACATTTGGAACTGAAGATCGTCCCTACTTGTGGTTAGTAGGAAGGCAATCAGAAGCTGTCCGATCTGCGGTGTTGACGTCCCTACCGGCGGTTAGTAGGAAGGCAATCGGTGGTCTTTCCGATTTGCGGTTCAGTGCGTGGCACTAGTGAAACCTCACCGGATTTGGTGAGGGGTGGACGTAGGACTGGGGATTCAGTCCGAACCACCTTAAAATCTCGTGTGTTGTGATTTGTTTGTGTGTTTGTTTCGTTATAGATGCATGCTTAGGTTCGAATCGATATATTAGTAATCATCTTGCTAAGCAAATCGTCGTGTCCTTCGTTTAGCTAGTTATATTCCGCTGCAATTTGTTCCATCTAGCTATATAGAGGGCTGCATTACGAAAAGCGGGGCAGATCTATTCACCCCTCCCCTCTAGATCCGCTGTCCACTACACAACAGTTTTGACCATGTAGAATATACACAAAGTAGATTTTTCATGGAATGGAGTTCAAGAACTCATAACATGCAAGAAATGGATTAGGGTTGTGTCTGTACGAATCACTAGACAGATCAAGATCAGGATCTGAAATCACTAAATTGGCGCCTGGGGTACAGCCCCTGCTTCATGGAATTGGCGCCTGGGGGATGACCCCCTATTCAGGCAATTGGCGCCTAAGGGAGGACCCCCTATTCAATGAATTGGTGCCTTCTCAGGAAGCCTTCAATTTGGAAATTGGCGACTTCCAGGCTGCCACTATTCAAGTAATTGGCCTATCTTTCAAAATTTTTAATTTTTAAAATATATATATATATATGTGGAATTGGCGCCTGTCAAGAGAGTCTTCAATTAATTGAAGACTTGCTGGCTGCCACCAATTGATGAATTGGTGCCCTGGCTTGGGGAGCCAATTTCATTGGGTGATTTTCACCCAGCAGATACGTTTTGTGACTCAAAGCACTATTCATTTCGGAAAAGTTTCTCGAAAATATAAATTACTGACATGAACCGGTAGTGTAAATCCTCAGAAGTTCAGAAACGTGTTCAGGTATAATTATTGGGTTTTCATTCCACAGATATGAATTTTCTAATGTTGTATCTTTAATTTCTTAGAAAATGGAATTGGCGCCCCTGTGAGTAGTCTTCATTTAATTAAAGACACCTCGGGGTGCCACTAATTGATGTACATGTTCAACTAATTGACGACACTGCGTAGGGTCACCAATTGAGTTGTTTTTCAAGTGGGTTATGCTTCGTATCAGAATGGTACGTTCTGTGACACAAATTACTATTTATTTTTCTAAAGTTTCTCCGAATCAGAATTCGAGGACATGGACAGGTAGAGAAAAATCTCAGGGTCACAGAAGTATATTCAGGCAAAATTTTCATGGTTCAGTTTGATAGTTATGGATTTTTGAATGCGTTGATTTACTAATTACTGGAAATTTTAGAAAATGGAATTGATGTCATTGCACATGGTCTTCAATTAATTGGCGACCATGCGCGGAGTCTTCAATTTTGTAATTGGCGCCCTGGTCAGGGGCGCCATTTACAGGTGGGTGGTTCATTATTCATCAGTATAAAAGTGTTCTGAATCAGGAAGTAAGGGTACGGGCAGGTAGAGAAAAATGTCAGGATCACAAAAATATATTCATGCAGAATTTTCATGGTTTAGTTCAATAGTTATGGATTTTTGAATGCATTGAATTAATAATTACTGGAAATTATGAAAATGGAAATGACGACACTGTGAAGTGTCTTCATTTAATTAGTGCCCTGGCTGGGGGCGCCCCTTAGGGAATTGGCGCCCTGGTCAGGGGCGCTATTCACCTGAGGGTTGGGCTTTCCGGGATTTTAAAACTCAGGTAGCAGAGGTTCTATACTAAGGCTAAAACACGATTATTAAGACTGTAAAACTAGTGTAATAAGATATGTTCAAAACTCATGAAATCATGATAATAGATTTTGTTTAAAACTCATAAAATCTTGGTAACAGATGGTGTATAAAATCATATATGATAGGTGTAACAGGATATTAAAATATGTGTAACATGGTATATACATGGTCATTTCTTGATCACGGTAAAGCCAGGTAATATAGCATGGATAATGAGGTAATCTAACTCTAAGCATGCGTAAGTTAACCTATTTAGCTACTAGTTAGGCAAAGACTTGAGAACACCTACCTTTTTGGCGTGATTACGAGGTACATATGACAGAATAGAAATCAAGGATGAAGCCACACGTTCTCCGCCGCCGTAAAGCTCCAGCAGTAGGACGTAGACTTCACATTTTCTGAGGGAACGAAGGGAAATATTCCCTTCTGCAAGCAACACTCAATGATGGCAGTAGCCTCGGATAGTGCTACGGAGGGAATTAGTTATAGGGAATCGCAAAGCATTGGTTTATTACCTTGCGGTTCTAGCTAAGTAGACATGGTGCTTTGCCAACTAAATGGGGTTGTTCGTGCCTCATCCTTCTAGAAACATAGATTAAATGACGCCCTTGTAAGGGGTCGTCTATTAGTCTAGGTGGTACTATTCATGTGAATGACGCCCTTGCAAGAGGGCGTTAACTATTTGACAAAATTGCCACTTTCACGTGTTGGCCTTCATGGTGTATATACATATATTAATACTATAATGGCATGGGGCCCCAAGGGAAATGACGCCTCCTTATATGGTCTTCAATTTGTTAAATGGCGCCCTGGTAAGGGGCGCCAATTCTATTGGTTGGAAAAGTGGAGACCCACTCACGTACTACCCATGTGCCATATGTTAAAGTTGTCTTGTACATTTATATAATAACCCTCTCATGGTTTGGTTCTTTATACAAAGCCTCTCATTATAAGATTCTTTAGGAAGAAGTTCCTTACGCACTATGTATAAAGTGGTGGGTTGTACATTTATATACTAGTCCCCATAAGGCTTGGTTCTTTACATAAAACCTTCATGATTCTTCATGGCATAAAGTAAGGTTGGCTTGTATATTTATATTATAGTCCTCATGAGGTTGGGTTCTTTATGTAAGGCCTTTAGGTAGGATTCTTTAGAAAGAAGTTTGATTTCTCTATTGTTGTATTGGGGGTGCTACAGGTGAAGCTCCCGCCGTATGTGTGTGGACAACCCTTTCCGAAAGCGGGAGAGGGTGACGACGGTATCTTCTTGTACTCCACATCGCAGAAGATAGCTATCAAATGTCTCGATGTACTCGACGACGGGCTTCCCTTCTTGAGTGAGGCTGTGCCACTCGTCCAGGAGGTCTTGGTAATAGGTGGGGGGAAGATACTTCTGGAGAAGGCTAACTTTCATGTGGTTCCAAGTGGAGATGGGGTTTTCCCTTTGCAGATTCCTAAGGCTCTCAACATTGTGCCAATAGGTCTTAGCTAGGCCTTGGAGTTTAAACGTCGCGTACCGGACTTTCTTCTCCTCCGACATTGGGTTCCACTCGAAATATTGATCAAGGGATGTTTCCCAATCGAGGTAATCTTGGGGTTTGTGGGACCCCTCAAAAGTGGGTGCGTCTAGCTTGATAAGCCAGTGGAGCAGATCATCTAGAGGATCCTGTGGTCGTCTCTCTTGGCCATCGATGGGAGGCCTTCCCCTCGGAGCTTGGGGGAGAACTTCCACATCATCGTCCTCGTGGTACGGATCATGCTGAGGGTATCCCTCGGGTGGACCCCTTTCAATGTGAGTCAGATGGTCATCGTGGCGGTCCAGCCTGGTGGAGATGGAGTCCATTCGCCCACCTAGTAGCCGGAATTGCTCGAGAAGGGTGTCGAGTAACATTGAATCCCCTCCATTGGCGGGAGGGTTGGGCTGCGGGTGTTGTCCCAAGAGGGACTCACCGGGGGGATGGGAGGGTTGACCTTGGCCGTGTTGGAACCCTGGTTTTGAGAATGACATCCTATGAATCATGTTAAGACTTGAATGCATATATATATATACCTCATTCATAACTCATCTGAGTCAGTCAGTACCCAGGTCGTTGCAAGTTTATGTTTATGCATTCATATAGGTCAGTGCATGTTTTCATTTTAAGTGTATAACGGTCGGTGCAACTTTTCCATCGAGCGTGTATAGGTCGGTACAATTTTTGTTGCTGCACGCATGCAAGGGTCGGTGCACGTTTGTGTCTCATGCATACGGAAGTCGGTGCACTCCTGATGACTGCATGTATAGTCGATGCACGTTTTGTCATATGCATCCAAGAGTCAGTGCATTATCTGCATTCTTCACATTAGGGTCGGTGCAATTTTTATATTCGCATGAAAGGGTCTGTGCACATATTTGTCTTATGCATACAAAGGTCAGTTCGCATTTACTTAATGCATGTAATGGTCTATGCACTCATGTCTATGTATGTACCTAGTCGGTGCATGTTTGTCTCATTCATATAATAAGTCCGTGCATATGAATGTTTATATGAACTCCAGCTCACCAAGTGTTTGATTAAATGCCTCTGTTTTAATTGGCAAGATAAATGAAATTCCCATGAGTGAGGCACGTGTTCCAAGACTATGTGACTGAAACACGTGATTCAAGGAGACTTGCTCTCCAAACTCTCAGCCACGTGTCCTTCTCTCATCCTCCAGATCTGACACATGGGCTCCGATAAGCACGCTCTTGGTGGAATTTCTGGGCGGGAAACGTGATTTCCACACGTCTCTCTTCTGCGAGCTATATATATAGAAGACCCGGTCGTGCCTTTGACTGATGATGGAATTTCAGTAGATATCTGAGAGAAAGAAGAGGGTGAGTCTGAGACTGAAAGGTGATCATGAGATAGTGAAGAAGAGGGATCTCGAGAGAAGATATTGTGAAGCCATTGAAGTAAGTATTGAAGATCTGTTCTTCACTGTGACCTCTGGATCTGATCCAAGGCACATTGCTCCTGCGTGAGCATTTCGGTTTGTCTTTATTGTCAGTCTTCCGATGCTGAACATTTTGATTTTTTGCTTTCATTTTTCATATATCCTCTAAGCTGTGTATCAGCGGTGGCATAAGCTGTAAGGCCCAGCGACATAGGTGGATTCCTCTGGATAGCTAAGCTGTAATGCTCAGTGGTCGGTGAAACTGTAATGTCCAGCGGTTGGCAAGCTGTGAGGCCCAGCTGACGCAAGCTGTGATGCGCATCGGTTTGTAGACAAGCTGTGAGGCTCAGCGGTTTCAAGCTATGAGTCAGCAGTAATCCACACTCTGGATTGAGTGTGGGGTGGATGTAGGTCTGGAGGACCGAACCACCTAAAAAGTTCATGTGTACTGTGGTTTGCTTTCTAATGTGTCAACCGTTAGATGTATGTTAGGTGCGTTTCTACCTACGTTCCTGATTGCTTTTAATTCCGCATTAGTCTAAAGTCTTCAGGCTAAGTTTTAATTTGATCAAGTTTTTAGAGGGAGATTCATTCACCCCCCTCTGAATCTTGGTTTGCACCACTACATCGTGCTAACAATTGGTATCAGAGCGGGAATCTGCAACAGAAGGTCCAACGACCTGCAGATTAGATCTTGTCTCATCTTTGGTGCAAGCTGCTTTCATCACGTTCATTACTGTCTTTGATCCAATTTGTATTTGATTGAGATGGCTGAAATTCCTCAGTACACTGGTTCTGAATTTTATTGTTGGTTTGGTAAATTCAGAGATTACATTTTTTCTGTTAACTTTGATCTTTGGATACTTATTGCACATAGTCCGCATGACATTTCAAGTGACAAACCCCAATGGAATGCTTCAGACCGACTGAAGTATTTGGAAAATCAAAAGACCCTGGAATTAACCAGAAGGGCAATAGATGTTAACCGATTTCCATTTATTGCTAAGTGCAGGAGTGCTACTGAAATAATCAACAGGATAACAGCCAACTGTGAAGAAGACGAAGTCAAATGCTTGATGGCCAGAGGCAACAACAGTGATCAGACGAAAGACTCGTCTTCATAGGTAAATTCTGAAATTGATAATTTCAGTTTTGAAGATCTTGTTGCATTGAATGAACATCTGATTGAAAAATATGAGAAAGTAAAATCTGAAAAGAAAAAGCTAAGAAGAGAAATGATCTTTGAAGTTACACGTTTAAAAGTTGAGAATGAAAATCTAAAATTAGACATGAACAAGGAGAGATCTGAATTGAATAGATTGAAATCTGAAAATAAAAGTCTTAAAAATAAACTTCTTAAATATGAAGACTCATGTAATGAATGTGCTTTCTTAAAGGAATTGATTGAAGATCTTGATTATGATGATAACTTACAGAAGACTTTAATCAAGTCCTTAAAAGATGAAAATGAGCTATTACTGGAAAATAAAAAGGAAGCTGATGAATATGAAGATAAACTATTGGAAGAAAATAACCATATGAAAGATCAGAACAAAAAGCTAATGGTCCTGAATGTTGTTATGTCAGAACAATGGTTACCTATGGAAAAAGGAAAATCTGTTTTGAAAGAAAATGAAGCTAAATGTGAAACAAAGTTAAAACATGAGAATGAATCTTTGAAAAGTCTAAATGATGGTCTGCATCAACAGGTTATCTTATGTGAAAATGATATTGCTTCTTTGCAAGCAGAAATTGAAGATCTAAATAATTCCCTTTCGAAGTTTGTTAAGGGAAAAGAAAACTTGAATAAACTTCTTGGCTCAAATGTTAGTTTTCAGAAAGAGGGTTTGGGGTTTAATCCTGTTAATAAGAAATTTAATGAGAAGAAGAATTTCACTGTCTTTGTAAGAAGCTTGGAAGAAGAAAAGCCTTCCAGTTCATCTATTTTTTAGTTTACTGCCAAGAAAATAGAAAATTCAATTAAAAATCCAAAAAAGAATCAAAAACAGAAAAACAATGTTGGTTTAAATAAATCCAAACATGTTTCTGATTTTCTTGCGTATGTTGTTCATGACCCTCACACACATTCACATGCACATGTCATAGATAAACCTAGCACAACAGTGCATGTTCACAATAAGAGAATTACATGTTATTATTGTGGTAAAAAGGGGCATGTTATGGATGACTGTACAGTCTTGTTGAATGATGAAGTAGGTGCATGTAAATATGCCAACACAATTAAAAACAAATCCATGAAAAGGTCTGGTAGAGATATTTCTAATGCATGCTTTTACTGTGGCAAAAAGGGTCATTATATGCATAACTGTCATTTAAAGAAATAAGAAGATCAAAATTTCAGAAATAGTTATGTAAAGAAGCATGTTAGGAAATCTCAAAATCAGAGAGTTAACTGTTTTAATTGTGGAAAGTTTGGGCATACTTCATCAAATTGTTGGTTTAACAAAAACAATGCATTTCATCCCGTTCATGTGAATAATTCTGCATTTAGGAGAACTCAAAATCTTGCATTCATGTATAAACCTCCTATATGCAATAATTGTGGAAAACTAGGCCACATTACTTTTGAATGCTATTGGATGAGTGGTTGGAATAATTGGAGAGCATCAATGTGGGGTGCTACTAATCCTGCTGGACCCAAGAACTCTTGGGCTCCAAGATATTTCAAATAACCTTTTGGATGCAGGTGTGCTCCTGTGGATAAAATAAAATGGGGTTCAATAAAATCAGGGCACAATGGTTAGTTAAACCCCACTTCTCAATTCTCTTAATTGAAATTGTCTGAATAATGCTCTCTGTGGAATGCTGCATGCTTGATTAGAATAAATTGATGATTGATGCCATCTTGTTATGAGTGATACATGCTGATAATCTGATTCATGCAAATTCCATGTGAGATTTTTGTTAAGTTAGTCATTCATGTTCATGAGTAGATGTATAGGTTTGCATGATCTCTTGGTATATCAAATGGAAGTTGGGAGAAGGGAAGGTGTCTTCTATCTGGAAACCCACGCCATGTGTAGAGGCCAGACCTCTGCCAAGTACCAAGAGCCCAAAACATTGCATGTAGTTTAAATCTGAAATGTATCTGAAATGTGCATTTAGTTGCTGCATCTCCGTGTACCTTAGGAAAAACAAGTGATGCTTGATTGAAATCTCCGCACACTTTGAGGGGGAGCTGAGCTGATCAGAGATTGTGTGTATAATGCTTTGGGGATGAACTGTCTGTTGGGTATTACTGCAATGCTGTTTGGACAGAGGGCTTATTATGTCTTATGAGTAGTGAATTGCTGCTACTGAGATATTAACTTTGGAATCAGGTTAAGTCTGGTCTAAGATAAAAGGTCAGTTGTTTGAGAATTGGTTTTTGGAAACATTGACTTTACCACAAGCTAAAGGCTGAATGATGCTGAATTATAGAGAAGGCTGGTAGTCTGTTGATAGACTTTAAGGATGAGTCTTTGGATGCGTACTATTTGGCACCTAGTCTTAACCTTGCTCTTAAGTGGCCTTCATTCATATCTAATTGCTCATCTTCTCTTTGACTCTTATACTCCCATATTCTCATCCATTCTTCATAATAAATTCATAGACTGTGTTAGCCAGGGGGAGTAAAATCTGAAATCTGTCACCTTTATTAAACTTCAACAGTTAACTGCTAAGATCACTCTGAACTAAGAACATAATTGCTGATCTTAACTAAAGTGTGATTTTCTGTGTATAAAGATTAAACCTTATCTGAAAATTCTCACAATTAACCTTGAATGACTCCTCAATGGTCTTAAAATAGTCCAAATTGGAATTGCTCAGTAGGGTGTCTAAAAATCTGAAAGTCTTTAGTAATAAGTCAATCTGATAGGATATCTAGTGTTTATATGGTCCTTAAGCCAAGTTTTAAGAAAATTCTGATAAAAGACCAGGGAGTACAACATTAAATAAAAAAAAATAAAAGTGGCAGAGCAATGGCATATTATTTGATAAACTGACCATCTGTTTCAAAGAAATTTAGAGGTCAAGTCATGATAATAAATGCTATCTCTGTTCAAAATATGAAGCATAAAGATAAACTGTACTGAGTAACCAGGGATTCTGGTGTTTAATCAACATGTCTTCTTGAGTAAAAAGGTGTAGTAATACTGGAATGCTCAATCAAAAATTATAAAAGATCAATGAAAATTATGGTTGACTCTGGGATCTTTTCAGTAATCTAAAACTGCTTTAAGTTCAATATAAAATAGATTTTTAATCAATTTTAGCTAATGAAAAGGACTAGTAAGATTAATGATTTCACTGATTGGGCTGTTTCGTTGATAAAACTGTTTCATTTCCATTGACTTTGCTTCATAGGAATAAGTTGTGAAGATTCATAGTTTAAGATATAATCATATATGCCAGAAATCGCATAACTGTGTAGAAAGGCATTTTCTTTTAAGTAAAGGGTAGTCTGGGTATTAATTGTTGAATTTGGTAAAGTCGACAGTATCTCTTTATAATACTCAACCCTACTTACATTGTCTTTCATACCCTCCTCATTCAAGCCGAAACTCCTTCCCGCACTTGCGACTCACTCGCTCGTGCCCTTACCACAAGCTTGGCCTCTCGTACCACTCTCCAGCTTCCCTCTCCACATTCCCTCTATTAGTTCTTCTACGATCCATCCTCCACTCTTTATCGCTTCCACCATTGTCATCCTACCATGTCATCTCCGGCTGCTGAGAGCAAGGGGAAGAGGAAGGCAATGGAGGAACAGCTACCAGAGGATTCCTCGCCCGCGGAGGCTGTAGAGCGATCACCAAAGGAGAAAAGATTAAAGACGGCACATGATCAAGATATAAGCTCTGAAGTGCCTAAAGGAGAGTCAGAAAAAGGGAAAGAAAAGGAAGCGGGAACCACTTCTACTCCGGCAGATACAACCCTTGAAGAAAAAGATGATTCCGCTACGGCGTTAAAGCAAGCTGTAGTAATTTTGGAAGCTGGGAAGATTGTGTTCCCACGGTATGTGGATTTTCACGACCATGAAATGACTTCAAGATTTCCTGAATTGGTTGAGCTATTTAAATTTCAAAAATGGAAGAAATTCTTGTGTAAGCATAGAGTGTATTATCCTAGACTTGTCGCAGAGTTCTATAACAATCTGAAATATGATCCTGAACAGTCAAAACTATTGACTATTGTCAAGGGGACTAAGATTGAAATTTCTAGGCATTTCCTTCATAAAGTCTTTAGCATACCATAAGATGGGGAAATCGAAGGAGGGTCTACGTATAATCTTCACGATGCATACTCCCTTATCACAGATGTGCCTCGCAATCCCAATGATAAGAAGCAAACGAAACTAGGTCAGTTCAATGCAAACAAGTTCCCTCCTCTTAAGAGATTATTACACCATATTCTCACCACATTGATAACTCCACAAGTTGGAGGGAGAGAGAGACTGACTGAGTCCCAGAGATTTATTCTCTACTGTTTGCTAAAGAGGATCAGGATATGCTTGCCAGAAATAATTATTCAGATTATGGGTACTTGTAAGGAGTCTAGAAGAAATTTACCCTATGCTGCCCATTTGACTGCCGTGTTCAAGAAGATGAATATCTCCTTGGAGAATGAGACTTCAAAAGAGATCCCAAAGGTGAATGTATACAATATGGATTTCATTAATAAATTCATGAAATTGAAACCTTCTTCTGCCAGTCAAGTAAAGGAACAAGCTGAAAAGAAGGTCCTATCAGTGCAAGAGGATCAGCCTCAAGCTGAACAAGAGACAGCACAGCAACAGCAGCTACAAGTAGACCAAGCTGAGCAGGAGCAGCATCCACCTGCCATTGAGTTGGAAGAGACAAGGCTACAAGAACAACAGCCAACAAATGAACAAGATGTCATTGCTGAACAGCTTCAGCCATCACATACTGAAGGACAGTCAATACAGATTAGCGATTTACGATTGGATCAAGAAGTTCATGAGCTGAATTTGACTGATGAGCAAATAGTACAACAATTAGATTAGAACATTGTTGAGCTATTTGATCATTTTGGACAGTAGACTCAGCAACTATTAGCAGCTGATCAGGCCGAACAGACAGTCGAAAAGCAATTGATAGAAGAGGTTCAAGAAGAGCTTCACTTAGAAACAGTTGGAGATGAACAGTTGGTTGATGAAACTGCTCCTACAGAGGAACACATAAATGATTCAGAAAGGGAGAAAGCAACTATTCTAGATGTACAATCTATGGTTGGAATGGTTGCTAAAATCATGAAACAAGTAGCCGATAAATCCATAGAAGAAATTACTGACATAGTTATTGAAGAACAATAAAGATTGGAAGAGGTTCAGGATGAGCAACCCCAGGAAGTCCAAGAGGTTGTTGAAGAAGCTCCACAGGAACAAGTTCTAGGTCCTGCTCCTTTATATGGACCCTATCATGGGCCAATAACTCCATTTGGGATACAACCTCCTCTATCCCCAGAACAACCCTTCATTCCTCCGGGTCATCAAGCATCTAGCTCTACTGGACCAAGCTCAGAGTCACATATTGCTGAAATGCTCACTACACTAACAAACCTTGTAATGAATCAGAACAGTATGATGAATGCACAATTCGTCTATATAAATTATGCTATTGATCGATTGGATGCTAGGATGCGTCATTTGGAACAGACTGTGAATAGTCAATGGATAAAATTTGTATATGACAAGCACAAGTCTGACTTAAAACTACATGGTGTATTGGATTCCTTACTGACAGCGTGTCAGCAAGCTAGAGATATCTTGGGCAATCTGCAAGACACTCAGACTACATCTTTTGAAAAGCTCACTCAAACTATTGACCACTCTTATGATATCAAGATAGCTCTTGAACTGGTAAAGATTCAGATGAACATACTAAAACAAGATCAGCAGGAGCTCAATCAGAAAATTGACTCTATATTTGATAAACTACATGGGAGTGTCATACAACTTGGAAACATCTATGGAAAACTAGATATAGTTCAGACACAAGTTCAGAACTTAGCTAACAATTTCAAAACTGTTGTCACTGAACAAGCCACCAGCTCCTATACTTTTATGGCTGATATACACAACCAGCAGACCTCACAAATAGAAAATCTGGGCAGCATGATGCAAAACTGGTTTGTGGATATGACTACTACTATCAAAGAGCTTCATGCCTTAGTCAAGCAGAATGACCAGAAAGTGATGGCTAAGTTTACAGCACTTGGAACTAAAGTTGAAAGAATTTCATATCCAAGGGCAATACCTCTACGGGGTAGTTGTAGCAGCACTCCACCTAGAGGAAGGGGAAGCTCCAGAGGTACCAATTCTGGCCGAACAGGTTTTGCTGATGTCTAAGAGTCCTCCAATTGTTTTTGATAATGAAAAAGGGGGAGATTTTTTTGGTCATGTATGACAGTTCATTGTTGATAGTCTGGAGGGACAGATGCTGATGCTGAGCAGATACTGACTGATGTTGATATGCTGATATGTTTCTGATATCTGGACAGTTCATTATTGATAGTCTGGAGGGACATAAGTCTGGTCTGGAAGGACAGAAGTCTGGAGGGACAGATGCTGATGCTGAGCAGATACTGACTGATGCTGATATGCGAATATGTTTCAGATGTCTGGACAGATGCTGATGCTGAGCAGATACTGACTGATGCTGATATGTTTCTGATGTCTGGACAGATGCTGATGCTGAGCAGTCACTGATATGCTGATGTATTTCTATTGTTCATGTTGAAAAAATGCTCTGAATGAGACTCTTTTGTCTATTGAGATAATCAATCAAAAATCAATTTATTTTTCTTACTATACACAGAAATGTCATTACTGCATACTGCATATTTGTGTTGAATGTTACTATTGCTATGTGAATAAATTCCTTGAATAATGATTAACAACCTACGATCTCACCTGCTTGAGTGTTTAGAATTGAATGATTTTTTAATTCATTGACTGGTTTGATCATACATGACTCATAGTTGTCATTATCAAAAAGGGGGAGAGTGTTGGAACCCTAGTTTTGAGAATGACATCCTATGAATCATGTTAAGACTAGAATGCATATATATATATATATATATATATATATATACCTCATTCATAACTCATCTGAGTCAGTCAGCACCCAGGTCGATGCAAGTTTATGTTTATGCATTCATATAGGTCAGTGCATGTTTTCATTTTAAGTGTATAATGGTCGGTGCAACTTTTCCATCGAGCGTGTATAGGTCGGTGTAATTTTTGTTGCTGCACGCATGCAAGGGTCGGTGCACGTTTATGTCTCATGCATACGGAAGTCGGTGCACTCCTGATGACTGCATGTATAGTCGATGCACGTTTCGTCATATGCATCCAAGAGTCAGTGCATTATCTGCATTCTTCACATTAGGGTCGGTGCAATTTTTATATTTGCACGAAAGGGTCGGTGCACATATTTGTCTTATGCATACAAAGGTCAGTGCACGTTTACTTAATGCATGTAATGGTCTATGCACTCACGTCTATGTATGTACCTAGTCGGTGCATGTTTGTCTCATTCATATAATAAGTCCGTGCATATGAATGTTTATATGAACTCCAGCTCACCAAGTGTTTGATTAAATGCCTCTGTTTTAATTGGCAGGATAAATGAAATTCCCATGAGTGAGGCATGTGTTCCAAGACTATGTGACTGAAGCACGTGATTCGAGGAGAGTTGCTCTCCAAGAACTCTCAGCCACGTGTCCTTCTCTCATCCTCTAGATCTGACATGTGGGCTCCGATAAGCATGCTCTTGGTGGAATTTCTGGGCGTGAAACATGATTTCCACGCGTCTCTCTTCTGGCTAGTACAAAGGGTTATTTCCAAAGTTTGCATTTGTGCAATTGAACACAGTTTTCTTCTTCATGGAACTTTTATCAGTTGTCTCATAATTTGATGACTTTAGCAGGAAAGCCTTTTGGTCTTGCAACTGATGGCTGGTTTTTAGAAGGGCATGACATGTCCTCCCTGTATGCAGAAGTGATCACAGAGCCTAAAAACATTTTGGAAGATTTCACAAACTTGCTTGGTTCAACAACCTGAACATCCTTGATAGTTTATTTATTTTCTTCTTACAGCCTTCATGTGCAGCTGCCGCATCATTCCCAAAGGCACCCTTTGTACCAGCCATGAAAGAAGTACTCTATTTTACGGCCTTCAGTTGAAGCTCCTCCTCAGTTTCCATGGGGAACTTCTAAATATCCTTTAGTTGATTTGTTTCATCACTTCAGGAAAACAACCATGTTCATCTATATTAAGAGAGAACTTTTGATTTCCAGATTCATGATCCGTGCTGACAGTCTTCGGATGCACATCCTTTGCAGAGACATTTGATACATGGATCACATTTGCTTCCATCTTGTTTCCCATACTTATATCGTTTCTCGTTTCTCACTAAATTTTAGAGCCTTGTTTCTCGTTTTCATTTCACGTTTCGTTTCCCGCTTTCGTTTCTTTTGTTGGTAACTATGGTCTGTACCTTGTGCTGTAAACGAGAAGATGTGAAATAAAGTGTAAAACTAAAATACGTTGACCCATCTCATATTTGCAACAACCTTTCAAGAGCTACTTGATTATTTGTCCTGTGAGTTTGGTATCTATCAATGTGAAAGTTTGATGTAACCTATGAGGTTGTTCATCTATTGTAAATTTGTAATGGAGGTTTGCAAAACTAATATGGTTTTTTTTAGCAGCCTGTAGCAAATTAAGTTGTTTATATCTTATAAATTTTTGATATAGAGTCTCCTACTAACTGTTATGCTCCTTAACTGATTAATCGTAGTTGTGAATCACTTAGATGTCAAATTACTGAATTTCAATAATCCTCGCTATCGGGTGCACTGCTATTTTTGTTACCACTCTGTTTACTTTGATTGTGACATCTAAGACTTTTGTTGTGTCTCTTTAGTTCTTAACGACTCTGTTTGATGATGTGTAGGTCAATGAAGAAGCAAGTGACAAAGTCTTAGAGGTTGAACAGAAATATAATGAGATACGAAGACCTGTTTATGTTAGACAGAATAAAATCATTCAAACAATACCTAGTTTTTGGCTAACTGCAGTTCGTGCTTCATGGCTTCTTGTTCTTTTATACAGCTTTTGTAGTACACTTGGTTTTCATTTATCTATCTCAATTTCTTAACTTCCTTAAGTGGATGGTGAAATTTGGCTTTACTCAGTTTCATTAATTTTTTACTTATACAGTTCATGAGTCATCTTGCACTCGGTGATCTTTTAAATGAGGAGGACCAAAAGGTTTGTTGAACATCTCACTAAGAATATGCAAAGTTGTGCTAGACTTGGTAGAAAGCTTGCTGATTTTATATTCTGAAAAGTTATTGCATTCTTCCATCTATGTTTGAGGTGTAATTAATATGAGGATGCTGACATCTGGTGCTGGTTCTTTTTCTTCTGTCGCCTTGTGCAGATTTTCAAGCACTTGACTTCATTAAATGTGGAAGATTCAAAAGATGTGAAATCAGGATACTTTATTACCTTTGTAAGTTTGTTCATGTTGGTAATGACCCTTGTTTAATTACCCTAGAGTTTATTGTGTCAATGTGATGAAAGCATCTTGCCCTTGTACCCTCATATAATATGTTGTGATTGCTTGGTTCAGACCTTCTCTCCAAATCCTTACTTTGAAGAAACCAAGCTTACAAAGACATTCAACTTTTTTGATGATGGTATGGCTAATATAACTGGTACAAAGATCAGGTGGAAGGAGGGAATGGTATGCATAAGATCTGCATATGAACACTTGCAGTGTTTTTATCACCCAGTTCTATTAAAATTACATAATTATTCCACAATCATGTAGGATATTGCTAATGGTGCTGCTTCAGAGATGAAAGATGGCAAACGGACTTTTCATGATGAAAGGTATGGGAATTTTTCTTCATCCTGCCCCAAACATGACCAGTTTTTGCATATGTTACAAATGTATTGACACACATATTCAGTTGTAATTCAGCATCATAGTGTTGTTGTCGTTGTTACTCTCACAGCTTGAACAACATGTATATATTAAATTCTTAATGCATCTTTGGGGCAGGTCTTGCTAGTACTTTGGTACAGTTTGGGTCTCTTTGGTTGCTTTCTTCTCTGATAATGTGAGGTGTCTTATAGTGATATACATAGAAGGAAGCACCATGTCCCAACTCCCAACTCCAAGCTTAGTGTGCTAGTATATTTTCCACGAGGCTCATATGCTTTTGAGGGGAAAATACTGATTGTGGCACACATAAAGGAGAGGCAGTGACCATGTTATTTGTGTTCAGGCCCGAGTTTGCAATTTTTTTTTAGCTAGGTTTTTTTTTGGGGGGGGGGACTTTCCAGCGGGGGATCCCACGCCTCACGATGGAGACGCAGGGTCGAACCCGCGCCCTCCCCCAACAAGGGAGGAGGGGTGTATCACTGTGGCACTGTGGCAGGTACAGTTGACATATATTCATTCAAAGAAGACATCGACAAGGGAGTTAGTATGGTCATTTTTTCGAGCCAGACCTTGATTGCACATGTATCCACTTAACTCAGTACTGCTTTCCAGTGATTCCATGATTGGTTTTGCATTGGGTATGGACTTATGCCAACTAAGTTTAAACCTGCAATTTATCATCTAACAGAGCCGTGTCAGGGATTTGAAGAAGCAACCAGGACACGTGTCTCATTGGCTGAAGACCTACTCATATATGGCATTATTTTGTTCATACGCTTTTAATATACTAGTAAACTGTTTTGATCATGGCATGGATGATACTCAGTCTATTAAGGCTTACATGTTTCTACCAGTGATAGATCTGGAAATCGAGTTAATGGTATGAGTGGGGTATGAGTCCACTACAATGGTATACATTCTCTGTTCTGGACACAAGGTAATGTCAGTTTAAGAAACTTACATAATGAAAACATGTTTTCGGAGTGGACTAACAAGGAATTAGTGGGCAAGGCTACCTCTTTGGGAATTCAATGTCAAGGCAAAGCAGAGCAATTTCAAAAATTGTTTCAGAACCAAGACAATGGTGAGTGTCCCAGATAGGTAAGGGGCAGCAGGAGTTCAACATAAATGTATATGTATGTCTGTTCATGTATGCTTTGCAGTTGCCTTTGGCTTTCTTCATGGGGTATTTTCCCTTTCATACAGAGGCATAAACTCATGCTTAAAATATTTCTAGTGTCTGTTGTCTGTAACAACAGGATCAGGAAGAAGAGATTGGCAAACCATTTAGCAACCTTTGACTAGGCACATTGGATGATTAACTATGGTTAAATTTATATGACTAAAGTATTCTTTTCTGATAATTTCATGCTCATCCACATGTTCAGGTTTAGTACATCTTTTTGCAGAATTTTCTTTTATGTATTAAACTGCTTTTGTATTTTTCATGGTCTGACCTGAAATAATGATTTCCAGGTTTTGATAGAAAATTAAAAATTTTATTTGGCAGTTTCAGGTGAATTCTACCTAATTATATTTTGATTGTGTTACAATAACTATGAAATAAACAGAGGGAGTAAAAAATGTCATATCCATTTCTGAATGAGTCTTATGGAAATGTACTATTTTAATGGTATTCAAAAAAGTGGACACCAAAATATAGCTTTGTGAAGTCAATATTGTGTGTTCAACACCAGTTGGCTGGCATTTGCAATTAACAATTGCTCCTGTCGTATGTATTGTCCCCATTGTGTGTTCAACACATTCCAGTTCTGGGACCAGCTTATCTACAGATCACTTTTAAATTCAATATCTATCATATTTTTATCCTATTAGTCCTGTATTACTGGATGGTTTTATGTTCATGTATATTTATTAATATTCATCTTTCCTCCAAATAACTTTTTTTTTCTTTTGACCACTGCTTGTCTATTTTTTCTGACTAGTTACCTTCCATATGGTTATAGGCATTTGCATGTCAACATTTCTTATAAAGGCTGATCAAGAAAATAATGAGATCATTAATCAATTGGAGGAAATCCATCAGGTATTGAGATTTGATGTTTGCTTAACTTTGATGTTTGGTTTCAGTGCAAATACATCATCTAACCCTGTTAGATGCATAATATGCAGGGGCTTCTGAGAAGAACAGAGCATGAGAGGAATAACCTTAAAAGGAATTTTCTGCCTACATTGGGAAATTTCAATTTATCTCTAGTCAGAACATTGGCTACTACTTGTTGCATGTTCAGGCCTGAGATTTTGTGTGCTAAGCTAGGGATTGACTGTTGGTTGGAGTCTCTTCCTTTGTTTGATAAAAATAGCTTACTTCTAGATATGGAATTGCTTCAGGAGTTATCAAGAAGTAGTTTTCTCAATTCTCACGAACTCTTCAAGTAATCATTCTATCTTTTTGAAAATATTTGGTACCAGTTGTTTATAAACTAATAGAAAAAAGATGATAGACAAGGAAGAGAAGTATATATATTCTTTATATCTTATGAGGTGAATGATACTGTTATATGCGCGCGGGGAGTCACTTGTCGTTTCATCCTTGCGGCGGGGGGCGCATACTCGCCTTTTACGGAAGGCCGAGATTGGTTGACTGGGCACACGGGGATTTCGGGGGTATTGAGAAGAAGGCAGAGAGAATGATATGAACACGCTGGAAGGGATGGCGTATGGTTCATCATTCTAGGAGACTGGGACAGGGATGGCTAGGTGGAATGCGGGCGTGCCAATCGATTTCTCGACAATCACCTATGGAACCAAGGATTGACCGAGGAAGCGTCGCTAGGACGCGGCACGTGGCTCGAGAGATCGGGTGACACGTGGATAGAAGGGGTGACACGGGTGTGAGTGCGCAGGCGATTATGGGGATTCGTGTACTGGACGTCTTTCCCCACCGGTCGCAAGCAACCGATGTTTGTTTTACATCGGATTGAATCCGAATACCTTTGTTTCTACTATCGAAGAGAGAGTCAGGGACCCTGGGAGTCGCGATGTAGGGAGGGCTTAGTCCGTGCAACAGCGATAGGGCAACAGCAACACAACAGGGATAACTGGGGGCAGAGAGACTGGTTCCGGCGAGGAGGGGGATCCGCTCCTTGACTGGATTACATGACTTATATGCCATGAAAGACATTTATATGGGGGCGTGAGAGCCCGATTACAATTGCTTGCAAGCCACCGGACAATTCCGTCATTTATGACGGTCCCTGGGTCATTACATTATTGTGTGGGTATTTCCGCATTTGTACGTGGCATCCGTCAAAGGACCTGTGACTCAGCAGGATGGCGCCCGAGGGGCGTCACAATGTATTCTCGACGTGAGACAGTGTCGAGGTCGGGGCAGTAGGGGTGCCGTGGGCACCGTTGTGTGAGGGAAGTTGAGTGGTCGGGTGCCACGGGCACCGATGTGACTGGGGTAGCTGGCAGTCGGGTGCCGGGGGCCCCGATGTGACTGGAGTTGTTGGCAGTCGAGTGCCCGGGGCACCGTTGTGACTGGAGTTGCTGAGTGATCGGGTGTCGCGGGCCCCGATGTGACTGGAGTAGCTGGCAGTCGGGTGCCGGGGGCACCGTTGTGACTGGAGTTGTTGGCAGTCGGGTGCCGGGGGCACCGTTGTGACTGGAGTGGTTGAGCGATCAGGTGTCGGGGGCCCCGATGTGACTGGAGTAGCTGGTAGTCGAGTGCCGTGGGAATCGTTGTGTCTGGAGTTGTTGAGTGATCGAGTGCCACGGGCCCCGATGTGACTGGAGTAGCTGGCAGTCGGGTGCCGGGGGCATCGTTGTGACTAAAGTTGTTGAGTGGTCGGGCACCGCGGCCCCCGATGTGGCTGGGGTGACTAGTAGTCGGGTGCCGGAGGCACCGTTGTGACTGAAGTTGTTGAGTGGTCGGGCGCCGCGAGCACCGATGTGGCTGGGGTCACTAGCAGTCAGGTGCTGGAGGCACCGTTGTGACTAAAGTTGTTGAGTGGTCGGGCGTCGCGGGCCCCGATGTGGCTGGGGTGACTAGCAGTTGGGTGCCGGAGGCACCGTTGTGTCTGAAGGAGTCGGGCGCCGTGAGACCCCGATGGTCATGCCCGGGGCCCGTTGACAGAGGCAGGGGCCTGACGCTTCATCTTGCACCGGGACTTATGAAGTATGCCCATTGTCCGGGTAGCAGCGCTGAGGGCACGCTTATCAAGGTGACACCAAGATGGCGCATGGTCATTGAGGCGGGGAACCAGGCTGGGTACTTTGATTGAGCCATGTCTGATGGTACTCGATCATTGAAGCAGAGACTAGGCAGGGTGCCCTCATCAAGTCACATCTACGTCGTGTGCGAATGTCGAGGCATGGTGCTCCCATGAAGCGACATCTGGGTCATGCACGAATGTCGAGGTATGGCCGAGTAGGGTGTCCCTGTCGAGCAACGTCTGGGGACGCATGACTGTCGAGACAGGGCTCGGGCAGAGTGATTTCATCAAGCGGTATCAGGGTCGTGCATGAATATCGAGACAAGACCCAGGCAGAGTGCTTTCACCAAGCGTCATAAGGGTCATGCACGACTATCGAAATAGGACCCGAGCAAAGTGCTTTCACCAAGCGAGATCTGGGGTCGTGCATGATCATCGAGATGACATATGTTCATCAAATAGGGGGTCGCCTTCTAGGAGGTTGGTGTTTGGGCTAGATGCCGTATGAGGGATGAACATGCGGCATGCCCTCGGCGTGAGCCTAGCAAACATGCACACAAATCTCCTTCGCTCCCCTTTGCAGTCTGGGGGGTGAGCTCCTTGCCTTGATGCTTCTTTTTTTTGATGGGCTCCCAAAGGGGGGGCTTTTATAGGGAATTTGAAGGGGCAGGAGGGGTTTAGGCAGACCAGGTTTGGAGGTAAAGCTGGTCCAGGTAAACCCCTTAAAAATATATTTTTTTTGTTTACGAGTGGGGGAGGAAGGGTTTAGGCGGAGTAAAAAAATGTTTTTTTGTTTTCTATGGGGTTTGGGCGGACCAGCCTTGGGGGTGAGGCTGGTCCGCCTAAACCCCCTCCCTATGGGGTTTAGGAGGACTAGCCCAAGGGGCTGGGCTGGTCCGCCTAAACCTCCCCAGGGGGGGTTTACGCGGGTTTGACTGGATTTGACCGGGGTTTGACTGGGGTTTGACTGAACGCGCTGCCCCCTTGACCCCCGCGACCTGACCGCGTAGGTCGATCCGCGTGCGAGGGCACACGATGGTGGTGCATGACGCGATGGGTTGCTGGGAGTCCTGAGTTGGGCTCTGGCTTGCTGTAGAGTGGCTGGAGTATACGCCACATGGCGTGGCTTGTAGTCAGGGCGCCCCCGGGTCGGCCTGGGTAGCTGTGTTGAACCCGGGTAAACCCGTAAACTGAGTGATCAGGGGTGGGCCCGATCGATTGTCGATGTTGCCATGGGTCACGGCTAGCTGGTTAGGACCCTTGGTTGGGCCCGGTGACTGGGGCGTCGACATGGTGATGCCGTTTGTCTGGTGGTCGGGGTGACCCTCGCTCCCTGGTGAAGAGTCGTATGAAGCGGCAGGCGGTTCTGAGTCCCGAGTTAACCCGGTTGTTGAGGCGTCGGTGGTGTAATACCGTATGCAGGGTGTCCGGGGGTGATCCCCGAATCTTCACAGAGTGAAGTAGGGTACGACAGGTTGTCCCAAATCCCGAAACTGACCCGGTTGTCGGGAAACTGGCTGGCATAGTGCCGTTTGCTCGGGGCCGATCCTCGGTTGTTATGTTGCGTCGCTTAACCCAACAAAGTGTCTCGATTTTTGAGCTCAACTCGACTGGTAGAATAGCTTTGGCGATGTGCCGTTTTACTCTATTTAGGGAGTATTTTCCTATGCTTAATCCTCAATTAATTCGAGAAAATAAGCCAGTGCCAACAGATACTTTAGACAAGATGCACAAGTATGCTTATTGTTTTTGTTGATGCAATCGTGGAGGTGAAACTGAAGAGTCATACATAACATGTAACTGGACCACTGGGTATTCTTAAAACCTCTCATTCTTTTGTTGTGTTGGTCTGAAGACAGTTTCCATATCTATATTTTTTTTCTTTGACATTACAACTCTAGGAACACTTACATGTTATTCATGAGATGTGGTTTAACTGGCATTCATCCTTGTGGTATCTCTGCTCTGGACTTCCTAAGGTATGTTCTAAGGTGCTCTCTGCATACCACAGGAGTATTGTCAGTTGGATTTTATTTATGCTAATGTTATTATCAGATGGTTTTTGTTTATGTTAACTATTCTTCATTGCCATCAGTTGCAGAAAATTATGCAGGTGACCTGTGATGAGACTTGTTTACTTGTCCAGCCAATCAGATTTGCAGCATTTGAGCAGATTCTATAAGATCATTTTAGTTTGTAGCCTTAATGGCACTCTTTTTTTGCTTATGTGCATTTTGTATGTTAATCAATATGTAATTCACATGTTTCCATGGCTTACCTTTTCTGATTTATATGATGAGACATATTCTTGGTTTTGTACCCTTTCTATTCATAAGTAGTTATCTGAATTTTCACCAACTTGATCTTCTTTTATTAAGTGTCTAAAAGAAGCAAAGGACATTCAAGTCTATAGGTTGTTTAATAGTACAAGCTTTTGCGCTAATATCTTGAACATTTTTATGTTTTCTGAAACTGTATTTGTTGAACTTGTTCCATATTAAAGTTAATGTTTGATTAAATTTGGAACAGTCGAGATACACATCATATAAGTGGATATGATGCCTACAATTTCAAGATCAGGGTTACATCAAGTAATGTTTTATTGTTTATGATAGAAATTCATAGTATCACATTTTTATTTTGTGAAATTGCTTAACTATGTCTATTATTTTAGGTGAAATATCTTTTATTTTCGTATGGTGAACAACATGGTTTCTTAGATTAATTTGGTTACAGAATGCAACTTGAGTGTCTTGCTCATCTTTGTAGAAGGAAAATCTTCTAGGTCTAAAGACACTTATTTTGTTTTCAAGCCATAGTGGACTCAGCACATGTATGGATTCATTTATAGAACCGCTGATCAAAGAATTATAAATTGAATGCCCGCAAGGTATATTGGAGTTTTTGCTACTTTTTTTCCCTCTCACAAGTCTTGCCAAATTTTGAAATAGATCCTGTCTGCGTATCCATACAGAGCCATTTCTTCTATCAGTATATCTTGACCTCTTTGCTGGGTGTGTTTTGTGATTTTAGTGCAGCTCAATTCACCATGATACATATGTAAATATTAAATCTCCAATAAGACTGAAATAGTTACCTCTAAGTATTGAATCTCCAATATGTGTGAACGTGTCACATAGACATGCTAAAATATGTCGGGGTATGAAGGAAAAGAGGTTGAGCATGAGATGCTATATGGAGGGTGATCGCCAGAGGGGTTACCTCAAAAGAAGAAGGATGATCGCATGTACCTTGTATTGAGCGGGTGGGATTGGGAATTCTTCCTTTTTCCTTCTATCAGCCGGCCGATGAAGGGGGTTTATAGCTTGATTACCCTTGCAAACATACAAAATAAACAAAGATATGGATTAGCCAAGTGTATAGTATCAATGCTCTAAAGATATGAAATCAAAAAAATTGGGCATGAACACACCTTGTTTGTTTTGGTTTTAAACCCCTAAGAGGAGTAATAAGGTTGGGAATACGTGAATGCTATGATATGCAAGGCAAGATTATAGTATGTGCAAAGATCGTGACTTTCTCTAGCAAGATAGCTAGAAGAAAGGGATACGTGAAATACTAATACTGACAATAAAAATGCTAAGGGAGGGAATCCTTCTGCTGTGTTTGCAGCAGCAAAGGGAAAACAACAAGAGCCGCAGCGGCTGCAACAGCAGGATGAGGGAATGTTGGATGAAGACGCCGCTCGTGGGAGAGAAAACAGAGGAAGGAGCTTTGGAAGAAGATTAACACCGTGAAGTACCTGCAAAAACAAAACTCTCCCCTCTCTATAAAAGGGCTCTAATAGCGTTCTTAGCTTTCTCTGTTAACCCTATGCTATTCCTCTTGTTCTCTCACGCGAGAAGCACATGAAGGTATTTATAGGCCAAAAAATCTTGCATTAATATGATTAAAACAAGGTAATGGATCCTCCAATAAGGAACCCTCTTCCCAATCGAACACAAGGTGTAAAATGGGGAAATGATCACTACTGGAAAGAAGCAAGTGAAAGGGAGACGGAAGTGAAAATGATGACCTAACTAGGGGCGTCAATTGAAATGACGACATTCACACAGTCGTTAATTCCTGAATTTAATTATAGAAATAAAGGGCTTTTCTTATTTAAAATTATTAAATGACGCCTATTTGAACGGGCGTTAAATAATCAACTCCCCTCAGGAGGACGTCAATTACCTTGATTTTTATTTTCATTAGGATTCGTTAAATCCAGGAAACAACGACCGTTTGAACAGTCATTTATTTAAGGAAAACACCCCTCATTAGGTCGTCAATTAAATGGCGCCCTCCCTTCAGGCGTTAATTTCAATTATTAAAGAAAAATGCCAAGAAATTACAATTAATATGGAGAAATTAGAAAAACTTCATATTAAGTAAATATTGAAGTCCACTTTGGGGCGTCACATGGTGACACGAGATTTACTCAATTTAGCATCGATTTTGGCGTGTCTACAATATGCATGTTTAGCATATGGATGATCTTATCCACCTAAAAGTTGGAAGCTTCCAGGAGTGGTATTGATTTGAGTGCATCATTTTGATAAGATGGATAGGGGTAGTGAAGTGAATTTTATTCTGCCTGCTGGTTAGGTATTTTATCTTGGTGAATGGAAAGTGATAGATAGTGATGAGAAGTTTACATTCCCCCCTCTACCTAATGATTCTCATAGTTGCTAGAACTTTCTAAGTGAGCACAATGCATTGCATTTATTATTCTTTTTCATTCTACATCTAAAACTTCATAGCATATAATCCTCACACACATGGAAATGTCAATTTGTCTCAATCTTTCATAAAATTTGTTGGACATAAAACATGAAGCATTGGTCCTACCAATTCAGCGCCCTCTTATCACATTTTCCTAGTCCCTTCTAATCCTTAGGTAGGACCAAAATAGGGATGAGATATGGTAGAGACCAGATTTACTTTGAGTATATTTTCTTTCTATGGAGAGCATTTGTGGGACAGATTTACTTTGAGTATATTTTCTTATTTTTGTTTCTTTTTTTTCCTCCACATGGTTAATGGCATTATCTTTAGTTAGGTGTAGTAAATGGTGCTAATTACTTCACACTAAGTCAATGAATGTGAATATATGAATGGATGTACTATTATAGGTGATGATAGCATAGATACTAATAGGATTTTTTTTAAAAAATAAAACATATTCCTATGTTTTTTAATAACCGACGTTAAACCATTTCCCTACGTTTTTTAAAAAGTGATGTTAATCCTTATTCGTACATTTCTTTTACTACGTGGCCAAAAGTAATACTTACGTTTTTAGAAATGTAGGTACAGCCTCTTATATGCGTGTGTATATATATATTTAACCTACGCTTTTGCTGGACTATTCCTATGCTTTCTAAGCGTAGGTATAGGTTGATATCTACCTACGTTTTTTGCTGAACTATTCCTACACTTTGAAAGTATGGGGATAGGTCGAACTATACCTACGTTTCATAGAAATGTAGGTATAACCTATAGTCACGCAAGCAAGCGCCACGCTTTGAAAGCGTGGCAAGCAAACGTGGCTAAAGACTTTACCTACGTTTTTTGGACCTATACCTACGTTTTTTAAATGTAGGTAAAGGCCAGTTTTCTTGTAGTGCCTTATGTCTCTTTGGTTCTTTACTAGTAAGAGTTCTGCAGATCATTTTTCAAAAGGGTGAAATACTCACTCTCTAACTTTCATAATTTTTAAACCACATAATTTCCAGAATGCATTATCTAAATTCTTATACTAGAATAATCTGTGCTCAGTTTGCTTGATCAATGAAAGATTCATTAGTTTGTCAATCGGATTCCCTCTGCACTGTGATAATTTCCTTTGATCTTGGTATCTCTTTATCAGTCTTTTTGCTAATGGCAAAGGGGGAGAGCTTTTGATGAGCTTTAGATGGATAGCTGTGCAGATGAGCTTTAGATGGATAGTTGTGCATTAGGGGAGAAAAGTTAGATGATGCATTTTCTGCATAGTGTGCATATTTCTGGATGCTGCATTTTCTGCATAGTGTGCATATTTCTGGATCTTAAATAAAATCATTGATTGCCATTAAATTGTCATCAAAATGTAAGAGTGTTGCCATCATAAAAAGGGGAGAATGTTGTGGGGAGATTGTGTGGGATAATGTGTCTCATGTTATGTCTCCTTTGACTTGTCTCTCTAAATTTAATTTCTTATTAAGTTTTGATGATTGGCAATAATATATTTTGTCTTCTGATTTTTGATATTGGCAATAATGATATTCTGAATCCACTGTTCATTATGGCAACACTGTTAGCATTTTATAGCTTCATGGGCATATGAATTTCTGTTAAAAATAAGGTCGGTGCATGTTCATAAGTCCTGCATATAAAGGTCGATGCATGCATGTTGCATGTCTAGGCAGATGCAGGTCGGTGCACCTTTCGCTAGCACATGTGTAAGGTCAGTGCAGGTTTATATATAGTTATGTATACGGTCTATGCACATTTGCCTTAGCCATGTGTAAGGTCGGTGCATGTATTCACATAGTCATGTATAAGGTCGATGCACATACTGCCTTAGCCATCATAAGGTTAGAGCACTTTTTACATTCTGCAAAACAAGGTCGGTGCACATTGTGCCTTGTGCAAAACAAGGTCAGTGCACATTGTGGCTTGTGCAAAACATGGTCGATGCACATGTCATTTGCACACACTAAGGTTAGTGCACTTTTTCATTGTTGCATTTAGAGTCTGAGCATATACGACATTTAGAGTCTGAGCACATCTTTGCCTTTGTACATGCATAGCATAGGTCTATGCACATCCAAAGTTAATGCTTAATCTAAGGTCTATGCATATACCAGCTTGTGCATCTCTAGGGTCCATGCACATGCGGCACCAGGTCTGTGCATGCTTTCAGGACATAGCATATCCTGCATCATTTTGAACTAAGGTCTGTGCATCTTAGTCTGCTCTATTACCTATGTCATAACTCAAGTCTCATAGGCCAATGCATATTGAATATCTACCTACGCCGACAAAGTGTTTGATAAAATGCCTTTGTTCTAATTGGCAGGGACTTAAGTCACTAAAGGACCGAGGATCAAACATGTGAAAGGTAGCATGCCTTACACTTGGCATGGTCACGTGGCTTGAAGTCTTTAACCTTAGGCACATGATCCAAGTTATTGGCACGTGATCCAAGATAGGGATCTCGTCTGAAGATTCTGCCATGTGGATAGCGTAATTTCATATTCTGACACGTGGATATCGAGCAACGCATTCTTTCAAAACTTCTTGGGCGGGAATGTGTTTTCCACGTGCCCAATCTCTCACAAACCTATAAATAGAAGCCTGGTCGCTCAATTGATATACATATAGAGAAGCAGAAAGAAGGAGAGTATAGAGATCTGAGAGAGTTCCTGACAGAGAATAGAAGCTGAGAGAAGAAGATTGGGAAGAGCAGAAGATTTCAAAGATAGTGTTGCTGAAAAGAAAATAGAGTATCGTAGAGGTGATCTGAGAGAGAAGAGAGATTGAGTGAGATATTTCTGTACTAACTTCTGGATCAGATCCAGAGTCAGACTGCTCAATTGAAGAGCTACATTTTCATTTCTGTTCGTATTCTCTTTTGTTCTTTGATTTTTTTCTTTTTAAATCTCTTGTAAGCTGTGTATCAGCAGAGCAAGCTGTAAAGCTCAGCAGGCGAGGTTGAATCCTCGGACAGCAAGCTGTGAGGCTCAGCAGAGCAAGCTGTGAGGCTCAACGGTCTGGGATTTATTCTCCAAAGCTGTGGATTAGCAGTTTGTAGGGATATATTCCCCAAAGCTATGGATCAGCGGTTTACAAGTTGTTAGTCAGCAGAATCCTTACTCAATTGAGTAAGGGGTGGACGTAGATCTCTGGATTGAGACCGAACCAACTTAAAAACCTCTTTGCAGTGCGTGTGCTCTTGTGTGTGCTTCTACTCCTTATTCATACTACTACTCATTGAATGCTTTGAATAGATCTTTGAATTTTTGATAAATTTTTATCTATAATTAGATTAGTTCTTCAGTGGTATACCAAAAGGCTCAGTCAGAACACTGACCCTTGCGTGAGGAGTTCTCAGATCCAATCTCCGCCTAGTATCATACTGAAGCAACTGGTTATCTTGCTCATATCTGCTGGTGATAATTGAACTTCATTATATCTGTTTCATTACTTGTGGCAATTTTATTCTTAGCAGTTCATTTTATTCCGCACTAGTTTTTTAAACTGCTATAGATTGTGATATTTTGGGGTAGATCTATTCACCCCCCCTCTAGATCTGCTAGTCTTTCGACTCAACACCCATGACCAACCTGTTGGTCCCTGGGTAGGCGAGCGGACAAGAAGGGGGGGGTTGAATTGTCCCCCACGCGATATGGCAAATTAAAAACTTATGCAGCAGAATTAACAAGTTTAACGAGATTGATAGAAATAAACTAAGTAAGGACAAACACGTTCTCCCAATCTCGCCGTTCACACACGATCAAGATAAACAACGTTAACATTACAATCCCACGAACATACATACCACAAAGCAAACCACTGGACACAAGGATTTTTAAGGTGGTTCGGGACCACGACGGACTCCCTACGTCCACCCCTTACCAAATCAGTAAGGATTCACTCGCTAGATAAACCAGCACGGGGAAGACTCCCCAAACACAGAGCAAGGCTCCAATACACACGGGGATAAATCCTCAATACGGAGCAACGCTCCAACATACACACACACACACACACGGAGACGGACTCTCCAACACGATCCGACACCGGATCATAACACACATAAACTCGCTGCAATAAACGCAGCACAACGACACACACAGACGCGCTAGATCGTGAATCCAACAACACACGCACACACACACACTGCAACAACCGCAACACCGAAAGCACACGACCGTACGCAGACGGTCACACACACACACACACACACATGAATATCTCTATGAGTTGAGGAAATAAACACAAACACTCAAGATATGCTCAGATCTAAATAAAACCCATGAGAAACATCACAAATAGATAGGAATAAGATGTAGAAGTTGTCCCCCCTTCGATTTCCCAAGCCTATGGATGTTGATGCTTGATTCTCGGATTCGGATGATGACGATTCTTGTGTCCTCTTGTTCTTCTCGTCGATCCGCTCCTTTTCTTCTTCTTCCACGAACCCCGGAGGTACCTGGATGGAGATGAAAACCTTATAAAACCTTCTCCCACGTTCTTCTCTTCTGCTCCTTGGCCTTCTTCTCCTGCAAGATAGAAAGATTATCTTATTAGGGTTGGTTCTCCCCAAATTCGTAGCTCATATATAAACCCACACAAAATGTATGAACAGACCATTTAACCCTTGCCAAAACTATGTGAAACATGCCTAAAAATGCGTTGAGTAGTGGATGGCGGATCTAGAGGGGAGGGGTGAATAGATCTGCCCCTCTTTTCGCAGAACACCCCTATTTAAAGCTAGATAAAAAGGATAGCAACGGAATACAACTAGCTTAGCGTAGCACACAACGATTGGCTTAGCAGAATGTACAAGTAAAATAAAGATTGAACCTAAGCATACATCTAGCACAAAGCAATCGCACAATCAAACCATAACACACGAGATTTTAAGGTGGTTCGGACTAAATCCCCAGTCCTACGTCCACCCCTTACCAAACCCTGTGAGGCTTCACTAGTGCAGCGCACCAAATCGCAGATCGGAGAACTTCTGATTGTCTTCCTACTAACCACCGGTAGGGACGATAACACCGCAGATTGGATCACCTTCCAACTGCCTTCCTACTAACCGCGGTAGGGACGATTCACAGTTTCAATAACTTGAACAAAATGAAAAGAGAACAAGATGAAAATATTCAAATAAGATATAGAGATATGCTAGAATCGAAAAGATCTTGTCTGAAATGAAGGAGGTGAATCTGATGCTTCAGCAAGGGCTGCCTCTTTTTCTTCTTGTCTTCACACGATGTAGATCACCAACAAAGACTTCTTCTTCTTCGCAAAGCTTTCCTCTTGATTCAGCAACAATGGCTTCTTCTACCTTGTGAAATCAGCTTCCTTGGATCCCCTTGATAGCCTTGCTTGCTTGTACACTGCCTTAGAAGTTGCTAGCTTGGATATGAGCTTAAAACACCTTGGAATGAATGAAGAACTTCTACACGAAGTACTGTTCACGGCTACAGTACCCTCTTCTTCTTCCCTTGGACAGCCTCTCTTTGGTCTCCCTTGATCCATTAGGGTTTCTAACCCCTTTGTGTTGTTTTTATATCTCTTTGAATGGTCCATAGACAAGCCCTAGACCAGATCTACAAATCATGGTAGGTTGGGTGACTTTAGGATTAAACAAATCCAAGAAAGGGGCGGCCCACGTTGAGAAACACGAAGTCAACAATCGCTGCTTCTGTTTGGCAGACAGGTCGACACTTCGAGATGAAGTGTTGACACTTCTCAGCTTCACTGTGTTTACAATGCATTTTATTTGGCAGACAGGTCGACACTTCGAGATGAAGTGTCGACACTTCTTAGCTTCACTGTGTTTACAATGCATTCTGTTTGGCAGATAGGTCGACACTTCAAGATGAAGTGTCGACACTTCTGGGTGCCAGGGTGTGTGAAGTGTCAGCTCTTCTGTGCGAAGTGTCAGCACTTCTGTGAGAAGTGTCAGCACTTGTTGAAGCAAGCCTGTTGTTCTGATAGCCGTGACTCATCACATATGAAAGAAGCGATTTGAATGGATTTTCATCATTGCCTTGTTTTCCGTGCACTTGCATCTTGAGTGACATTTGCCTTGTTTTTCGTGCACTTACATCTTGAGTGACTTTTGCCTTATTTTTCGTGCACTTACATCTTGAGTGACTTTCAACATTGGATGACTTGATCCTTTGGATTATCTGTCAAGAGAACACATCAACCATCTGAGAATGAGACTTAGATTTGAACTCATAGTGTCATGGAGTTAAATGACTCATAATGTTAGGCATTATCAAAACTACAAATTGCCAAATGATCGCAGGATCACAACAGTCTCCCCCTTTTTGATGATGGCAACACTGTGAGTCATTATCTGGCAATAATGTCTAAGATGACAAATTTTATAACATATGCAGCTCAGGATACACAGTGATGATCAGAGCATGTGAATGCGGATATGTATGCATGGATGATCAGAGCATGTGAATGAATGTGAATGCTATTTAAGTTCCTCCTGATTATGGATGCCGCTCTCCCCCGTGAGTGTATGCATGATGAGGGTTCCCCCGTCTCACAAAGTTATTCTCCCCTGTCTCACAAAGTTAGTCTCCCCCTTTAACAACAGCAAAAAGAAGGGAAAAGGTAGAGACGGTGACAAATGTCTTAGAGATCAGAGCTGAATAGGAGTTTAGAGCAAGCCATTATATGCAGATCTGAAACATACCTTGAGCAATATACATGGTTCAAAGCTAATGAAATCTGAGATCAACAATAGAGTTCGAAAAGCATCTACATCCATGTTTTAATAGAAATGAACTAGAAGTGCATATCATGGCAGTGGTTAGCCTTCCTTTGGCTTATACATCCATATTCAATAACTTCATCGGGAATAACACAAACTAGTATTGAGGTTAAACAAGCATGACTAAAGCATGGAAATTTATGATTTGAGCACTATTTTTCATGATCTTTTGCATTTGTATGCACATGACTCATATTTTACGAGTAATCGAGTCTAGTACATGCCTCTTATCCGTAAGAATACATGTTATTTAGACGCCATTATTCCTAGGTATTTGGTAAGACTGACTGTTGTGCTTCAGTGTGAACAGAGATAGCAAAGTCACGTCATGACATATCTTATCTCATTTCTTTGATGAGGAGATATATTTCTCAGCAATTATGCCATTGCTCTGCCTAGAGTCCAATTTAATTAAGACATAGATACATGGGCACATCATGACATATCATTCTTCACTTGTTTGGAGGACGTGATATATTTCTCCGTGCAACAATATCATTGCTCTGGCTAATTGATTTTTAGGAATTCCAGCTCATCAAGGTGTTTAACAATAATACTAAGCTTTTGCATCTCAACCAACGTTGCTATGACGTTTGAATTTTTAGATTTCAGGATAGTCATTCAAGGCATAACATGCAATCTCTAGTTAAAGTCTATTAACACCACGGAACATAGATGATTTCAAAAAAATATATCAGAGCTTTAAAGAAATCATTAAATCTGAACCATTTTTATGGGATAGACAATCATCAGTTCATATAATAGAAAGCTCTTATGCCATAGTTCTGTCTGTTTCATGATCTCAGTTTCAGACTGGAAGCCATTGAAGTTCAGATGCAAGAGAGTAATAGTAGCAGCAAGACTCCCCCTAAGGATATGCAGTGGATGCATTCAAGGATGGTAACAGAATGAAGATGAAACATATGCATGAATGCTTTAAAAAAATAGCTCCCCCTTACTGTATGGCCTAAATGCGACAGTGACGCATGATACTTGACGGAGGTGTATCCTCACGCATGGTGAGTGCTTCTAGACAAGCATAACCTACCTTTCCACACTTCATCATTTAATATATCATGGCCATGCAAGAATGATGCTACACCACATGCAATGCATCGTGAACATGAATTCAACTTTAGTATGCAAGTACATGCAATGCTACACCACATGCAGAATGACATATTTACATATAAACAATGCATGAAAATCAATATGCAAAAACACACAACCAAATTGAAGAAGATCATCATTTCAATTTTTATTAGCCTGAGGTCTGCAAAGACCAAGCTCCCTTCTGAGTGTTGTAAACCTATCATTACACAAGGGCTTGGTGAAGATGTCAGCAATCTGATTTAGTGTATCAATAAAATATAGTTCAAAATTTTTCTTAAAGACCTCATCTCTAATGAAGTGATGCCTAATCTCAATATGCTTAGTCCTAGAGTGCTGGACTGGATTTTTTGCAAGGTTAATAGCACTCGTGTTATCACATAGAATCGGGACACAACCAAGATCCACTAAGTAGTCTTGGAGTTGGTGTTTAATGCACAACACTTGGGTGTCATAGCTCCCCGCAGCAATGTATTCTGCTTCTGCAGTTGAGAGGGCAACCGAGTGTTGTTTCTTGGAGGCCCACAAAACTAAACACCTGCCCAGAAACTGGCAATAGCCACTAGTACTCTTGCGATCCAGCTTGCATCCATCGTAGTCCGCATCAGAATAAGAAATAAGAGATAAATCACATGATGACGGATACCACAATCCCAAATCTTGAGTTCCGGTAAGATATCGAAGGATACGTTTGACGTCAGTCAAGTGGGATTCTCTAGAACTAACTTAAAATCTAGCACAGAGGCAAACATTAAACTGGATATCTGGTCAGAATGTAGTCAAATAAAGTAAGGAGCCGATCATACCTCTATAGATTTTTGCATCCACTAATTTACCATTTTCATCCGAATCCAGTGATGTTGTGGTGCTCATAGAAGTTACAATTACTTTACAACTTGTCATGTTGAATCTTTTCAGCAGCTCCTTGATGTATTTGACTTGACTTATGAAGCACCCATCTTCTCCTTGGTTGACCTGCAAACCGAGAAAAAATTAGAGTTCTCCCATTAGGCTCATTTCGAATTCGCTAGTCATGAGGTTAGCAAATTCCTCACACATTTCAGATTTAGTAGAACCAAACATAATATTATCAACATAAATTTGAACAATCAATATGTTCTTACCTTATTTCTTGGTGAAAAGTGTTTGGTCTACCTTACCTCGTGTGTACCCTTTCTCAATGAGGAACGAGCTTAGTCTATCATACCAAGCTCTTAGTGCTTGCTTCAAGCCATAAAGCGTCCTGTCTAACTTGTATACAAAATCTTCATGGTTAGAGTTCTCAAAACCAGGGGGCTGCTCAATATAGACTTCTTCTTTGATCAAACCATTCAAGAAAGCACTTTTTACATCCATTTGATACAACTTTATTCTAAGGGAGCATGCAAAGGCAAGTAAAATTTTGATGGCCTCAAGTCTGGCTACTGGGGTATAATATTCTTCAAAGTCTACCCCAAACTCTTGATTATACCCTTGAGCGATCAATCTAGACTTGTTTCTTATTATCTTGCCATCCTCACTGAGTTTGTTCCTAAAGACCCATTTAGTGCCTATGACAGATTGTGATGATGGTCTAGGAACAAGATGCCAAACTTTGTTTCTTTCAAACTGGTTTAATTCGTCTTGCATTGAGTTTATCCACTTTTCATCTTTTAATGTTTCATCAATATTTTTGGGTTCAATCTGGGAGATAAGAGCAAGATGAGCTAATTCATCCACAATTCTAAAATGTGATCGAGTTCTAGGTGGATCATTCAAGCTTCCAATGACATTTTCTAAAGGATGATCCTTAAGAATGCTAATATCTGTAGAATCATTACCTTCTCCTGGAGCTTGATCCCTTGCATTACTTGATTCAGCTAGGTCACCATCTTCTCTTGTTTGTTCTTGTGGAGGATCATTCTTTTCCTTCATGCTTAGGAATTCTCCGTCTTCATCATTTTTCCTGCAATAGTTATCATTTTTAGAATCATCATGATATTCATCAAAGGAGACATGGGGTGATTCTTCCATAGTTTGACTCTTAATGTTGTAAATTCTATAAGCCCTAGATCTATCAGAATATCCAAGGAATATACCTTCATCGCTCTTGGGCTCGAATTTATCAAATTCTCTTTTATCATTATTGTGGATGAAACATTTAGACCCAGACACTTTCATGTGTGAAAGAGAGGGCTTATTACCTTTCAACAACTCATAAGGAGTCTTTTTGGTGTGTGGCCTTACCATAGATCAGTTGATAATGTAACAAGCTGTGTTTACCGCCTCAGCCCAAAACTTCCTTGGGAGTGTTCTAGCCATCTCTATGAGTGTTCGATTCCTTCTTTCAAATACACCATTTTGCTCAGGGGTTCTTGGTGATGAAAATCGATGTGAAATGCCTTCAGCCTTGCAAAGATTATAGAATTCAGTTTTTTCAAATTCACCACCATGATCAGATTGAAGGTTGGAGATTTTGAACTCACCGTCTTGTTTTGTCTTCATATAGAGTGCCTGAAACTCATCAAAAGTATCATTTTTATGTGTGAGAAAGAAAATCCATGTGAACCTAGAGAAATCACCCATCAAGACATATCCATATTTTCTACCACTTAAATTAGCAGTTCTGGTTGGACCAAACAAGTCCATGTGAATCAGCTCGAGTGGTTTGGATGACATATTTGCAGATCTAGCCTTAAAGGATTTTCTTGTTTGTTTACCTAGGGCACATGCATCACACAATTTGTTTTCTTGTTTAAAAGATAGTTCAGGCAAACCTTTCACCATTGAATGCTTCAAAAGTTTATGTAAGACATTGTAGCTAGCATGTCCTAGTCTACGATGCCATAATCATGCAAGCTCAGACTTTGGTACAGCAAGACGGAGGTTTATGTGAGCAGGATCATCTAAGTCAATCAAGTAAACATTGTTGACTCTTTTACCAGAAAATTTTACCTTGTCAGATTTTGGTTCAAGGATTCTACATTCATGAGAGTCAAACAACACTTTGTGACCTTTATCACACAATTGACTTATACTGAGCAAGTTGTATTTCAAACTTTCAACTAGCAACACGTTTCCAATGGAGTTGGAGAGGTTCTTACCTACATTACCTGTTCCAGTGATTCTTCCTTTGTTGTTCCCTCCAAATGTGACGTGTCCTCCTTCCTTTTTCTCCAAGAGATAAAATTTTATTTTATCTCCAGTCATGTGTCTTGAACAGCCGCTATCAAGGTACCACCGGTTATGCATGGCTGCAAGACACTCCTGCACAAGGAAATAAGGAATAGGGTTTGGAACCTATTAAAACTTGGGTCCCACATACTTCTTCAGATTTTCAAAACATGATGCCATCTCTTTTGGAATCCAAACCTTCCTTGTATTCATGTTTTCTTTGCTTAGTGTAGGGATTTGATTTTTCTTTTCAGCTTTGACATTCACTTTCTGTTTAGAGGCTCTTTGTTAGATTTTATGGATGTTTGAGGAAGTTTACTTCTTAAACCATTGAGGCCACTGGTTGATTTTGAGTTGAAAGTGATTGTTTTACCACCTAGGGGATTGAGGCTTATAGGATTGATGCACAAAGGAATCACAATTGCCCCAAAAGCAAGGTGGTGTCGACCTGTATGAATGGGAGTGTCGACCTATCCTACGTGCAACCCAGTTATAGTGGCATCTAGAAGGCTGAGCGGGTGATGGCCAATGAAGTGTTGACCTATGCTGTGGGGAAGGTTGACTTTTCTTAGGCTTTTAAGCAATCTTTTTGGGAATTTCAGTGGCTTCCTCTTCAACTTTTTCTTTTCCTTTGGGTGTTGTGTTTGAGGTAGAGGCATCAGAAGAGGAAACAAATGTGACAATTTTTAACCCAATTGGCCTTTTGTTTGTGGGATTAAAACCCAACCCTTCCTTGCTGAAATTCATTCTAGTACCTAGCAATGCATCTAGGTTTTCTCTTCCATCTATAAACTTTTCTAATGATTGTTGTTTATCCTTCAACTCTTTTTGTAGGTTTTCAATGTTTTGAAGGAGTTGAGTGTTGACTTGTTTGACAGCTTCATATTTCTCATTACTCAATTTGTTGTCCTTTTCATAGGTTTGCATTTTTAGCTTCATGCTATCAATCTCATTTCTTAAGTCTTCATTTTTAGTTTCCAAGTCAGCCATTTCTTTTCTTCCTTCTTCCAAGTTCTCAATCATTTTCTTAAGGTCTTCAATTTCAGTTTCAAGTGAAGCAGTTTTATGATTCATATCATGATCATGCGCAAACTGAGTTAATTTTCTTTTTCAAAGATTTATTCTCCTTTTTGTACATGTCATATTTCTTCATGAGCTATATATATGCTTCCTCCCAATCATCAATTGTGAAATTTTCAAATGAAGAGTGTACCTAAGTTTCTTCGTCACCTCTGGCCATGAGATAAAGATCTTCTTTTTCTTTGTCCGAGAAGTTGGTTCCATCATCACTTTCTTCTTCATCGCTCCATGTGGACACCATGGCATTGTTCTTCTTTTTGCCCTTCTATTTGTCAGCTTTTCTGATTTTTTTCGGACATTCAGTCTTGAAATGCCCTGGTTTGTTGCAAGAATAACAAACGATCTTGTCAGCTTTCTTAAAGTTTTTAGAATTAGATTTGAAACCTTTCCTTACCTGTGACCTTCCTCTCATGAAGCTCTTACCTTCTTTTCTCAGAAATTTTCTGAACTTACGTGTGAGCATGGCTACGTCATCCTCATCTCGCTCACTTGCAGAAGCCTTGCCTTCATCAAAAGTGCTTTCACCGCTGGGTCCTGCTTTAAGAGCTAGGGACTTTTTCTTAGGTACCTCAGCCTCTTTGTTCTTTAGGTTGATCTCATAGGTCATCAATGACCCAATGAGTTCATCTACCTTAGTAGTTACGAGATCTCTGTATTCTTCAACCACGGAAGCCTTCGTGTGCCATGCTGGGGTCAGTGATCTGAGAATCTTCCTTACAATTTTTTGCTCTAAATATTTCTTTCCAAGATCAGTTAGACTATTAGTAAGCATAGTTAAGTGAGCATACATGTCTTGAATTGACTCATCAGGCCTCATCCTGAACATTTCATATTCAGAAACTAAAATGTTGGCTTTTGTTTCTCGTACCTAAGAGGTTCCTTCATAAATCACTTCTAACCTGTCCCACATTTCTTTTGCAGTTGCGCAGGTAGCCACTCTTGAGAATTCTACTGGATGGAGTGAGCATTGCATGAAGTGTCTAGCACTCCAGTTGACAGTGGATTTTTTTATTTGTTCTTTGGTCCACAATTCCTCATCATCCGTAAGCTCATACGGACCATTGCTGATCACTCGTCAGAGTTCGTAATCTTGGGCGCGAATGAACACCTGCATACGTTGTTTCCAATAAGGATAATTAGTTCCAGTGAAATAAGGAGGCCTATTCACAGGATGTCCTTCAGGTAATAAACCCTTGGACGACAATCCACCATTTTTCTCAAGGTCGTTGGACCCCATAATGAGAGATTAGGCTTTGATACCACTTGTTGAGTAGTGGATGGCGGATCTAGAGGGGAGGGGTGAATAGATCTACCCCTCTTTTCGCAGAACACCCCTATTTAAAGCTAGATAAAAAGGATAGCAATGGAATACAACTAGCTTAGCGTAGCACACAATGATTGGCTTAGCAGAATGCACAAGTAAAATAAAGAATGAACCTAAGCATGCATCTAGCACAAAGTAATTGCACAATCAAACCATAACACATGAGATTTTAAGGTGGTTCAGACTGAATCTCCAGTCCTACGTCCACCCCTCACCAAACCCGGTGAGGCTTCACTAGTGCAACGCACCAAATCGCAGATCGGAGAACTTCCGATTGCCTTCCTACTAACCACCGGTAGGGACGACAACACTGCAGATTGGATCACCTTCCAACTGCCTTCCTACTAACCGCGGTAGGGATGATTCACAGTTTCAATAACTTGAACAAAATGAACAGAGAACAAGATGAAAATATTCAAATAAGATATGGAGATATACTAGAATCGAAAAGATCTTGTCTGAAATGAAGGAGGTGAATCTGATGCTTTAGCAAGGTCTGCCTCTTTTTCTTCTTGTCTTCACACGATGTAGATCACCAACAAAGGCTTCTTCTTCTTCGCAAAGCTCTCCTCTTGATTCAGCAGCAATGGCTTCTTCTACCTTGTGAAATCAGCTTCCTTGGATCCCCTTGATAGCCTTGCTTACTTGTACACTGCCTTGGAAGTTGCTAGCTTGGATATGAGCTTAAAACACCTTGGAATGGATGAAGAACTTCTGCACGAAGTACTATTCACTGCTACAGTACCCTCTTCTTCTTTCCTTGGAAAGCCTCCTCTAGCCTCTCTTTGATCTCCCTTGATCCATTAGGGTTTCTAACCCCTTTGTGTTGTTTTTATATCTCTTTGAATGGTCCATAGACAAGCCCTAGACCAGATCTACAAATCATGGTAGGTTGGGTGACTTTAGGATTAAACAAATCCAAGAAAAGGGGCGGCCCACGTTGAGAAACACGAAGTCAACAATCGCTGCTTCTGTTTGGCAGACAGGTCGACACTTCGAGATGAAGTGTTGACACTTCTCAGCTTCACTGTGTTTACAATGCATTTTATTTGGCAGACAGGTCGACACTTCGAGATGAAGTGTCGACACTTCTTAGCTTCACTGTGTTTACAATGCATTCTGTTTGGCAGATAGGTCGACACTTCAAGATGAAGTGTCGACACTTCTGGGTGTCTGTGTGAAGTGTCAGCTCTTCTGTGCGAAGTGTCAGCACTTCTGTGAGAAGTGTCAGCACTTCTTGAAGCTAGCATGTTGTTCTGATAGCCGTGACTCTTCACATATGAAAGAAGCGATTTGAAGGAATTTTTATCATTGCCTTGTTTTCCATGCACTTGCATCTTGAGTGACTTTTACCTGGTTTTCCGTGCACTTACATCTTGAGTGACTTTTGCCTGGTTTTCCTTGCACTTACATCTTGAGTGACTTTCAACCTTGGATGGCTTGCTCCTTTGGATTTATCTATCAAGAGAACACATCAACCATCTGAGAATGAGAGTTAGAATTGAACTCATAGTGTCATGGAGTTAAATGACTCATAATGTTAGACATTATCAAAACTACAAATTGCCAAATGATCGCAGGGGCACAACAACATGTATATCATAACCCTAGGGGCAAGTGGGTAAAAGTAGAGCACAAATGGATTGTGTTTAGATGATTTTCGGATCCACGTTTTTGGGTTTTCGCCGCGAACGGTCGACCTAAGATTGTGGGCGGTCGACCTAAGTTTTTACAAAGTTGACCCAGTCAGCCCTGGGAAGTTCGGTCGACCGAACTCCCCAGTTCGGTCGACCAGTCATTCCAAAATGTGCAAAGTTCAGTCCTGTTAATCCTCAGTTGCCCAAGCTAGTCAGAGTGATCAATCCCCTCTGATCTTGGAGGGTTTATACTGAAGATCTTAACCTGCAAAACCATGAGAAAAATGATTAGAACAATATCTCAATAATCCAAATGATAAATGCATGAACTTCATACAAAACATTAAGAACAAGTAAGAGATAAGTATGAAAACCCTTTTAGCATCCTTCAATCCATTGACCAAAGATGAAGCCATTTCACACATTAGATGGGCATAAAGAAACCAATTTCAAAGATTAATGTGAATGTTTTAAGCACATCATGACCATTGACAAAACATCAAATGAAGTTATGTTCAAAATGAGATGAACTCAAAAGAGACTTTCATTTGTGAAAAACCCAGCATCCATCAAATCTTCCACTCACAGCAAACCATGAGACTCAAGCATCACACATACATGCCACTAAGATTAATATGAATGATATGCATTGTAGCCCTTGAAAACACAAGTCTTACACCCAAACAACAAGAGCTAATGACTATGAGGTTGTACACAATGAATGATCTCTGCCAAACTTTATGTGAAATTCTTAAGGACATTGTGAACCTCAAAAGCCATGAATGAACTGTATTAAGGAAGGCTATGTGAAGTGCACATGGTGAGATTGATGTTATGACAAAGTAAAAATCTTACCAATGGTTCTTGACAGATTAGACATGACGTATACCACCTATTTCATATTGTAGAAAGCAAGGTGCTTGACCACACACTTGTTTTACCTTCCAAATGACCGCCATGAGATTTGATCCTACAATTCAAAATAGTCAAGTCAATACATCATGAGTTGCACAAAGACTTGTTCAATCATAAAAGGCTTTGAAGCCTCTTGACAACCCAAGTTTTCTTCAACCAAAAACCAACTCCAAATAGTCATGCAATCAAACAACATGTCTCAAAATGCATGATGGAAATGCATGTAAATCACATTAACAATTTGATCATTCTTCTCAAGGTTCAATCAAGACATGAGCTAGATTGCAAACACTTTACAATCTATCCATGCAACATGTATATGCAACATTTAAACCATTTATAGTCTCGACCATATTTGAACATCAATAGCACAGATGCCCATATGAAACACATGCAAGGATAGCAAATATCATAAGTGCTATCATGAGTGACACAATCATCAAAAGTATATGCAAGCATACACAAAGTTTAGTTATCATCAAAAACATAAACATATGTAAGGCACACATCAATCTCCCCTTTTTGATGATGACAAACTTTGTGACTGACTTAGACAGATCATAGACTTTCACATTCTTTCTCCCCCTTTGATATCATCAAAAAGTGGGAGGAAGGTAATGAAGTTCAAATTTCAGCAAGGTAGATTCATGAATCAATAAGAGCTCACTTCAAAGGTTCAAATGAGGCAATATCAAAGCAAAGATAAGATGATCAAAATGTGTTGATTCTTGTGTTTCCAATTATTGGTGATGGAGATGATAGGTGTGTAGACTTACGACTTGCAGACTAAGTAAACACATCAAGATAATACCACGGAAGGCCTAAAGCCCATTTCAGATTTTCACAATATGCAATGGCAAGGCAAAGACAAGATTTTTCTTTAATTTCGAAATTTTTAGATTTTCCTTGATTTTTAGATTTTCAGATTTTTCTGGTGAAATGCATAAAAACTCATAAATGCATGCAAGCGATGACACACCAAGTGAATTTGTTTTTGATTTTCAAATTTTTAAATTTTAGTTTTCTATTAATATGCATAAAGTTAGATGCTAACAAAAGAGGGCACATGAATGCATGTAATGTAACCAAACAGATACGTATATATACATGCAACATAGCTCCCCCTCTTTATTTAAAGAGATGGAATATGTGTACGAAAAGTGCAGGTGAGTCAATACATCCAGAATGTTCAAGTATAACACCTAGTCGATTGTGCAATCACACAGAAGAGTTATGCAATGGTTAAAGCAGTCAATCAATTTTTTGAATACATATTAACTCAAATTTCCATATGTGTAAGTGAATAACATGAAAATAGACTGTTGCAATATGGATATTCAGATTTTCTGATCAACACAAAGAGAGATTTTACATATTGCACTTCAATTTATGAGAACAACGTATTGGAGGCTACGCTCTGTCACAAAGAATTTTTTAGAATTTTTCAATTCAAAAATTTTCATAATGACAATCAGAATTTTGCAAGAGTGATCAAGTTCAAATATTCCTTTTTACGCGAGTAGACACATGGAGCTCATGCCAGACTCCCCGGTTACTCAGAATATTGACCATTTCACTTCATTTTGAGCAGAGATACTATAGTAGAACATTTTTATGAAATGAATCACATCACGTCTCAGGTGACATGTGCCCAATTTACTTAGTGAGACTAAACATTACTCTGCCTTTATTTCAGATTTTTTTTGAAGAAATAGGCAGGCAGCTTTTTCCTCAACTGTCTCTTTAATATTCATGCAACAAGTAAATATGTCTAGAGTGTTGAAAAGAAATTCATATATCTTTATCTTTAACACTCATTTTCACATCTTGTGTATGAAGTGTGTAAATTTGATTCATCATGTATACCGAAAATTTCATGAACACACAACAGTGCAGCTCCCCCGAAATAGATGCACTTATCCTCTCTTTACTCCCCCAAGTGTATTGACAAGAAACACTCCAGTGATGACTCAAAAGTAACATTACTTAGTAAGAATTATGAGGTCTTAGAAATTCCAAGGATGGAGGTGAGTAACATATATAAGATGCAAGCACACAATTTGAAAGATATGCAATGTGCAATGTAAAATGCAGAATGCATTATGAATGCAAAATTTCAGATTTTTATTTGAATGACCTAAATACAATGCAAAGTGGAAGACGTAGCATGGATGTAAATTACAAATTTTCAGTTTTTCATTTGGATGATCTAAATGCACCTAATGCATGCAACCTATAACTATATGAGAATGGATTGCAAGATGCAAAAGCAAGATGGGAAGGCTTGATTTTCAGAACATTTGTCAGATTCCACAAGAGGGCATTCAGTTTTGAAAGATGAACAACAAGCATTTTCCATCACATGGCCTTTATGAGCAAGGGTGCAGGAATGATCAAAATTAAGCAATGCAACCCAATTATTTTTTTTTTAAAAAAGCTGTTCAAAAATAGATTTCCAATAGCATTTCAAAAGTTTAGAAAAACATCCACAAGCGAGCCAGATTTTTCAATGACTTTTCAAAATAAAAGAATCCAATGACAAGATAGCCATTTGATTTCTCCAAGTTTTGGTACAAGGCGGAGTTTGAGGTCCGAAGACCCGACTCACACATGGTGAGAGTTTTCAGATGGACGTAATCTACCTTTCCACTACACACCATTTTAGATACCAGATATGCAGTTAAGCTCAAATGTGATCCAAGACATATAGTTTTAATCAAGAGTTGGTCAAATAATCATTTGGACATTCTCGGTACAGCTGAGTAAAAGAACAACAGTTCAAGATTTTTCCGACACAATACTTGTCATATGAACAATATCACCTAATGCCATAAGCCAATGCATGAAATTTCATTTCTATAGCGAAAGGTTGAGTTACTTTAGTTCAGCAGGTAGTACCAAATGCCTTCAAGCATCAAAATCACTAACCTCATGAAGGTCAGTATTTTAGATTTTTGTTTTCTTACCTTCGCCTTGAGAATCCCTTATTTGTCTCAATTTCTTCATTGCCCTCAAGTCACTCCTGTAATTAAGGTTCTCATTTTGCAGATTTTGGTACCCAGGCTTTCTTGGATCCCTGGGGTTCAGCAACACCTTTGAGAGGTGCATTCCACAGTCTCACACATGCAAATATCAAGTTTCATCAACAATATATATGCATGAGAATGGATATGCATTCTAATATGAGAAGCAAGTTTTTTTTTTAAATTTGTGCAAGATAGTGTATGAGAGTTTATGCAGACTCAATGTATGCAATTCTTTGAATAGGCCAGCATTTTTCATCATAGACATTAGCACAAGATGATATTTCTTACAAATGAGCCTTAGCTTTGAGCATATATCAACCAGCTAACAGCTCCCCCTCACCATGTGCATGAATTACACAAATGATGTTTTAACAGAAAAACATGCATCCTATGACTTATATGAACAAGTGACTCATGGTACTAGGCGGAGACACATTCTCACGCATGGTGATAGATTTCTGTCAAGAATGACCTACCCTTCCTCAAGTCACCATTTAATATACCATGAAGTCATGCAATGACGATCAGATGGATGAATATTCAGTTTCATGAAATGCAATCATGCACTGGTGATTCATGAAAGATGCAATGCATTCTAATAAAAAAATATTTTTTAATGAAAATTTTATTAATGGAGTTTCGGTTAAAATAAATTTGAGTTTAACAAAAAACTCAAAAATTTATTTTCAATACATGTGCCTTGAGCATACATCATCTTCCAAGCCTTCCACTTGACCTCAAGGCAACGCTACAACAAAGTTCTCATTCAACAAGCTCCCCTTCAACAAGATACTATATGACAAGTGATATACTCAAAGATATGCAAACAACTATGAATGGAATGCATATACAACATATGCATTATCACATAAGATTCAGCACAAAGCAAATCAAGACATAGCACCTTTTCTAGAGAAGTGAGAGGGATATCACCTGAGCGTTCAGATTCCATTTTTGGTTTTTCTTTTAACCTGACTTATGCCACTTGGCTCGTGTGCCTTACCTTCTTGACTAAAAACATGTTTCATGCTTCATATTTCCAAGGCACACCTGCAAAATATATTTCTCATTTGGTATTCTTAGGTACCCAAATCCTTTTGGGTCCTTGTGGGTTAGCAGCAACATTGGCATGTGGTTTCCAATTTTTGACAACATTCAAATCATCAATTTTCATAAAAAAATAATCATACATCATATGTCCAGATTTACCATAATAATTACAGCATGACTTTGAATACTTAAAAGCGTGAGAATTTTTTGAAGCATGTGACTTTTTGTTCCAATATTGTTTTCAATTGGCAAGAGATGTGTTAAACACATTAGAGATCCTAGGTCGACCTTCCCTTGATTTTGGTTGAGGATAATGAGTCCAGAACACAGGATGTGTTGACACCATAGGTTCGTAGTGTTGTTTAGCCTTGGGATGCGTCGACCTACCCTTACCTTTTCCATTGTTCATTCTTTTCCTGCATGCTTCTAAATCATCATTCTTCATTGTAAACCAATCATGCATGACATGTCCATATCTTCCACAATAAAAACATGAGATTTTCTTTCTAAGTGGATGTGTGTGTGTGGTAGAAGTATGTTTAACATGCATAGTGGTGCTAGCAGTATTTTTAGATTTTTGATGCAAATTGATTTTCTGATTTTTATTTTCTTTTTGAATCACTTGGACAGAAGACTGCTTTGAGGGTAAAGTAGAGGTATTGGCTATATTTGAACTATGAACAAAAGAAGTAGTTACCTTATTTGCAAAAGACTTCTTCGTTACAGGATTATAGCCAAGCCCTTCCCTTTGAGAATTGACTTTCATGCCCAAAAGTTTATCCAGATTATTTTGACTATCCACGAATCTAGACAAAGAATTATGCAAGTCCTGGATTTCACTTTCTAAAGATGTGATATGCAATTCAGTATTGGAAAATTCTTCTTCACAAGTAGAAAGGCTAACATTCAACACTGCATTGGTAGTCTTAAGACATTCTACTTCTTGCTTCAATTCATCCACATTTTTACATGTACTTGTTGGATTAGGTGGAAGGTCAAACTAGAGGGGAGGGGTGAATAGGTTGACCCTTTAAAAAAATAATGCAAGATCACACTTGCTTTAGAAAGCAGAATGCTAATTAGAAGTTCAGTAAACAGACAGTATGAAGATCGAGCCTAATCAAACATCTAATGATAGGTGGATAAAATAAGAAAGCAAACCACAAGAGGAACACAGATTTTTATGGTGGTTCGGTCTCCCTGTGGAGACCTACGTCCACCCCTCACTAAACCAGTGAGGATCCCTGCTGAGCTTTACAGCTTAGCTACACCGACGAACTACCTCCTCAAACAACGCTGAGCAGTACAGCTTGACTTAACCAGAGGAACAGATCCTCTAAACCGCTGACGAACAGCTTGCAGGCAACACGCCCAATCGCCCTTGATCCAAGCACAATCTGCTGGATCAAACCCCTCCCTCTACTCAAACCAGTATGAGGGAGACACAATGTAACAATGTTATAATTGAAAAACAGAAGCAATAAATGAAATCACTCAAAGATGGAGGGACATCTCCAGATCTGTGATGCTGTTGGATCTCAAGCTCGAACTCAGATGCTGGAGGAAGATGTTTCAACGATCAGCTGGCCTTCTCGTTCTGAAGGGTAGATGGACTCGCACTTATCCACTGCCACTGGATCTTCTTCTAATCGTCAGTGTATGCAGCAAGGTACCAGCAGGAAGACGATGAACTCCGTGATTCTTCTCAAGGGCTTCACCCTCTCTCTGGTTCGACTCTACTCTCCGAAAACCTTCTTCAATGTTTTTCCGTTTACGCGCTCACTTCCAGATCCATGTAATATATACGTCTAGTGGGCCCCAACCAGATTTTCTGGTTAGCCCAATGATCGCTCTGCATAGAGCCTTCTGGAATCGAGAGGAAAAACCAGATCGTAAGCGCTTTTGGCTGATGTGGCCTTTGACGTCACTTACGATTGGGGTCCACCCAACTAATCTCGTAAGTAGTTCATATGGCGTCAACCCATTGAGTTCACGAGGTTGACGCAGCCTTGAAATCCCTCACATGGCTTTGAATGTAATGCTGGATGCGTTGACGCATGGGGTCACTGCGTCAACCCACTGAACTGTCCTAGAGCCAATTTCATATTCAGAGTGAACTGCTAGGTCGACGCTATCATGCTGTAGCGTTGACGCACTGGGTTATTCCAGTGAACCCATAACTCTGCCTTTTTAACTGCTACGTCGACGCTGCTCTACTGTGACGTTGACGCAGTGAAGTAGATCTATGAGTGCCTCTGCTTCTTAAGCTGATGCGTCGACGCTGCAATAGTGTGGCGTTGACGCACTGAGATTATATCAGTGACTTATGATTTTGCCTCTTCAACTGATGCGTGGACGCCTTGAACTCCCAGCGTCGACCCTGTTCCTTTCTTGCATCAAAGATGAACCAGATGGAAGCGTTACTGAATCAAGATTTAATTCAACATTTTGAGTTGAATTCAGCATTCACATCTCATGGTTGTCATCATCAAAACCAGGGGCACAACAATCTCCCCCTTTTTGATGATGGCAACTATGAGGTGAATGCCATTGCATCTAAATAAGAATGTATCATTCAGATCAAACAAGAAAGTTCAGATCAAATAAAGAGTTCGCTTCAGAGGCTAAAACACCAGTTTTTGTTATTCAGTTAAGCTCAAGGTTTTACATCAAACAAAAAGACAGAAAAGGGAAACTACAGTCAGTCAACACATTTGATGCAGATGTAATGTAGTTCTAGACTGGACTCCAACTTGAGTTCATTTCTCTCCCCCTTTGACATCATCAGGAAGGGGAGTAGATGAGGAAGACTGAAGTACAGTTGCAGACACAATATCCAACTGTTGCTGAAGCTGAGCCATGGATGCTGCCATAGTGTCCATCCGTTCAGAAAGCAGCTGATCTCTGTTCACCACAAACTTGTGGTATTCTTTGACCTTGGTAGAAATACCATCAAACCAGTTGTGTAATATATCAAACAGATAGTCCACCTGAGCTTTCTGCTGAGATCCCCATTCAGGTGCAGAGGAGGATGCTTCTATTGGTGGAGGGCAGTACACATCACGCTGATCTTCAATTGTGGGTGGGAAGTTTTCTTTTAGAATATGCAACACATCCACAACCTCATCACCGACTAGAGTGGTTCGTTCAAACAGTTTAGCAATGTTCTAACCAAAAGATGTAATCTTTTCAAACAGGGTTTGAACGTTTTCACTGAACTCATTGTTCTTGTCAATCAGGGTGGAATATTTCAAGTTCAACTTGGATTGGTTTTCCCTGACATCATAGTTGTATGTCTGTACACTATGTATCCTGTTCAAACATTGTTGATGCAAGCTTTGTAAGTTACGCATGACTGAACCAGCTTTCTGACAAGCTTGAAGAAGAGATTCCATAAATTCATGAAGCTTCTTGTCTGACTTGAATTTATCACGTGTAAACTTTTCCCATCTGCTATCCAATTTCTGTTCAAGGTGTGACAGCCTCATATCCGTTGTTGAACTTAGGTGCATTATGGAAGAGTCAATGCTTTTGAATTTCATTTCCAAAAATTGAATGAGTGTAGGATTGATGCCATAAAAATCATTATGAGAGTTAGCTGGAATCTCCTCATAAGTAGATGCAGGTCCCCTTGGTGGAAAGGGTTCTGGAAGAGGACCTTGTACTATGACAAGCTCTCTGGAAGCAACAGGAAACACAGGAGTATCATCTTGTACATTGTAATCATCCTAGATATTGATGAAATCTTGGTAGTCCATTCTGGCTGAACTAGCTTCAGGTCTATCTTCCCTAGCCTCTGGTCTTTCCATTCTGTGTAGACTGGCCTCTTGCTGATTTTGTGTGTCAGTTCTTACTTCTTGACTAGTTTCCACTGAGGCAGATACAGGTTTCTGACTTGGCAGAACCCTGACTGGCTGTCCATTTATGACTTTAAATCCCATGAATTTCCGAATGTAGGAAAGGGAGTATATGTTTCCTTTAGGAATATTCAGTTTCTTCTCATCTCCAAAATATACTCCAACTTTTCGAAATATGGCAGTCAATGGAGCAGCATATGGGAGTGTCATAGATTGTGTTAAACAAGATCCCATAGTCTGAATGATTACATCTGACAATGAAATGTTTATCTTTTTCAGCATGCAATACAGTAAAAATCTCTGCATCTCAGTGACCCGTTCCCTACCACTGCTCTGAGGTGTTATCATCGATGTACAAATATGGTGCAGCAGTCTATTGAATGGAGGGAATCTATTTGCTTTAAGACTAGATAAAAAGGTCTCCCGGACGTCTGTAGGATCACTGGGTTTGTCAGACAGAAGAGCATAAGCTGCATGTTCATCAAACTGAAAATTGTGTAGCTGAACCCCATTCATTGGTATTTTCCAAGCTATGGCAAACAGTTTGTTTGTCAATTCAAAACTAACATTCCTGACAGTTGAAGAAATTTTGGGGATCTGAGGTTCATACTTCAAATTGTGATAAAATTCCCGAACTAGGGTGGGGTAATAAATCTTATGATTTGTAACGAAAGACCACCAACCCTGATAATCCAAAGTAGGGAATAGTTGCGGAAAAACTTCAAGCATCTCAACGTCGGTAGCAACAATATACCGTGGAATAAGGACTTTCAGAGGTTCTTCCACATTGATGGTGAGAGAGGGATCAGAAGACCTTGCATGTGAACTGGTGACACCTTTCTTTCCCTTCGCAGCACCTGAAGATGTAACCTGCTCCTCTGCTCTTACGGTAGAGAGCGTTCTCTTTTTGGTTGGCGGGCTGGGATGAAGACGACATTTTCGAAGAGATAACTCAATCTCTTTGCCATTCAGTTTCCTTGGAGCTGAAGGAGACAGTATCTCCTCTGAAGGATCTGCCACGCCCTTGTCTTTGCCCTTCTGCGTTACTGCCCTTGTCGTTGCCGGTGAGCTTTTCTCTTTTCCTTTCCGTTGTGGTGGAGCTGACTGAGACGGCGTCTTCTCTTGAAATTTGGTTCGAGACTCAATCATGCCCGTAGCAAGGATGGGATCTCTTCTCTTTAGACCCTTCTTGTTCTTCCCCTTCTTCACTTGTTCTGGAGGCGCCATGGCAGCGAGAATCAAACGGGAACAAGAGAGAAGATGCGGAGAGGTAGAAGCCCACTAGGTTTTGGAAAGAGCTACGGAGATGGCAGCGTTTACACTGCGGGATTTTAAAGAGTGAGACGACTCAAGTTCAAATCGAAAAGGCGAACCGGTTCACTATGCTGAACCGGACTGGGAAGAATTTGAAGTTATTGCATGACTGCGTTGACGCAGTAAGGCACTAGAGTGATTTGATATTTAGGACTCTATATGCCCTAGAGTGATTTAAATAACCTAGAAATATGGCTGGTTCACTCTTAGGTTCAAATTTATCTAGGTCCTGTTTGTGATTATTTTGAACAAAACATTTAGACCCAAAAACTCTGAAATGTATAATAGAAGGCTTCTTACCTTTCAACAATTCATATGGAGTCTTTTTGGACAAAGGCCTTACCATTGCCTGGTTTACAATGTAGCAAGCTGTATTTATCGCCTCCGCCCAGAACTTCCTTGGGAGTTGTCCTTCGATCAACATTGTTCTAGCCATCTCAACAAGGGTTCTGTTTCTTCTTTCCACCACTCCATTCTGTTCAGGAGTTCTTGGAGATGAGAACTTGTGAGATATTCCCATTGCCCTGCAAAAACCATCAAATTTTGAATTTTCAAATTCTCCTCCATGATCTGACATGATAGATGAAATAGTATACTTACCATCCTGCTGAACTTTCCTGAAGAATGCCTGAAATTCTTCAAATGCATCATTCTTATGAGTTAAAAAGAATACCCAAGTAAACCTAGAAAAGTCATCTACCAAAACAAGTCCATATTTATTGCCACTCAGACTTGCTGTTCTAGTGGGTCCGAACAGATCCATGTAAACAAGTTCAAGAGGTCTAGAAGATTGATTTTCAATTCTGGATTTAAATGACTTCCTAGTATGCTTGCCTTGAGTGCATGCATTACAAATTTTGTCATTTTGCTTAAATGATACATCAGGCAGACCATTCACCATGCTGAATTTGGCTAACTTATGCATGACACTATAGCTAGCATGTCCTAGTCTACAATGCCATAGCCAAGCCAGTTCACTTTTATTCACAGCTAGACAAAGATTGTTATGAGCAGGATCATCTAAATTTACCATGTACATGTTATTTATTCTTTTTCCAGAGAATTTAACACTTTCAGACTGCTTTTCAATAATGGTGCATGCATGGGAATCAAACACAACTTTGTGCCCCCTATCACACAGTTGGCTTATACTAAGAAGATTGTATTCTAATCCTTCAACAAGTAACACATCATCAATAGAGTTCAAGGGAGTTTTGCCAACTTTACCTTTTCCAATTATTTTACCTTTATTGTTCCCCCCAAACGTGACATGTCCTCCGTCTTTCTCAACTAGGAGACAGAATTTTGCCTTATCGCCCGTCATGTGCCGCTGTCAAGGTACCACCTATTGTGTACAGCTGCAAGGCACTCCTGCAAATCACATCAAACAAGAGATTTTGGAACCCAAATACACTTGGGTCCCATCAGACCATATGATTGTGTCAAGTAAGACATCATATTTTTGGGAATCCAAATCTGTTGTTTTGAGGGTTTTTGAGATGTGGGGGTCATCGATTTGAAATTTTTCTGATTGAGTTGAGATACCCTTTGGAATGACCTTTTTGAACCATTTCTATTTTTAGAGAAGTATGAAGTTTTATTCTTGTTCTCATTCCAATAGTTATTGTGACTCCAAGATGCATTGGGGAACCTAGGATGAGAAATTCTAGAAGAATATTGAGTTCTTGAAAGGATGAAGGTTTGCTGCGTAGACCCTATCACATGATTGCGTTGACTCATCCACTTAACCTTTCGGTCATATGGGTTATGGTACATAGGGTGCGTCGACGCACTATAGTGTCTGCGTCGACTCATTCTCATGTTTATGAAGGAATACCCATTCGAAAAGGGTGTATGCGTTGACGCAGTGTGGACACTGCGTTGACGCGCCCAATGGTTTGTTCTAGAATTATTTCTGTAGAACCCCTGGGACATGGGTTGAGTGGATGTAGGATACCCAGTGCGTTGACGCGACTGTCGTGTACCAGTCCTATGACTCCCTGAATTTCTATATCCTTGATGCTGGGTTGATGAACTAGGGTCTATAGGCTGACCTGAGGGTTTACTTCTGAACTTAGGCACATTCTTATGGTGATTGGCATTTAAGGTAGCATACATTTTCTCTTTGCCCTTTTCTTTTCTGATTTCATCTGTCTATTTTACTTCTTCTTGATTTTTCTCACAAAACATCTTTTCAGCCATTTGACTCTGCTCAGATGTACCTTGTTCAGAAACAAAAGTTATAAATCTAGATCCTAGATCCTTTTTCTTGGTTGGATTATAACCAAGTCCTTCTTTTCCAAAATTGCTTCTTATTCCCATGATAGCCTCAAGATTGTCGTGACGGTCCTTGGTGGACGCATCGTTTCCAAACGACGGCCCGTCGAGGGCGCGTTATTTGCAGAGTAACGGTGGGAGCCCCATCCGTTACTTCGTAACGACGTGTTGGATCACCGCCGTTACTTCCACCCGAGGCCAGAAATCGACAAACAACATTAAAAACCGCTAGCAGGCGGTCCGACGCGCCTGGGTTAGGGCGTCGCTTCGCCTGCTAGCGGTTTTTAATGTTGTTCGTCGATTTCCGGCCTCGGGTGGAAGTAACGGCGGTGATCCAACGCGTCGTTACGGTTAATTTCTCAAGGGAGGCTTGTTTACTTGAATTCTCATCTTCCATTTTCTTCAAATTTTCTTGGAGTTCCTTATTTACTCCTTGAATGGCTTCATATTTTTCTTCAGCAATCTTTACATCACTCTCTAATTTTTGCATTATGAGTTTCAGGCCATCCTGAATTTTCAGTAAGTATTCATTTTCTCTATTCATCTCTATTAATTGATCTCTACATTGGTTACTTTCATCAAGAGATTTTCTTAAACTGGTAATTTCAACTTCTAGGCACTTGATTTTATCATTCAATGAATTTTCTTGACTAGTCAGACTTTTCTTTTTCTTGAGTGATCATACTTATCTAGCAATTCATTAAATGCTTGTTCCCAATCACTGCAAGAAAAGTTTTCAGAAGAGGAAGTTACCGCATCCTTATCATCTCCCTTAGCCATGAAACACAGCTTAACATCACTTTCTTCTTCAGAAGTGCTTTCTTCTTCATCTTCATCTTTCTCCTCATCACTCCACGTACTTATCATGGCCTTGGGCTTCTTATTCTTCCATTTCGGTTGGACTTTCTTCACATTCTCTGGACATTCAAATTTTATATGACCTTGTTTCCTGCATTGGTAGCAGACAACCTTGTCAGATTTCCTAGAGTTTTCTGATTTGAATTTTGAACTCTTTCTTACCTCTGGTCTTCTGTTGTTTCTAAATTTACCTTCCTTCCTTAGAAACTTCCTAAATTTCCTAGTGAGCATTGCTATCTCACCTGAGTCATTATCTGAGGTAGATGAATGACTGTCATCTAAGCTCTCCTTGCTACTTGGTCCTGCCTTCAATGCAAGAGGCTTTTTCTTTTTCACATCCTCATCTGTCCTTTTGAGGTTCAGCTCATAAGCCATCAAAGATCCGATAAGCTCATCAGGGGTAGTGGTAGGAAGGTTCCTAGATTCCTCAACAACAGTGGCCTTGGTGTGCCAAACTGGAGTTAGATATCTAAGAATTTTCTTGACCAGTTCGTAATCAGTGTAAGCCTTTCCCAGACCTTTAAGACCATTCACTAATAGGGTTGGTCTAGCATACATTTCAGATATATTTTCCTCTGGCTTCATTCTAAAAACTTCATATTCAGAAATTAACATATTGGCTTTTGTCTTTCTTACCTCTGACGCACCTTCATAGATGACTTGAAGTCTATCCCACATTTCCTTGGCACTGGCACATGAGGATACTCGTGAAAACTCCATAGGATGCAATGAGAATTGCATGATGTTCATAGCTTGCCAATTGACATTGGACTTCCGAATCTGCTCCTTCACCCACAGTTCTTCATCTCCTTCTAACTGATATGGTCCCTTGCTCACGACTCTCCAAATCTCATGGTCCTGAGCTCTCAGAAATACCTGCATCTGATTTTTCCAGTAAGCATAGTTAGTGCCATCAAAGAAGGGTGGCCTATTCACTGCATTCCCCTCGGGCATGAACCCCTTGTTTTCCATTCCACTAAATCTCTCTGGGTTGTGAGACCCTTGACAAGAGAGCCGAGCTCTGATACCACGTGTTGGATTAGGTGGAAGGTCAAACTAGAGGGGAGGGGTGAATAGGTTGACCCTTTAAAAAAATAATGCAAGATCACACTTGCTTTAGAAAGCAGAATGCTAATTAGAAGTTCAGTAAACAGACAGTATGAAGATCGAGCCTAATCAAACATCTAACGATAGGTGGATAAAATAAGAAAGCAAACCACAAGAGGAACACAGATTTTTATGGTGGTTCGGTCTCCCTGTGGAGACCTACGTCCACCCCTCACTAAACCAGTGAGGATCCCCGCTGAGCTTTACAGCTTAGCTACACCGAGGAACTACCTCCTCAAACAACGCTGAGTAGTACAGCTTGACTTAACCAGAGGAACAGATCCTCTAAACCGCTGACGAACAGCTTGTAGGCAACACGCCCAATCACCCTTGATCCAAGCACAATCTGCTGGATCAAACCCCTCCCTCTACTCAAACCAGTACAAGGGAGACACAATGTAACAATGTTATAATTGAAAAATAGAAGCAATAAACGAAATCACTCAAAGATGGAGGGACATCTCCAGATCTGTGATGCTGCTGGATCTCAAGCTCGAACTCAGATGCTGGAGGAAGATGTTTCAACGATCAGCTGGCCTTCTCGTTCTGAAGGGTAGATGGACTCGCACTTATCCACTGCCACTGGATCTTCTTCTAATCGTCAGTGTATGCAGCAAGGTACCAGCAGGAAGACGATGAACTCCGCGATTCTTCTCAAGGGCTTCACCCTCTCTCTGGTTCGACTCTACTCTCCGAAAACCTTCTTCAATGTTTTTTCGTTTACGCGCTCACTTCCAGATCCATGTAATATATACATCTAGTGGGCCCCAACCAGATTTTCTAGTTAGCCCAATGATCGCTCTGCATAGAGCCTTCTGGAATCGAGAGGAAAAACCAGATTGCAAGCGCTTTTGGCTGATGTGGCCTTTGACGTCACTTACGATTGGGGTCCACCCAACTAATCTCGTAAGTAGTTCAGATGGCGTCAACCCATTGAGTTCACGAGGTTGACGCAGCCTTGAAATCCCTCACATGGCTTTGAATGTAATGCTGGATGCGTTGACGCATGGGGTCACTGCGTCAACCCACTGAACTATCCCAGAGCCAATTTCATATTCAGAGTGAACTGCTACGTCGACGCTATCATGCTGTAGCGTTGACGCACTGGGTTATTCCAGTGAACCCATAACTCTACCTTTTTAACTGCTGCGTCGACGCTGCTCTACTGTGGCGTTGATGCAGTGAAGTAGATCTATGAGTGCCTCTATTTCTTAAGCTGATGCGTCGACACTGCAATAGTGTGGCGTTGACACACTGAGATTTTATCAGTGACTTATGATTTTACCTCTTCAACTGATGCGTGGACGCCTTGAACTCCCAGCGCCGACCCTGTTCCTTTCTTGCATCAAAGATGAACCAGATGGAAGCGTTACTGAATCAAGATTTAATTCAGCATTCACATCTCATGGTTGTCATCATCAAAACCAGGGGCACAACAGTACTTACAACCACAAATTTTCCTTTTTCTAGAACTAACAGTCTTTCAAAAATGGCCGTGTTCAATTCCTTCAGTTTCTCATTTTCTTTTGCAAGCTTTTCATCATGAATGAGTTCATTTATCAAGATTTAATCATTGGCCATTGAATTTACTTTTGCTTTCATCTCATTGTTTTCATTTCTTAAGGAGTAAATTTGATCTTTATGAAATTCAATATCAAACACATGAGCCTCAATCAATTTCTCTAAATGTGAGCATTTTTTACGGGAGGAATCACAGTTGTTTTGTTCAACCTTCTTTTTCAACTTTTTATTCTCAGATTTTAGCCTCTTATATTTACTTGCAAGTTCACTGTATGCATCCACTAGCTCATCAAGAGATATATTTTTAGAATCTGAATTTACCTCCGAGGGTGATCCATTCTGCTGATCACTGTTGTGATCACTCATACCTACCACAAGACATTTGTCCCCATTCTTCTCATGGAAGCCAACCAAGCCATCTAGTATGTCCTTTGCGGAGCTGCATCCGGAAGAAAAAGGAAAAGTATTAACATCAACTGCGGCAATAAGCAAACTTAGAACTAAATAATTTTGATCATGTTTAGTATCATAATCTACAGTCCAGACTGATTCGTCTTCAGGCAACTCATAAGGACCATGTGAGATAAGCTTCCATAGCTTAGGGTCATATGAGCTGACAAGACTGCACATTCTTCCTAACCACAAATCGAAGTTAGAACCATCAAACATAGGTGGAGAATCCATAGTGAAAACTTTGGTAGCCATGATCTGGATCTTGCTCTAGATCGTTAGATCTATGAAAAACAGAGCCTTAGTTCTGATACCAATTGTTGGTCCCTGGGTAGGCGAGTGGACAAGAAGGGGGGGTTGAATTGTCCCCCATGCGATATGGCAAATTAAAAACGTATGCAGTAGAATTAACAAGTTTAACGAGATTGATAGAAATAAACTAAGCAAGGATAAACAAGTTCTCTCAATCTCGCCGTTCACACACGATCAAGATAAACAACGTTAACATTACAATCCCACAAACATACATACCACAAAGCAAACCACAGGACACAGGGATTTTTAAGGTGGTTCGGGACCACTATGGGCTCCCTACGTCCACCCCTTACCAAACCAGTAAGGATTCACTCGCTAGATAAACCAGCATGGAGAAGACACCCCAAACACAGAGCAAGGCTCCAACACACACGGGGATAAATCCCCAATACGGAGCAACGCTCCAACACACACACACACACACACGGAGACGGAGTCTCCAACACGATCCGACACCAGATCACAACACACACAAACTCGCTGCAACAAACAGAGCACAATGACACACACAGACGCGCTGGATCGTGAATCCAACAACACACGCACACGCACACTGCAATAACCGCAGCACTGAAAGCACATGACCGTACATAGATGGTCACACACACACACACGAATATCCCTATGAGTTGAGGAAATAAACACAAATACTCAAGATATGCTCAGATCTAAATAAAACCCATGAGAAATATCACAAATAGATAGGAATAAGATGTAGAAGTTGTTCCCCCTTCGATTTCCCAAGCCTATGGATGTTGATGCTTGATTCTCAGATTCAGATGATGACGATTCTTGCGTCCTCTTGTTCTTCTCGTCGATCCGCTCCTTTTCTTCTTCTTCCATGAACCCCAGAGATACCTGGATGGAGATGAAAACCTTACAAAACCTTCTCCCACATTCTTCTCTTCTGCTCCTTGGCCTTCTTCTCCTCCAAGATAGAAAGATTAGCTTATTAAGGTTGGTTCTCCCCAAATTCGTAGCTCATATATAAACCCACACAAAATGTATGAAAAGACCATTTAACCCTTGCCAAAACTATGTGAAACATGCCTAAACATGTATATCATAACCTTAGGGGCAAGTGGGTAAAAGTAGAGCACAAATGGATTGGGTTTAGATGGTTTTCGGATCCACGTTTTTGGGTTTTCGTCGCGAATGGTCGACCTAAGATTGGGGGCGGTCGACCTAAGTTTTACAGAGCTGACACAGTCAACCCTGGGAAGTTCGGTCAACCGAACTCCCCAGTTCGGTCGACCGAACTATGCAGTCTTTCCAAAATGTGCAAAGTTCAGTCCTGTTAATCCTTAGTTGCCCAAGCTAGTCAGAGTGATCAAACCCCTCTAATCTTGGAGGGTTTACACTGAAGATCTTAACCTGCAAAACCATGAGAAAAATGATTAGAACTACAGGTCAATAATCCAAATGATAAATGCATGAACTTCATACAAAACATTAAGAACAATTAAGAGATAAGTATGAAAACCCTTTTAGCATCGTTCAATCCATTGACCAAAGATGAAGCCATTTCACACATTAGATGGGCATCAAGAAACCAATTTCACCAATATTAATGTGAATGTTTTAAGCACATCATGACCATTGACAAAACATCAAATGAAGTTATGTTCAAAATGAGATGAACTCAAAAGAGACTTTCATTTGTGAAAAACCCAGCATCCATCAAATCTTCCACTCATAGCAAACCATGAGACTCAAACATCACACACACATGCCACCAAGATTAATATAAATGATATGCATTGTAGCCCTTGAAAACACAAGTCTTACACCCAAACAATAAGAGCTAATGACTATGAGGTTGTACACAATGAATGATCTCTGCCAAACTTTATGTGAAATTCTTAAGGACATTGTGAACCTCAAAAGCCATGAATGAACTGTATTAAGGAAGGCTACGTGAAGTGCACATGGTGAGATCGATGTTATGACAAAGTAAAAATCTTACCAATGGTTCTTGACAGATTAGACATGACATATACCACCTATTTCAGATTGTAGAAAGCAAGGTGCTTGACCACATGCTTGTTTTACCTTCCAAGCGACCGCCATGAGATTTGATCCTACAATTCAAAATAGTCAAGTCAATACATCAAGAGTTGCACAAAGACTTGTTCAATCATGAGTGCCTCTATTTCTTAAGCTGATGCGTCGACGCTGCAATAGTGTGGCGTTGACACACTGAGATTATATCAGTGACTTATGATTTTACCTCTTCAACTGATGCGTGGACGCCTTGAACTCCCAGCGCCGACCCTGTTCCTTTCTTGCATCAAAGATGAACCAGATGGAAGCGTTACTGAATCAAGATTTAATTCAGCATTCACATCTCATGGTTGTCATCATCAAAACCAGGGGCACAACAGTACTTACAACCACAAATTTTCCTTTTTCTAGAACTAACAGTCTTTCAAAAATGGCCGTGTTCAATTCCTTCAGTTTCTCATTTTCTTTTGCAAGCTTTTCATCATGAATGAGTTCATTTATCAAGATTTAATCATTGGCCATTGAATTTACTTTTGCTTTCATCTCATTGTTTTCATTTCTTAAGGAGTAAATTTGATCTTTATGAAATTCAATATCAAACACATGAGCCTCAATCAATTTCTCTAAATGTGAGCATTTTTTACGGGAGGAATCACAGTTGTTTTGTTCAACCTTCTTTTTCAACTTTTTATTCTCAGATTTTAGCCTCTTATATTTACTTGCAAGTTCACTGTATGCATCCACTAGCTCATCAAGAGATATATTTTTAGAATCTGAATTTACCTCCGAGGGTGATCCATTCTGCTGATCACTGTTGTGATCACTCATACCTACCACAAGACATTTGTCCCCATTCTTCTCATGGAAGCCAACCAAGCCATCTAGTATGTCCTTTGCGGAGCTGCATCCGGAAGCAAAAGGAAAAGTATTAACATCAACTGCGGCAATAAGCAAACTTAGAACTAAATAATTTTGATCATGTTTAGTATCATAATCTACAGTCCAGACTGATTCGTCTTCAGGCAACTCATAAGGACCATGTGAGATAAGCTTCCATAGCTTAGGGTCATATGAGCTGACAAGACTGCACATTCTTCCTAACCACAAATCGAAGTTAGAACCATCAAACATAGGTGGAGAATCCATAGTGAAAACTTTGGTAGCCATGATCTGGATCTTGCTCTAGATCGTTAGATCTATGAAAAACAGAGCCTTAGCTCTGATACCAATTGTTGGTCCCTGGGTAGGCGAGTGGACAAGAAGGGGGGTTGAATTGTCCCCCATGCGATATGGCAAATTAAAAACGTATGCAGTAGAATTAACAAGTTTAACGAGATTGATAGAAATAAACTAAGCAAGGATAAACAAGTTCTCTCAATCTCGCCGTTCACACACGATCAAGATAAACAACGTTAACATTACAATCCCACAAACATACATACCACAAAGCAAACCACAGGACACAGGGATTTTTAAGGTGGTTCGGGACCACTATGGGCTCCCTACGTCCACCCCTTACCAAACCAATAAGGATTCACTCGCTAGATAAACCAGCATGGAGAAGACACCCCAAACACAGAGCAAGGCTCCAACACACACGGGGATAAATCCCCAATACGGAGCAACGCTCCAACACACACACACACACACACACGGAGACGGAGTCTCCAACACGATCCGACACCAGATCACAACACACACAAACTCGCTGCAACAAACAGAGCACAATGACACACACAGACACGCTGGATCGTGAATCCAGCAACACACGCACACGCACACGCACACTGCAATAACCGCAGCACTGAAAGCACACGACCGTACACAGATGGTCACACACACACACACACGAATATCTCTATGAGTTGAGGAAATAAACACAAATACTCAAGATATGCTCAGATCTAAATAAAACCCATGAGAAATATCACAAATAGATAGGAATAAGATGTAGAAGTTGTTCCCCCTTCGATTTCCCAAGCCTATGGATGTTGATGCTTGATTCTCAGATTCAGATGATGACGATTCTTGCGTCCTCTTGTTCTTCTCGTCGATCCGCTCCTTTTCTTCTTCTTCCATGAACCCCAGAGATACCTGGATGGAGATGAAAACCTTACAAAACCTTCTCCCACGTTCTTCTCTTCTGCTCCTTGGCCTTCTTCTCCTCCAAGATAGAAAGATTAGCTTATTAAGGTTGGTTCTCCCCAAATTCGTAGCTCATATATAAACTCACACAAAATGTATGAAAAGACCATTTAACCCTTGCCAAAACTATGTGAAACATGCCTAAACATGTATATCATAACCTTAGGGGCAAGTGGGTAAAAGTAGAGCACAAATGGATTGGGTTTAGATGGTTTTCGGATCCACGTTTTTGGGTTTTCGTCGCGAATGGTCGACCTAAGATTGGGGGCGGTCGACCTAAGTTTTACAGAGCTGACACAGTCAACCCTGGGAAGTTCGGTCGACCGAACTCCCCAGTTCGGTCGACCGAACTATGCAGTCTTTCCAAAATGTGCAAAGTTCAGTCCTGTTAATCCTTAGTTGCCCAAGCTAGTCAGAGTGATCAAACCCCTCTGATCTTGGAGGGTTTATACTGAAGATCTTAACCTGCAAAACCATGAGAAAAATGATTAGAACTACAGGTCAATAATCCAAATGATAAATGCATGAACTTCATACAAAACATTAAGAACAATTAAGAGATAAGTATGAAAACCCTTTTAGCATCGTTCAATCCATTGACCAAAGATGAAGCCATTTCACACATTAGATGGGCATCAAGAAACCAATTTCACCAATATTAATGTGAATGTTTTAAGCACATCATGACCATTGACAAAACATCAAATGAAGTTATGTTCAAAATGAGATGAACTCAAAAGAGACTTTCATTTGTGAAAAACCCAGCATCCATCAAATCTTCCACTCACAGCAAACCATGAGACTCAAGCATCACACACACATGCCACCAAGATTAATATAAATGATATGCATTGTAGCCCTTGAAAACACAAGTCTTACATCCAAACAATAAGAGCTAATGACTATGAGGTTGTACACAATGAATGATCTCTGCCAAACTTTATGTGAAATTCTTAAGGACATTGTGAACCTCAAAAGCCATGAATGAACTGTATTAAGGAAGGCTACGTGAAGTGCACATGGTGAGATCGATGTTATGACAAAGTAAAAATCTTACCAATGGTTCTTGACAGATTAGACATGACATATACCACCTATTTCAGATTGTAGAAAGCAAGGTGCTTGACCACATGCTTGTTTTACCTTCCAAGCGACCGCCATGAGATTTGATCCTACAATTCAAAGTAGTCAAGTCAATACATCAAGAGTTGCATAAAGACTTGTTCAATCATAAAAGGCTTTGAAGTCTCTTGACAACCCAAGTTTTCTTCAACCAAAAACCAACTCCAAATAGTCATGCAATCAAACAACATGTCTCAAAATATATGACGAAAATGTATGTAAATCACATTAACAATTTGATCATTCTTCTCAAGGTTCAATCAAGACATGAGCTAGATTACAAACACTTTACAATCTATCCATGCAACATGTATATGCAACATTTAAACCATTTACAGTCTCGGCCATATTTGAACATCAATAGCACAGTTGCCCATATGAAACACATGCAGGCATAGAAAATATCATAAGTGCTATCATGAGTGCACGCAATCATCAAAAGTATATGCAAGCATACACAAAGTTTAGTTATCATCAAAAACATAAACATATGTAAGGCACACATCACTACCGAGACCTTAATGTGCCCTATCTTAACATAAAGGGTGGATGCATAACCCGAAACTATATGACAGACACCAGGCGGTTGGCATAGTTTTCCTTTTCCTTTTGTTTTTGTTTTTGTCATTCCTTTTTGGTCTTTTTTTTATTGTGATTATGTACAAGGTCTTACGGATAGAATTTATTTAAGTAGATCCCATTCCAGGGGTATGTGAGTTCCACCCCATTAGCATCCACTAGCTTATAGGCATTTCCAAAAAAGACCTCTTTGATGACATATGGACCTTCCCAATTCTCTTGTAACTTCCCTTTTGGACCAGTGGTTTTAGTGAGCTTCCTCTTTAGGACCAGTTCACCTTCTTTAAATTTTCTCTCAAGTTTTTGGCATAGAAACGTGCAATCCTTTGGCGATAAACTTGTGCATGATCGACTGCAATCATTCATTTCTCATCTAACAGCTCCAGTTGGGCCAACAAGTTTTCCAGGCGTTGCTCTGGATCGAGCTTCGGATCCAGTTGCACTCTTAGTGAGGGAACGAAGATTTCGTACGGGAGTACCGCTTCTGTCCCGAAGGTTAATGCATATGAGGTTTGACTTGTGGGAGTTCGAACAGAAGTACGATAAGCCCAGAGGGCCTCGGCGAGGCGATCTGGCCAATCTGAGTAGTGATGAGATTTGCATGTTTTCTTTATTATCCTAATGAGAGTTTTATTTGTAGCTTCCGCTTGACCATTTGCTTGTGGATAATATGGGGATGAATGATGCAAGTTAATGCCATATTTCCACACATGTCGCGAAGCTCCAGCGATGTGAACTGAGGTACGTTGTCGGTGACAATGTCATGAGGGACGCCGAACCTGACGAGGATGTTGCGCTTGATGAATTTTACCACTGTCGATGCCTTGATCTTCGTGAAAGCTTCAATTTCCGCCCCCTTCGTGTAGTATTCGGTAGCCGTGAGGATGAAGGATTTCCTCTGAACTTCTTTGGTCCTATCTTCCAGAGGGCCGACTACGTCGAACGGCCACATGGCGAAAGGCCAAGGAGGTATGAGAGGGTGGAGTGAAGATGAAGGAGCATGAACCTTGTCTGCGTGGATTTGACACTTAGCGCAATGGCGGACAAAGCGGGAACAGTCCTCCTCCATGGTAGGCTAATAATAGTGCCTGAGAAGTTTTTGAGCTAGCATGCGACAATTTACATGGTCACCACATTCACTAGAATGCGTAGCCTCGACGACTGCATGGGATTCAATCTCATTAAGACATCGGAGGTGGACTAAGGGATCGTCGATGCAAGAGACCACCTATGATAGCGAAGCGCTCCGCAGCCCAGCAAATGACTTGTCGATAGGGGGCGGTAGTGTATTCGAGAAATGATCCATCATGAAGATAGTTCTCAATGTCAAAGAACCAAGGATTGCCGTCATCGAGGTCAATTTTCGGCTCATGAGAGAGGGAGTGGACTTGGGGGGCAGGTTCCAAGAACTGTTGGAGCCATGGATCATCGTGCAAAGGGGTGTGCATCCTTTGCACGATGACCGTACCTGAGGATCTTTCAAACGGGATTGGGAGAGATGATGATAGAGAAGCTAGAGCATCAGCCAAGATGTTTTGGGCTCTAGGGGTGTGCACTAGAGTTAGCTTCCTAAACTGCCGGACTACCTTGCTAACCAAATCCTAATAAGGTCTTAGCTTCGGGTCTCAGGTTTGGTACTTGCTAAGAGATTGTCAGAGTATTAGCTGTGAGTCTCCAACTATGCGGAGCTCCTTGACTCCTAAAGCCAACGCCATCTTTAAGCCTATGAGGAGCGCCTCGTATTCAGCCACGTTGTTTGTGGGAGGGAAGGACGACTTACAAGCGAGCGGGATGATTACACCTTCCGGGGATTGAAGGACAGCTGTGATTCCACAACCCTTGGAGTTAAGTGCGCCGTTGAAGTAGAGAATCCACGAAGGTTCACCATCAATGATGGCTCCTAACTCTTCGTCCAGAAAGTCTTCATCGACGGGGGAATGTGTGGGAAGCGGATGGCGGGCAAGGTGCTCGGCGATAGCATGCCCCTTGGCCGCCTTTTGATTGACGTAGGTGATATCAAACTGATTGAGAAAACTCTGCCATCTCACCAAGCGATCAGTCAATACAGGCTTCTCTAGTAAGTACCTAATTGGGTCCATTCATGCGAAGAGCTTCACTTCATGGGCTAGGAAGTAGTATTTCAGCTTTTGGGTGACCCAGACGACGGTCGCGCAAGTCCTTTCCATAGCAGTGTACTTTTTCTTTGCTTCATTGAACAGTTTCGACAGGTAGTAGACTGCTCGTTTCTTCTTTGCGTCGTCATATTGGGCCAAGACTGCTCCGACAGATTCCTCTATGGTGGATACGTAGAGCAGTAGAGGCCTACCCGGGACCGGGGGTGCCAGGATGGGAGTTTTCTGGAGGTAGCTCTTCAGATCTTCAAAGGCCTTTTGGCATTTATCATTCCATGCAAATTTGGTCTCTCCCTTGAGCATGTCATAAAAGGGCTTGCATCGTTGAGAATGGTGAGATATAAATCTCCTAATAAATTACAAGCGCCTGATCAGACCTCGGACTTCCTTGATATTCTTGAGAGGAAGCATTTCGGCAATCACCTTAGCCTTATTAGGGTCTATCTCGATCCCTCTTTTGCTGACTATAAACCCTAGAAGCTTCCTGAAGAGACCCCAAACACACACTTCTTGGGGCTCATCTTAAGTTGGTTCTCCCGAGACCTTTGGAGAACTGCGCGGAGGACCTCAGCATGGCCACTCCTGGTTTTGGACTTAACCAGAATATCATCCACATATACCTCCATGTGAACGTGCATCATATCATGAAAGATGGCCATCATAGCCCTTTGATATGTGGCTCCCGCATTTTTCAACCCGAAGGGCATGACAACGTAGCAATAGGTCCCCCACGGAGTGGTAAAGGATGTCTTCTCCTGGTCTTCCTCCGCTGGGCGGATCTGGTTGTACCCCAAGAATCCGTACATGAAGGATAGCATCTCGTAGCCAGTGGTGTTGTCTACAAGGACGTCTATATGCGGAAGAGGAAAATCATCCATTGGGCAAGCACGATTAAGATTACAGAAGTCTATACAGATCCGGACCCTACCGTCCTTCTTCATGATGGGGACGATGTTAGCTACCCACTGTGGATACAAGACTACCCGGATGAACTTGGCCTTATAGAGCTTATCAACTTCTTCTTTGACCTTGAACGTGAGCTTCGGATGAAGCCGCCTAAGCTTTTGTTTGATAGCTCTTGCATCGGGCTTTTAGACAAGGCGGTGTTCCACCAGTGAGGGATCTAAGCCCGGCATGTCCTCATAGGACCAAGTGGCACTTATCAAAATGATTTTTGGATTATCCTTGGTGCCCAGGTTGACTTCCTTGGTTGATTCATCTACTGACACATTGGGCTCGTCGAACCTTCTAGTCCCATCGACAAAGGGAGCTATGGGGTCAGTGCAATCCTCTGGCTGCTCCTGTTCTTCTTCATCACTATCATCTTCTAAAACATAGACCCCTAGGCCATCGTCTAGTGAAGACTCTTCTATTTCAGCTGCCCCTAAAGGAATGGGTGTTGATGTGAATCCGGAGACCTGACACAATTGCACACACTTCTCAGCCAGCTGGCTGAGGTAGCGTGCGGGAACCTGACGGACCCTAGTTTGCTTGGAATGGGGAAAAGAAGACACTCTAGACTGACCTGAATACAAGGGGAACATGTGAGGAGGATCTCAAGGTGGAAAGTGTCAGCCCTTGGCCGAGGGATTCAGGCTCCATGGAGGAGGTTTCCTCAACAGTGAGCTCACACGCCCACGTTTGAAAATTGGCGGTTTTTTTGGTGGTCGTGGGTAAGCGTATAGACAATGTGCATTGATGGTTCCACGATCGGGTGAGTAAGGAGTGGGGGGAAAGGCGGATGAAACAAGAATGGAATGAAACAAATAGGAGCCAGCTGGTCTAAAGCTAGAAAGGTGCCTAAGGGTGAGGCATCATCAGGAGGTTTATCGAGGTGAAATAGAGAAAGAAGCCCGAAGTCCTCTTCGAGCGAATGATCTGGGGGAATTTCCTTTTGGATGATTTTGTGACTTCCACTTGGCTCAACCCGAGTCCCTGGCTATATCGGGCCTTTGAGAAAGCGGTCATAAAGTAGACTCCTAGCTTGAGTGGTTTATGATGCCTTTTCAGCTAAGTAGCCTAAAACTATGCATCCTTTAGAGACTTTGAGAGTCGTCCTGCGAGTGGGACCTTGCTCGCGCTGACCCAGACCTCTACCCATCGTGAAGCCCATTCTGGCCATCATCTCCCATCCTTTTCTGAATGGGATGTTCGAGTGAGTGATTCACTACAAGAAATTACGGTGATAGCGATGGCAATTTTCGACGAATATTTATACGTCGGAAATGGCATCGGCATTTGTGACAGAGAAATTTACATCGGAAAGTCCATCATAATTTCAGACGGATTAATTTTCATCGTAACAACCGTCTGAAGTTCAGATGGGATTTTTGATGATAATAGTCCGTCTGAAAGCCATCGGAATAAATTTCTATTTCCCCCCATTCGAAACTTTCCCCCCCTCTGTCCCTCTCCCTCTCTCTCCGGTGCGGTGTCCCGCCTCTCTCTCTGGCGGCATACGGTAGTGGTGCATTGTCGTCTCCCTCTCTCTTGATCCCTCCGGTAAGCCCCCTCGATCCCCCTCTCTCTCTCTCTCTGTATGACACACATGCACACACAGAGGGGGGTCCTCGACCCCCCCTCCCTCTCCCTCTCCCTCTCCCAGTCTCCCTCACTCCCTCTCTCTGTAACACACGCACACAAACGTACGCACACATAGAGGGGGCTGGGCGTGCTCGACCCTCTCCCCTCTACCTCTATCTATAACACATGCACACACTGAGGGGGCCAGCCGTGCTCGACCCCCTCCCTCTCCCCCTCTCCCTCTGTCTATAACACACCCACACACACTCACGCATAGAGGGGGCCGGCCATGCTCAACCCCCTCCCTCTCCCCATCTCTCTCTGTCTGTAACACACGCACACACACGCACGCATACACATGGAGTGGGAATCAAATTGAAAAAAATCACCTGATCCATGCTGCCTGTTGATGTTTATGTGATGTGGTGTGAAAAGTGTGTGAGATGGAAATATGATGTGTGATATGTACTAAACTCAAACAACCAATAACATCACATATGAAGCATGTGGGTATGTCATCTCAATAGTGCAAAAGCAATGAATAAACTAAACACACGCTGTGGGCGTGGAGCAAAGATAAAAGTAAAGCAAACACACACCATAGGTGTGGAGCAACCAAAGAGCAAAAGAAATAAAGAGATGGAGAAATATGATGACAAATACCCAAGTAAGAAAGATGTGATCGCCACCAAAGCAAATAATGTAGCCAAAATCACACTATGTACCTTGGAAAGAAGCTGAGTGAAGCACACTCACCCGTGGGAGAGAAAGACCTGGGTGCAGACGTGAAAACAGTTCTCTGATGACCGCAAGGCGACGGAAAATGGTTCGTAGATGGCTGCAAGGGAACTGAAACGGTCGGGAGACGGCCACTAAGCACACCCAGAAAATAAGCTGTGGAACTCAAACCTCCACCCCTCTTGGCCGACCAGAAGAGTTGGGCCTCGTGTGGTGAGTACTATAGACCTGCAAAAGAGTGTAGAGACAAAAAGAAACGAACCCAATTAGCCCTAGGGAAGTGTAGTATCTATAAAGCAATAAAGCTAATATGCATGGAAAGGAAGGGTGAATACCTGGGGTTGGTGATTTTTTAACCCCTGTGGGGCATGAAAACAATAGGAGGATGTTTAAAAATGCGTTTTGAATGCAGAAGAACGTGGAGGAAGAAGAAGAAACGATGCTACGATGATACTATGATGAAGAAACTAAGAGGAGAAAAGACACAAAAAAAAATAAAAGAACCGGATACTCCCTGGACCAGACGACTCAAGGACGCAGAAACAAGCTCTCCCTGGTTGGTACTCGCTCCAGAATGAGGTAGCACTTCATCGTAAGCTCCAGAAATCTCCTCCTTAAGCCATGAAGTCAAGGGCTCTATTTATAGACCCCCAAAACCCTAGGTCGAGTTGGAGGGATAATAGTAAGAAAATAGGGCTAAACCTTGATAAATCTCGAAGATAATACTCTCAAGAGTCCATAGAAACAAACAGAAGCTTCTAAGGATCAACAGTCAGAGAGAAAACACCAAATCATGGACTCTAGTTCGACCACAAACGGAGAGAGAAAGATCAGGTAGAGCAGGACTCTCTGTCTCCCCTAACGGTCTTGTGATAGACCGCAAGGATCACCAAACGGTTGACTGATAGACCGCTAGGCTCAATCGATTTCAAAGAGATAAAGCCAACAGGAGAAAGGCAGTTAAACATGACTCTCTGTTCACCTAGCGATCGAGCAAAGGGCAGCTAAGCTCTGAAAGCAGTCACGCGATAGACCGTTAGGCAGAGAGACGTGGCAAAGAGATAAAGGCCAGATAAATCTCCATGTAAATCCATAAAATAATCCTTATTAGCCCTTATCTAGGCCCAATAAGCTAAAATGACGAGAAATGGAGAGAACTTAAGCCCAACCAGGGAGAAAACCCATAAAATAAGCCCAAAAATGACCAAAAAAGGCCCAATAGCCAGTGAACAACCTGGGACATCTTAAAATAAGATAAGAAGATGGCAGTACTCATTGGTCATAAAACGAGTGTCAACAGATGCCCCTCCTTAATGTCCTCTTTGCAGGGGAGCGAGCGGAGGTGAAGCGAAATGGAACATGGAGATGAAGCAGAAATGAAGCGAAGCGGACTGAATAGAGGGCGTTACGGTAAACGACACCCGTCCTCAACTAACGAGCGATAGGAATCTTCCGAAAAACTTTGAACCAATCACAAGGAATGGCCAAACCGAATGACGCATGCCTGGAGGAACTAACAACTAAAGGAAATAAAACACGACCAACCTCATCACTGGAACACATAGTTGATAGGCGATCGGAGCAGCGAAAAGTAAAAACAAGTGACTAAACTCCAGATAAGAATCCTTAGCTAACCAAACCGAGCAAAATAGGCCGAAGGAAACCTTTCAACTCAGTGTGGAATGACTTTCCCTATCCAAGACCATAGATACACAGTTATCCACCATTACTGAGACACTTTAGACAGATTAAGGCTCATGAATGCTCAAAAGATGCGCATGATGCATGCTGGGCTAAAATAAAAGAAATCATTAAAACGAGTGCAAAGAAACCATATAATAGAAAAATACTTGAGAATAGTATTACTAGACCGGACAAATCAGGGTCAGGACACTATCCGTAACCACGGCGTACAAGATAGAACCATCGTCCCCCAACTCTTCCAACCTAACGGCCTATCCTACGATTAAACATGTGCACTTAGATCATCAGTATTTTTGTTAGAAGGGAACATCAGATCCCAGAACACATGAATGACCAGCCGATTCTCGAGATAATATATCATAGATAGCATATAGTAATGCATTAAGGGACTAAGGATCGAGATACCTACCTGACTTACCTGCCCGACGGGAAGTGATGTGCCATGATGGCGCTCATGAATTTGCAATTAATAGATCAACCATCAATAATTAAGTAAAAGAGATAAGCATGATGCATCAAATAAGGCAAAGACCACATAGAATGAAATGATTATAGCACTCTAAACATCACAGATTTTAGCAACCAAATGGTCATACCAAGACCGCAAGGGGAGCCTAACGGTCCAGCGCCAGACCGCTACCCGTAAGGCGGTTCACATTCTCCAACGGACAATACCCTGAGAAAAATGGTCTAATGAAGACTGCCAAGGACTACCTAACGGTCCATCGCACGGCCGCAAGGCTCTGGGCGAATTCAAAACCGTGGGCGACCGTTCGAAACCCCCCTGGAGAGGGGGATTTCTGTAGCCCATCTAAGAGCAGCCGAACTAGGCCCATCAGGACCGAACGAGGCTCTGCTCATCCAAGTGACAGCCCCACAGGGCCCACTTAGGCTAAAAAGCCCAATAACGATTACTCGGGATCCCACCCTTCCTCGGTGGCCCTTAGGCTCGGAAGGCCCGAGCGTCAGAACGGAGGAAGACCCATGCCCGAGTTATCCCTTCATTGGGATAGAGGCAAGCGCCTTGCGCCCACTCCGACCTGACTTCGTCCGAGCCATGCCTATCGCCCGGACAGGGTTGGCACCTTTTATGCTCGGGCCGACTGACGAGTGCTTATCCACGCAGCCGTTGAAGAGCCCTTTATGAGTAGGAGTTTATGAGGATAAAGGATCCATGATCCCTCAAGGCCATGAAGATCCCACGATGAGGACGTAACGATCCCATGACGAGGACGTAACTCCCGCCTGAAACTCCTCAGCTTACGGGACTCATAAGGTGAGCACACTATATAAACCAGGGACTCCCTCCAATGAAAGGTAAGGGCAATATACGCCTAAAAATCCCTGAGTAGGAACCACTTCACCACCTTGGTGTTGGGGGATCTCGTGCACCTCTTTCTACCTCTCTCCATATCTTCCACCTTTGCTCTACTGATTTAAGCATCGGAGGGTTTTCCCCAGGGAACCATCCCTGGGCCTCCTGATTCGTTTCCCTTTCTCTGCAGTTCACTATTTGGTGATCATCCTCCCAGCTCAGGACAAGCACGAGATCACGCCCCTTCAGGGTGGAGGTCCGTCGGTGATAGGGGAAAGGCCATGGTGGCGGCGGGGGAAGGCCCCTCTCAAGCCTCCCAAAACTGCCCCTCCGGTGCCAGCACTCCCGCTGATTGACCACCCCCTCCCCCCGCGGTAGGGCTGCCGCCCCCTCCCCCAGCGGCGGCAGGGCTACCGCTTAACGGCGGCGCTGACGCCTTCCAAGCCCTCAATGTGAAACTGGACATCCTCGTGGAACTCATGAGGACCCAGGCGGCCAGGGATGGAAGGTCACGCGCCCCTCCGGAGAGCCCTCCCTGCGAGAACGTGTCCCAGCACACCGCCGGAAGCCGCTTCACCCTCTGAGGGCAGCAGCTTATCCGCAACAAAGCAGGATGACCCTCGCAAGCCCCCCCTCCGGAGCAAGAGGCTTCCTCCACACCAAAATGGGGTAGGCATGGGCATGCCGTCCCCTCCCGGAGACCGAAGTCCCTAGGGAGCCATCAAGCCCCCTCAGCCCTACGGCGCAGCGGCAGCCGGAGCTATCCCTCCGACTGCGAGAATTCGAGAGGCATTTCGCAGAGCAGGAGCGCGCCCTACGAGCCCTGCAAAGACCTCTCCACCAGAGGACGAGGAGAGATCCCCGTTCTCCGACCATATTTTGAAGGTAGAGGTATCTCCCAGAGCCTCCATCCCGACCTTCAAGCCCTACTACGGCCAGGGTGACCCGGCCGACCACTTCGATAGCTTCGACGCCCTGATGACCCTTCATGGAGCGTCCTGCACCATCAAGTGCCGAGCCTTTGCGACCACCTTGGTCCAAGGCGCCCAAGCATGGTTCCGGGCCCTCGCCCCCGGATCCATCCGAGACTTCATGAAATTTGGGCGAGTATTCAAGGAGAGTTTCACCGGCAACGGTCCCCCAAGGTCGGTATCGGGGCTTTTGGCCCTCAAACAGGCGTAAGGGGAGAAGCTTCGGGCCTACATTATCCGATTCAAATCGGAAGCCCTGAGGATCCACCGCCTGGACGTCACCTCGGCCATAACCGCACTGACCGGGGGTACCCGCGATGAGAACCTCTGCCGCGAGCTTGTCCTCCACCCTCCCTCGACCCTTGCCGCGCTAGTGACTCTGGCATTGCGCCATGCCGAGTGAGAAGAAGTGCTCAGCGCGTGCCGAGACGCAACCGGCTCAGGTCAGGAGGGGGACAAGAAGCGGGCACCCGAGCCAAGCTCGGGCCAAGGAAAAAGGCGGAACCGAGACGGGGGACGCAAGGAACCGTCACGGAAGTACAAGCGGTACACTCCCCTAATCACTCCAGTGTACGAGATATATGAAGACATCAAAGGCTCGGGCCTCCTCCGCCAACCCGAGCCAGTGAAGTCAAAGAACCGCAGTCGCAGCAAGCATTGCCTGTTCCACAGTGACCACAGGCATCACACCGACGACTACCATCAGCTCCAGGATGAGATCGAGGGTCTCGTTCATCAGGGGCACCTCTCCCGATTCGTGGCCGGGCACCAGGAAGACCGAGGCGTCCCAGAGGAAATCGACAACGCCCCCCGAGGGGTCCACATCAACGTCATCGCCGGAGGAGCTGCATTAGGAGGAGACAACGGCCAAGGAAGGAAGCGTCATGCTGAGCGGGCGAGCCGAGCCATCGAGCCTCCCAAGGCCCCGCCAAGTGAGCCCCAGGTCATAGTCTTCTCCGACCAAGACCTGGAAGGGCTGACCACCCCGCATGACGACGCCCTAGTCATATCGGCCACAATAAACCATTGTAACGTAGATAGGATTCTAGTTGACAATGGAAGTGCCCCTGATGTATTATCCTATGAATGTTTCCTTAAGATGGGGGAGGATCCGTCTAAACTCTGCCCGATCCGAACCCCCCTGTGTGGGTTCAATGGCCAGGCCACTTATCCCGAGGGAGCCCTAAGCCTGCCGGTTACTCTTGGCACCCCACCCAAAATCGTTACGGTCATGGTGGACATCATAGTGATCAAAGGTATGATAGCATACAACGCAATCTTTGACCGGGGAATCCTCAGCCGAACGAAAGCGGTGCCTTCTACCTATCACCAAAAGATGAAGTTCCCGACCAAAAATGGGTTGGGGGAAGTCCGAGGCAACCAGGCCATGGCCAGAAGGTGCTACAATATCTCGGTTGAAGCCACAAGGCCGGACGGGAAGAGCAAGGGCCCCCGAGAAGTTGAGGAAAAATCCGCAACTGCCAAGCCTGGAGGCGAATTGCTAGTGGTTTTCCTAAACGACGACCCGACCCTAGGAGTAAAGATCAAAGCCGACCTAACATCTGAGGTTCAACAGCAATACACAAAGTTTCTTTCCGCGTACATCCGGGTCTTTGCATGGTCTGATGATCAACTCCCTGGGATACCGGAGGAAATGGTGATGCATAAGGTCAACCTCGACCCAACCATGAAGCCCGTACAACAACGCAGAAGGAAGCACGAGCCAGAGAAGCAGGCGATTATCAAGGAGCAAGTCACCAAGGGGCAAAAGACTGGCCTTTTTAGACCGGTCCTATACCCGACGTGGCTGGCTAACGTCGTCCTGGTGCCAAAAGCTTTGGGAAAGTGGCGGATGTGCGTGGACTTCACCGACTTGAACAAGGCTACCCCAAAGGACTGCTATCCCTTGCCGAGCATCAACCAACTGGTTGACTCAACCTCGGACAACGAGATACTCAGCTTCCTGGATGCCTACTCAGGTTACCATGAGATCAGAATGCACCCCGAAGACATCGAGAAGACCGCCTTTATCACCAACTTTGGCGTACACTGCTACACCCGGATGCCTTTTGGGTAGAAGAACACTGGCGCCACGTACCAGAGGCTGGTCAATCATATGTTCGAGGGACAGCTCGGTCGGAACGTCGAGGCCTATATTGATGACATGCTCGTGAAGACCCCCAAGGCCGAGGACCACTTCGCCGACCTAGCGGAAACCTTTGACACCCTCCTGAAGTACAACATGAAGCTCAATCCTGCCAAGTGCGCCTTCGGAGTAAGGTCCGGGAAGTTCTTGGGCTTCTTAGTTACCCAGCGTGGGATCGAGGCCAACCCCGACAAGGTCAAGGCCATCCTGGACATGTGCCCACCCACCTGCATTAAAGATGTTCAACGCCTTACCGGGCGCATTGCCGCACTCAGCAGATTCTTGTCCCGCGCGGCTGAACGATGCCTACCCTTCTTCAAACTGTTGAGGGAGCCTAAAATGACATCTGCTACATTCGCGTGGGACGAGGAATGCCAAAAAGCATTCACCGAGCTTAAGGAGTTCCTGGCTTCGTCCCCAGTGCTTTCCAAGCCTGTCCCAGGTGAAGCCTTGCATCTCTATCTCTCGGCGACTCCATCCACAGTTAGCTCGGTCCTAGTCAGAAATGACTCGAGAATCGAGAGGCCGGTCTACTACACCAACAAGGTGCTCAATGAGGCTGAGAAAAGGTACCCCGCAACCGAGAAACTCGTGCTAGCGTTGGTTACCTCGGCCAAGCGCCTCCGACCCTATTTCCAAGGGCACTCCATCACCGTGCTGACTGGCGAACCATTGAAGAGGATCCTCGCTCACCCTAAAGCCTCGGGATGCCTTGTCAAGTGGGCCATCATGCTCGGGGCCTACGATATATCGTATCGGCCTCGCTCGGCTATCAAAGGCCAGGCGCTCGCTGACTTCATCGCCGAGAGCACCATCCCGACTGAAGAAAGATCTCCGTCCACGCCTGGGCCGACCTGGGAACTGTTTGTCGATGGATCTTCCAACTCAGTCGGAATCGGTGCCGGGATTCTCCTGAAGTCCCCCGAAGGAGAAGAGTTACAGTACGCCCTGAAGTTCAACTTCCAAGCATCTAACAACGCTTCCGAGTATGAGGCCCTCATATCAGGAGCCCGCATGGCCCGGCGGTTAGGGGCTGAGCGAGTCAGAATTCACACTGACTCCCAACTGGTCGCTAGCCAGGTCAACGGTGATTATGAAGCTTGAGAAGCACCGATGATCAAATACCTCCAACTAGTCAAGACCGTGGCACAACAATTCGAGAGTTTTGAGGTAGTCCGAATAGCTCGGGAGAAAAACTCCCGAGGGGACGCCCTCTCTCGGCTGGCCTCCTCTCTTGACCCCGAGGGTACTCGATCGGTCCTTCTCGAAGAGCTAGAGCGACTGAGCATAGATTCGGAGCTCCTAGCTGTTGACTCGGCCTCCCCAAGCAACTGGCGTACCCCCTATCTGTCGTGGCTTCAAGACTCTCAGGAGCCTCCCGACTCTCAGGAAGCCCAAAGATTGAAGTACCAAGCTTGACGATTCGTCACTCTGGATGGCGCTCTCTACCGGAGATCCTTCTCCGGCCCTCTCTTGAAGTGCCTCAGCACCGATGAAGCCAACCGAGCGATCGAAGAGGTTCACGAAGGTCTGTGCGGAGCGCATTTAGGGGGAAGGTCGATCACCAGGATCTTGCTACGGCAAGGTTATTGGTACGCGACTGTTCGGCCTACACACGGTCGCCCACCCTCAGGCTAATGGGCTGGTCGAAAATGCCAATAAGACTATCTTAAAAGGTATCAAGACTAGGCTCGGCAAAGCCAAGGGCAGCTGGCTTGAGGAATTGCCGAACGTACTTTGGTCACACAGAACGACTCCCAGAACGGCAACCGGTGAAAGCCCCTTTCAGCTGGTATACGGTACTGAGGCCGTGATCCCATTGGAGATTGGCAACCCCTCCCTCCGAGTCATCTGCTTCTCGTCCGAGGCAAACGACCAGAAACTGCTCGAAAACCTCGACCTAGCAGATGAAGTCCGAGAGATTGCCAGCATCAGAGCAACGGAATACCGACGCCGCCTCACTCGATACTACAACGCCAAAGTCTGAGACAGACACTTTCAACCATGAGACTTCATCCTCAGGAAAGCTGAAGCCTCTCAACCACTTGAGGCGGCGGGCAAGTTATCCTCTAATTGGGAAGGCCCCTACCGAGTGGTCGAGACGCTCGGAAAAGGAGCATACCGTCTATCCACGATGGAAGGAGAGCTCATCCCTCGGACCTGGAACGTAACTACATTACGCAAGTTCTACTTCTGAATACTGAACATTGTGCAAATGACTTGAGATAAAACAAAAGGCTCCTTTCTTTTATTCAAACAACCCGCTTGTACATTAGGAAGGCCGAAGCCAAGAAAATACATGTCAAAAAAGCAGAAAATCCGTCTGGCGCCGTCGTATGAGCCCATCGCTCGACTGACTCGGATGACCTTCCTGCGTCCAGCCACTGACTCTGCCCCGTGTAGAAACTGGCTCAGATAAAGGATAGTCGACCCCGTTGGCTCGGGTAGCTCGAGACAAAGGTGACAGAGGGATTAGGAAAGAGAAGGCTACCTTCCAAGTTGAACTTGGAAGAGAAGGGGGAGAGGGAAGGCATATGAAACCATCCTCCCCGCCAAACTGCAAACTCTTTGGAAGAAAGAAAGTGCAGGCACCCTCCGAAGAGTGAAAGAAAGGAGGAGTAGAGCAGAAGAGGGAAAAAGAGGCTGCGAGAAAGAAAAAGAAACCAGCAGAGCTGGATGAGGAGGCAGGGGAAAGCCCGGAAGGGAGGGAGCTTAGTTGGCTTCCTCCTCCCCTCCGTGAAGCGAGCAGGAAGGGACAAGCGGCAGGGATGTCTGATGCCCCCATCCGTCCACCATCTCGCCCCCCTGCAAGCGACGCCAGAACTGATAAAGGGAAGATGACGTGCCTCCACACATCGAACCATCTTTAGGTCTGTCCGACGACCATCGAACCCTCTTCAAATCCGAAGCAGCAAGAACTCTCTGCCCCCCGTCATCGGCAGCCTCATCTTCCGGAGCGTCTTCCATGCTCCAAGTACAACGGCACAACGCTACGTGAAGAAGGAATGAGGAAAGACTGTCAGGGAAACCCCTAAGCGGTGGAGAGGAAGGGACGCCCTTCAGACCTTTTATAGGCAAAGGGAGGCTATTTGCCTTAAATGATTCTCTCCTCGAAAACACACCAAAGGTATTTCTCCCTACGAACAGTCACCTCAAACTTCTCATCTTCCACCCCAGCGGGACACACGAAGCGGCCAGGCATTCAAAGCATGAGAAAATGGAAAGACACCCTGTCAGACGCTCACCAAACCATCAGGCGAGATCCACGCAGAAAGTATCGACTCTTTCCAACCACCGCAGATACGCTGAACAAAATACGGCAATGGCGATACAGAACAGATAAGTCTTCATCATAACGCTACTGCCTTATTTATTTCTACATAAAAAAGGAAGTTTTTTCCTTCAAAAAGAAAAAAGACATACAAAAAGAAGAAGCGAAGCAGATACATCAGGCCTCCGGCCCATCTTGAAGCCCGAAAGTAGAGGGCTCGAGCGGCCTGCCTCCGGCATCCTCTGCGACGGCCAACCCTGGCACTGACCCCACCGGTGTGGGAACTGCCTCGATTGCGTGCCCTCCCGGGGCATCCGGAGTTGGTGACTCCTCGAATGATGAGCCCCCCTGATCCTCTTCATCCTACGCCGAAGTAGAGGAACTGGAGGATGACAAGTCTGAGTCATAACGTTGCCCGAATGGGAAGTCAACTACTCCGGACGCCTGCTCCTCGGCGTAAGAGACGGCCCGATCATAGCCCTGCTTGAACCCCTTGCGGATGCCCCGGCGAAGTCCTAGCTCGTAATAGGGGAGGGCAGCCTCCTTAAGGTCGACCCGGTAGGCCTCTGAGCTCTTATACTGCTCGAGAGCCTCCACCCCGGCCGATCCCACCCTACCAGCGAGCTCGGCCTCCCTCCGCTCCGCCTCGGCCGACTTCCGCTTGGCCTCAGCCGTCTGCCTTTCGGCCTCCGCCACCTGCTTCTCCGCCTCGGCCCGATCAGCCTCGACCTCTCGCCGAAGGTGCTCGGCATCCTCCGCTCGGTCTACTAGCTCGGCAAGCTCGGTCTCCCACCGGCCATCCAGCTCAACGCGTGCAAGGCGCTCCTCTTCAAGAAGTCGGTTCTTCCTCTCGAGCGATTCACGGGCCTTGGCTAGCTGCTCGGCTAGCGCTCGGGTCTCCACTTGGCTCGACCGTACCAGCTCCCTGACTGAGGAAAGCTCCCGCCGAAGCCCATCACGCTCCTCGACGAGTCGAGCCAACCTCCTATAAGACCCACCGAGGGTCCAGGCCAGGTTCGCTCGCTCCCACTCTGACCGAGCGTACGCTTCTGCCAGAGCAGCCCCCATCTGGGCCAGGGCCAGGCCGCCCTCCATAACCCCAGCGAGAGTCATGGACGGGGAGTACTACCTACCTCCCCCCCTCACCCTCGCGGATATACCGCGGCATACCTGGTGCAGGGGGCCCGAGATACCCAACCTCTCCAAGGCCACCGGAATGGAGAACCCCCCATCGCCCGGCGCCCCACCGAGTGCCACGGATCGAGCCCCAACCTCGGTTGCCTCTCGCACCTCGGCCGGATTCTCTTGCGGCCCCTCAACCTGGACCGGCTCGGCACCTGCACCACCGCTTGAAGCGCCAGCCTCGGCCACGGTCCCAGTGTCCCCCGCTTCGGCCACGGCCCCCTCAGCTCCTGCCGAGGGGAGAGCTGGGTCGGCACCGCTGCCAGTCGCAGGAGCACCCTCAGCCCCCTCGGTTCCGGCCAAAGGAAGAGCCGAGCACGCATCGTCGCCGCCCGTAGGGGCAGACCCAACCTCCTCGGCCCCCTCTGGCTTGGCGGGTGGGAGAGCTTGCCCGGTAGGGTCGGCCCCATCATGCTCGGCGGAGGGGCGAGCTGCGGTAAGGTCGCCTTCAACCGCGGGTATGACCCCGGCCTTCTTGGCCCGCTTCTTGGGCCTCGCGGCGGCCCGGATCATACCCTCCATAGGGTCCTTACGCTTGGACCCCCGCGGTCTGGAGGATTCACCCTGGGCCGCTCCCTTGCCCTTATCTCTGGTTCGGGAGCGAACCACGGGAGCAGCCGGTTCATCAGCAGCCGAGTCATCACCAAGCTCGATCACCTCTGCGGCCTCCTTCAGAGCTTCCCACCTGGTGTCTGCACGAAGAAGAAGACATATTCAGAAAAAGAAAGATGACCCCCACATCCAAAGAAGAATCTAGCTTGTGGCACCTGAGCCCGACGGATGCAGCCGCGTAAGAAGACACCGCTCGATATTCTCTGGAGTAACCAGCTCTTCGGTGGATTGGCAGTGCTTCAGCAAGATGGCTGCGTATTTCTTCACATGTAGAGGGAACTCATCCTGCCTGGGAGGGATATTCGGATGGAAATTGGGGATTACTGGACACCTCCAGGATTCCTCCACTGAACAAATCCCCACCCAGAAGAATTGAGTCTTCCACCCCTTATGGGAAGAATCCTTGGCCGCCAAGGAGATGCAAGTCCTATCCCGCCTCGCCTGGATGAAGTAGAAGCCCTTCCTAGCCGAAGGATGTGCTTTCAACTCAAAAAAATAGTGAAAGAGGTCCAAGGAAGGAGGAACCCCACACTGGCGGTAGAGAATGCGGAAGGTGGAAAGAAGGAGATAAGAGTTGGCTACCAACTGAATGGGCGCCAACAGGAAAAAATTGAGAAGCTGAAGAATGAAAGGTTCGAAAGGAAGGCAGAATCCACCCTTCCATGACAGAAGAAACATACAGATGTGGCCTGTACGAGAGTCCAGGCTCGTCTCGTATGGAGAAGCTGCGGCAAAACTGAACTTGTGGGGCAGGCGATATTGGTGCTCCAGCCTCCTCACATCTGCCTCCCCCAGTTCACTACAGTTTGGAACCGGCGCCCTCGCCACTAGCTCGTCCTCCCACTCCTCAGCCTCCGAGCGTTGGTCCGCCATGGAATCCGGAGAAGACTCTGAGGAAAGGCGATCTCGAGACTCTGAAGATTCCGGGGGAAGAGGAAGCCGCCGGACTGCCTCCGCGGTTATCTCCGCCAACTCCTCAAACGCCGCTATAAACCTCTGCTCTTCCGTCGCGTCCTCACGGCGCATCGAAGACCCCCAAAAGTAAAGAACGGAGGAGAGCCAAAACTCTAAAGATGGAGGGAGTCTGGAATGACAACAAGCGCCCAACGCCTATATCCCCACGCGGGAGACGACGCGCCATTCCGACCTCAGAGAAAAGGGGGCCCCTTCAGTTCAAATCCGTCAGGATCATCATTAACACGTGCCCAGGTGACCACAACACGTGGCTTATTAACACCGCCAGATCTCCACCCACCTGAGCCACGCTGGTCCAAAATCCCAAACAGCTACTCTTCCGAGCTTACTAAAGCTCGGGAGTAGGACGGGGACAAGTGGAGAGGGGGATTTCTATAGCCCATCTAAGAGCAGCCGAACTAGGCCCATCAGGACCGAACGAGGCTCAGCTCATCCAAGTGACAGCCCCACAGGGCCCACTTAGGCTAAAAAGCCCAATAAAGATTACTCGGGATCCCACCCTTCCTCGACGGCCCTTAGGCTCGGAAGGCTCGAGCGTCAGAACGGAGGAAGACCCATGCTCGAGTTATCCCTTCATCGGGATAGAGGCAAGCGCCCTGTGCCCACTCCGACCTGACTTCGTTCGAGCCATGCCTATTGCTCGGACAGGGCTGGCACCTTTTATGCTCAGACCGACTGACGAGTGCTTATCCACGCAGCCGTTGAAGAGCCCTTTATGAGCAGGAGTTTATGAGGATAAAGGATCCATGATCCCTCAAGGCCATGAAGATCCCACGATGAGGACGTAACGATCCCATGATGAGGACGTAACTCCTGCCTGAAACTCCTCAGCTTACGGGACTCATAAGGTGAGCACACTATATAAACCAGGGACTCCCTCCAATGAAAGGTAAGGGCAATATACGCCTAAAACTCCCTGAGCAGGAACCACTTCACCACCCTGGTGTTGGGGGATCTCGTGCACCTCTTTCTACCTCTCTCCATATCTTCCACCTTTGCTCTACTGACTTAAGCATCGGAGGGTTTTCCCCAGGGGCCTCCTGATTCGTTTCCCTTTCTCTACAGTTCACTATTCGGTGATCATCCTCCCAGCTCATGACAAGCATGAGATCACGCCCCTTCACCCCCCATCTCATTCAAATGCTCAAAACACTCTCACAACTAGCGACCACCACCACCACTGGCATTTTCTTCACCTCCCCATTGCAAAAAAAACTCATACTTGCTCACACTCAAGGATGGTGAAGAAGACGGCGATACGGCGGTTTCAACGCCGCATGGCTGAGGAGAACGAGCCTGCGGATCTAGCGGATCAAACAGAGGAAAGACCACCACCGGAGGTCGGGGAACCATCTACGGTGGCCACAGCGCTTGAGGAGGTGCTGGAGACGACGACAGCGAGCATACGGTCGAGGAAGCGCCTTAGGCGGCAATCGGAACCCCCTCATCCGAGGTAGGCCGAGACCCCTAAAAAACCCATTGTTAATTTTTTTGCGAAGCATGCATGAGGGTAGGATAGCAAGGGAATGAGTCAGGGGATCCACAGAAGACATGTAGAGACCCTTTGGACCATTTCCAGAGCTTGGGGAAACGGGGGAGACAATGCCGCTACGGCGAGTTCCTAGCGGTCGTTCCAATGATTGCTAGGGTGCCAGACGGTCTGACCCAGACCGCTAAGGCTAGTTAATCGGTCAAGAGAGGACCTTTAGGGTTATGAGAATTTTTATTCTTCTTTTTTTTTATTTTTTTAATGCAACACATGACTTATTAAACCATATGGATGAATGACATTGACTGTTAAATGCATGCAGGGAAAATGACGGACGAGGATATCATGGCTGCAGGTCCGGGCAGTGTACCTAGTGCTGTCGGACTTCTAGAGAGACATACTATCCACGATGGGGTTTGCTGAGTTCCACGGGATGGAGGTGATGCGGCTGGATACGTCCCTCCTTTACGCGCTCCACGACTAGTTGGATCCTGTTAGCAGGGCATTTCTGTTCCCGTGGGGACATATAATCCCCACGCTGGAGAATGCGGCACGGATCACGGGACTATGAGTCCACGGAGCACCCGTGAGTGGGATGACGTACGCCGACTATCGAGAATTGGCACGGGAGTTGCTGGGATTGGAGCTGACGAGGCCGGGACACCACTCGTCCATGTTGGCACGAGCGACCCTTCAGGAGAGTTTGGGACTGTGAGGAGTGGCCATAGCCGTAGGAGAGTTGCCAGAGGAGCACTTGGGGTGACTGACGGATCGAGCCAGAGAGCGAGTGGCTACGGGACCTGGCCCAGAGGCAGACGTCGTCCTTCGTCAGTTCCTGATGCTGATGTTCCGGAAGCTGATCTTTACGTTGAGGGCGAATGGAGTGAGCTGCAAGCTCCTTCCTTTACTGAGGGATTTGGATGGAGTTGGAGACTACGCTTGGGGCGCGGCTGCACTAGCGTTCCTGTTCGACTCCCTCAGCACCACCGACCGATAGACGATACTGGGAGGGTTCTCACCGCTACTTTTGGTAACCCTTCTACCTTAAATGCATATACAATTACTATGATTATGAGACTACTATATGCTGACATCTTGACAATGCAGGTATGAGCCTACATGTACCTCCTCGGCCTAGGGAGAGGGAAGGAGGTACACCCCGACCTAGTACCCATTACGAGGTGGTGGATGGCTGTACGGGACACCGGGTCGCTGCGACGCTTAGTGCTGGCGATCCAGGACGACATCGACACACTTCCCTATGCATCGGTAAGACTCCAAACTTTAAACTTCTAAATGCACTTAAATGATGTTTACACTGACACTTGACTCTCTACTTTTCAGGTGCGCTGGACACCGTATCGTGATGAGGGTCACGATGGGCAGCCTTGGGTGGAAGTGGCCCAGGCGTATGAGGGACGGGACGTTTGGCTCCACTGCATGAACAACATTGAGCCACTACACTACCGCCTGATCATGAGGACGAGGGGCATCCACCAGCTAGAGGTGGAGTTCCCGACATGGGAGGAGGAGCGCGCGGGTCGCTCTTCCCGAGGACTGATCGGTGAGATAGACTCGGTCACCCAAGCGGTGGACCAGATCTGCGACTGGACGAGACGAGGTCGGGAAGTGCGAGCCCGAGCTGCCAACGACGAGGCCTATGCCAGATGCTACGGAGACCAGGTCTTCCGTGGCTCCCGACGACCGATACGACTTCTAAACTAATGCTTCCCTAACGATATTTTATACACTTACAACCTAACTTTCTATATGCAGCTAGACCCTCAGGGATGGATAGCGGAGCTCCAGGGTCTCGTCCACTCTACCATTCAGCAGCGGGATGAGTTCCAATGCGCGCTAGAGCTTCTAGTGAGCTTTACCTAACCTTAGACCTAATATGCAAAAATGCTATGGACTTAACTGACTGACTTCTAAATGCAGCGGGTCGAGGGAGCACAACGACAGGGACCGGATGCTCCATCTTCTTCCTCGGGCAGTGCTCAGGCTGAGGAGGCCGAGGCCACTCTCGCGGAGAGGGTAAGCCAACCAACCGGACTTCTCTCTTTTGACTCAATGCAATGAATGTAATTGACTAACCATGATGAGTGCTCATGCAGACGAGGGAGCTAGCAGCCGCGCTGGGTGAGGCGGAGCGGCTTTAGGAGAAGGTAGTAGAGGTAGTAGAGGTAGCCCATCTCCATGCGGAGGTGAAGTGGCTGAGTACGGGGGCGGTAGAGGTGGAGCGCTACCAGGCAGAGGTGAAGGAGGCTCGGTGATAGGCTTACGAGCTGAGGATCGAGCTACGGGCCGTAGAGCGGACCGTTCAGATGATAGGCCAGGGGCCTGATCGGAGCGTGTCGTAGAGTGGTGCGCAGAGTAGTGTGTACCAGTACTACCTTACTAGCTCCTCCGGCCATCGGAGGAATGAGGAGGCGGAGAGACGATGACGACGCGAGGAGGGTAGTGATGTAAACCAGCGGATGTGAGCTAGAAGGGGGGAGATGAATAGATCACTCCCAACTTTCACAACACGGAATATAATCGATGAAGATTCAACCACAACGAATAAAAACACCCCACAGGTAAGGGAAGTTAACTGAACCAGATCGAGAGATTAGTCTTGGTTGGAGACAAACGTCAACTAATGCGCATGCTCACTGGGAGAGGGCAAATGTTGGATCTGCTAAACGATTAGTGAACAAGACTACTTGAGCAGAAAGACGGTCCAATAGAGAAAATGGATGGGTATCAGGGATACGAGGCAGAGTTTGGACCCTAGAATCCTCACGCAAGATGGCAATCCTCTAGATAGGCGTGACCTATCGTTTGGGTTGCGACTTTTAATATACCTCCTGAATACCGAAGACAACACAAGCAATCTTTGGAAAAATCAAGCAAACCACACAAAATGGACAGGAGTTTTTAGGTGGTTTGATTGCTACCCACAATCTACGTCCACCCCTCGCTTAAATCAAACGAGGATTTCACTAGCACAGCTAGAACCAAGCAGACTCAGTATGCAACACAGGCTGCCAAACAGCTTGAAACCCAAGGGAGACAAATCCCTCAACCAAGTTATGCTACCAGCACAGGCTTGGCACCTGGGCTTGCAACCCACAAGTCCAGAACCGGAGAACAATTTCTCCCTTCCTTTAAACCAGAGTGAACCCACGAGTGACCCCAAGTCACTCGCAATCGGAGACGATGTCTCCCTTCCTCCAAGAACACTTGGAAGGCAACGAAATCGAAGAAACCAAAACGAGAATGAAACATGAAACTAAAACAAAGACAGAAGACTAAAACAACGACAAATGTAGCTTCAATGAAGCATTTCTGGAAGCACAAGTGACTGCTCTCAAGCCTAACTTCTAAAGCAGATCCTCACAATATTTCTTGATCTGGAGGAGGCTCTCTCTCGTTCTTCTTCTTCAAGGGGAAGCACGCTCAGAAAATGTGAATGGAACTATGGCCGATGCTTCCTCTTCTTCTTCATGAGGCAAGGCACCCTATTTATAGGGAACAGGGGCACCATATGGATGAAGCAGATAAAACCTACTGAAGCCCTATTGGTCCACGTAGTAGGTACGAGATTATTCCTCTAGAAAATTGCCTCGGATCACGTGACCAATCATTTGCTCTATGGGTTCATGCGTCAGCATCTCGCCATTTCTGGGAACACGTGTCTGTTCTTAGTTTGACCTCATGTGCTGCCTTAACCCTGTTAGTTGGAAAAGTGAAAATAAGGTTAGACCTTGTAGCACAAACAATATGCACTGAGTTTATATAGGCCCAAGGTAGACTAGCAAAGACTTTATATATGCTTGATAAGAAAAGTGCACTGACTTTGTGTCGCTCAAGTTGAAACGTGCACAGACCTATATGCACAATGCTTGGACATGAAAACATGCTCAGACCTATGTATGTGCTTAGACTTAAAATGCACATAGCTTAGACTTATATGAATGTGCTCAGACTTCATGCTTTGCAAATTTGAAAACATGCACAAACTTCGTTATGCATTTTTGAGAACATGCACAGACTTCATAAAGGATATGTAAAAAATATGCACATACTTCAACATGCATAGACCTCAGCCATGCTCGGACCTTGGTGTGCAGGATGCAAAACATGCACCGACCTAGAACAGAGCTTATGTGCATGAGGCATATATGTGCACCGACTGTGTTCACAATACAACAGGAACCTGCACTGACCTCATATGCAATACGTGTCATACTAACATCGACCTCAATATGCTAGCATCGACCTTAAATGTGTGCAGTTCAAAATGTGCACCGACTCTGTCTGCAGAATGTGCAACTAGCACCGACCTAGTAACAAGGCATGACAGACTAGCACAGACCATATATGCTAGACACTCTGTGCTAGCATCGACTTCTAATGCTAATTGACATAGACTCTATGCACGCTAGCACAGACTCTAGTTAACAACTCAAACCAACTAACACAGACCTTGTATGGGTGAAAATCAGCTAGCACAGACTTAGGATATGCAGGATGGCCTATATGCTCTGACCTTGGACCATGAATGAACATGGTATGCACCGACTCTGTTTGCAATAAATGAGATGCTAACATCGACCTTAGATGCAGCAGACTCAATACTAGCGTCGACTTGTGTATGCGTGAAGTGCAGCTAGCCTCGACCTCAGCTACGCATGAAGTATAACTAGCATGGACCTCAGTTGTGTAAGAACACAACTAACACCGACCCTAGCTGTACATGTACACTAATGCAATGAACAGTGTTTTAGCTAAAAATAGATAAACCAATTTTCATACCAGAGAGTCTGACATCATCAAAACGTCATCATCAAAACGGCAGAGATACAACAATCTCCCCCTTTTTGATGATGGCAACCATTTAATTTTTTTTTGAAGAATTGGTTTATTTCGAAGATGAGCAACAACAATGATATGCAAGGATGCAGCAATGATATGCAAGCAATCTGACACAGTAACTCCCCCTGACTGGGACAATGTTCACACAAATGCTTGCTCATGGTGATAATGAAAATAACTCATGCCAAAAGAGCAGATACTTCCCCTTTCACAGACACACTCCCCCTTCCACTGACAGTAGTCTTCCACTGACAGTAGTCTTTCACTGACAGTCTACTGAAAGATCTTCTCCCCCTTTGACATCATCAAAAGGAGTGGAGAGAGAAAGAGGTGCTGCTAAGCAATCGAAAGGATATACAGTAAACGCACAATTGAGATAATTTCAAGACTATCTCTTAGAGGAGTAAGTAAGAGAACCGAATTGAGCTGAAGTTCTTCAAGGCTAATATTCAGGAAAGACATAGAGTAAGAATGAAGAATGCCAATGTACAGACCTCATAAGGATGATCAAGGTTTAGCAATTATGTCAAGAGATTATCCCAAAAGACTGTACTAATCAAACATCTAGAGACACAATTTACTGAAAGATGAGGTAGTTGTATTGAAGACAAACAATCTACAGGAAATTCCAGAACCAGTGGGGTTGCAGATATTTTTTTTTTTGGCACAGTGAACATGGCATTGAGTAATTTTGGTAACTCACACATTGTTACATGAGGAGACACCTTGATTAGAGGCCTGAATCCCCATTTACTCAGTGTGATAACCGTATTACTTCTCTTTTAGAGAACAAAGTTAGCATTTGAAATGTCTTTGCACATGAGGAGACACCTTGATCAGAGGCCAGAATCCCCAGTTACCCAACACTTTAATGCCATTGCTCTGCCATGAAAAATAGTTTTCTTCATAATTTTTAAACAGAGATAATCTGGCACTTCATGACATAGGATGTGTGTCATTTCATTGATGAGCCATCTAGTTTATCAGTAACCAGATTAGTGCTCTGAGATTTGATAAACCCCAAAATCATTTTCTAGTTTGTTATGTGATGTTTGAAGTCAATACAACATGTACTAAATTTTTAGGAAAAATTGCTTCCATAAATATGAGTTTCAACTTTTTAGAATATTTCATTCATGACATAACAAGTTTAACTTTGATCCATGCTTACTAAATCTGTAAAGAGACATTCTACAGGAACTTTGTCCAAGTCTTTGTAGGATTATTAAATAGAAGCTCCTTAGCCATGTTTCAGTTATTCAAACTTACAGATTTAAGAGAGTCATGAATTCCTATTTCTTATGAATAGACTGTATAATATGTTCAGAGAGCAGCATCAAAATCTCTAAAATTCCTTGAATCAGTCTCCTACTAACTGGCAGACTAAGGAACCTCCCCCTCACAAAATCACTCAGGTATGCAGACAACTTGAATGCTAAATGTATTGTAATGCAGAAAAGTGAATTTATGGACAACAAACCTGATCTATATGAGAATGAGCCTGTGGTACCAGGTGGAGTACGTAGGTCATAAGACCTCCTCACACATGATGTGGGTTTCCAGTCAGAAAAAAAATCTGACCTTCTCCCAGCTTATCATTTAATATACCAACAGGTTATGCATGCCAATCTATTTTGCTAAAATATGACAGATACTAAATGAAGATTCATGCATATGAGGACTGTATGCAGCTCAATGTGGACATAGAACATGGATACATTTTATTCAGAAATCAAAAACATTTAGAGATGCCCAATTCTCTTCTTAAGGTGGTGAATTTTTCATTGTCCAGTGGCTTAGTGAAAATGTCAGCTATCTGATGATCAGTGCCTACATGGATCAATTCAAAAGTTCCTTTAGAAACCTCATCTCTGATGAAGTGATGTCTGATTTCTATGTGTTTGGTTCGTGAATGCAAGACATGATTCTTTGCAAGATTAATGGCACTAGTATTATCACAATTTATGGGGGTGCATCCCAGGTCTACTTGGTAGTCTTGAAGCTGATGTTTGATCCAGATTACCTGTGTACCACAGCTCCCTGCAGCTATGTATTCAGCTTCTACAGTGGAGAGGGCCACAGAGTGCTGCTTCTTGGAAGCCCAAGAAACCAGACACCCTCCCAAAAATTGACAGTGCCCACTTGTGCTTTTCCTATCTAGTTTGCAGCCAGCATAGTCAGCATTAGTGTATGATATGAGATCTAAGGTGTGTGATGCATGGTACCACAGTCCTAAATTATGAGTACCAAAAATGTATCTAAAAATTCTTTTTACAGTAGCTAAATGCAATTCAGTAGGCCTAGATTGGTATCTAGCACACATACCTACACTGAATTGAATATCAGGTCTCGAGACAGTCAGATAGAGTAGGGATCCGATCATACCTCGGTATATCTTTGCATCAATTTCTTTACCTGTTTCATCTGCATCTATGGATGAATTGGTACTCATTGGTGTCGAGAGGTGCTTCAAATTATCCATTCCAAACCTCTTGAGGATTTCCAAGGTGTACTTGGTCTGGTTGATAAAACATCCATCTTCTAATTGTTGAACCTACAGACCAAGGAAATATTTTAGTTCACCAACCAAGCTCATTTCAAACTCATTAGACATCAATTCTGCAAATTCATTGCATAGTTTAGGGCATGTGGAGCCAAAACCAATGTCATCTACATATACCTAAACTATGATGAGATTTTCATTCAAGACCTTTGTAAATAAGGTCTGATCCACCTTACCTCGTTTGTATCCCTTGCTGAGCAGAAAATTTGTCAGCCTTTCATACCAGGCCCGAGGGGCCTGTTTCAATCCGTATAGGGCTTTATTCAACCTGAAAACATGGCTAGGATGTGCAGATAATTGAAATCCAGGGGGTTGCTCTATAACGACCTCCTCCTTGATGAATCCATTCAAGAAGGCACTCTTAACATCCATTTGTTGAAGTCTTATGTTTCTGGAACAAGTAAAATCTAGCAGGATTCTTATTGCTTCTAATCTAGCAACAGGAGCACATGACTCTTCAAAGTCAACTCCAAATTCCTGACAGTAGCCCTTGGCTACTAGTCTGACTTTATTTCTTGAAATTATTCCTTCTTCATTCATTTTATTTTTAAAAACCCATTTTGTTCCAATGACAATTGCATTTTCAGGGCTAGGAACTAGTTTCCATACATTGTTTCTTTCAAATTGTCCTAGTTCCTCATTCATAGCATTAACCCATGATTCATCATTTAATGCCTCTTCTACAGTTTTGGGTTCAATTTGAGACACTAACGCAACTAGGTCTTGGTTATTTATATCTCTATAGTGTGATCTAGTCCTAGGAGGATCAAGTAAATTGCCTATTATGTTATGTACAGGATGATCTTTCAGAAATCTTATGTTTATCGAAGACTCACCTGGTTCGGCAGACTCACCTTGTTCAGGACCCTTTGATGCGGCATGTGCTGAATTTTCTTCATTCATCTTGTCCTGTAGGAATTCTCCATCATGCTTAGAGTCCCTGTCATCATCTTCAAGATTAGTGGCAATTTTTGTTTCATCAAAAATGACATGCGAAGACTCTTCTACAGTTTGATCTGTTATGTTGAAAACCCTATATGCTCTTGTCACTTCAGAGTAACCTAAAAATATTCTAGGACTTCTTTTAGCCTCAAACTTATCTAAATCCTTCTTGTTATTGTTGTGTATGAAACATTTGGAACCAAAAATTCTGAAGTGAGCCAAGTTCGGTTTCTTACCTTTTAGAAGCTCATAAGGGGTTTTCTTATGTACCGGTCTTACCATGGCCCTATTGATCGTGTAACATGCAGTGTTGGCCGCTTCTGCCCAGAACTTCCTTGGCAATTGACTCTCAATCAGCATGGTCCGGGCCATCTCCACAATTGTTCGATTTCCCCTCTCCACAATTCCATTTTGCTCGGGTGTCCTGGGAGAAGAAAACTTATGAGTCAGTCCCTCGTTTTCACAGAAATCAGAAAACATAGAGTTTTCAAATTCAACTCCATGGTCAGACTGAATTGAGCAGATTTTGTACTTTCCCTCTTGCTTAATCTTATTGAAATTTTTTTTGAATTTTTGAAAGGCATCATTTTTATTAGCTAAGAAAAAGATCCATGAGAACCTAGAATGATCATCAATAACCACAAAACCAAACCTTTTTCCATTCAGACTCAGTGTTCTTGTAGGACCAAAGAGGTCCATATGAAGTAGTTCCATTGGTCTAGAAGACAATGGCTCGGATCTCAGTTTAAAAGACTTCTGGGTTTGTTTACCTAGAGCACATGCATCACAGATTTTTGAATTTGAGTTGAATTTTGTTTTTGACAGTCCTCTAACCAGATCATGTTTCACCAGTTTATTTAAGGTACAATAACTAACATGGCCTAACCGTCTATGCCAATTGAAAGCATTATTATCTACATCCGCAGACATATAGAGATTTGATTCAGAATTTTCATTAAGGTCTATAATATAAACATTATTCACCCTATGTCCTAAGAACAAGACTTTATCAGAATTTATTTCAAAAATTTTGCATGCATTATTGTCAAAGACTACTCTGTGACCTTTGTCACACAGTTGACTAATACTAAGTAGATTATGTTGAAGACCTTCTACTAACAAAACCTTCTCAATGACATTGGAAGAAAACTTACCAATTGTACCTATTCCTATGATTTTACCTTTATTTTTTCCACCAAACTTGACTATACCTCCCAGCTTCATTTCCAGATTGCTGAATTTTGTCTTGTCACCTGTCATATGTCTGGAACAGCTGCTATCCAAATACCATCTGTTGTGCTCGGCTGCCAGACCAACCTGTTATCAATTCAGACAGAAAATTTTGGAACCCAAGAAAGATTGGGTCCGAAAACATTGTTCAAATCTTTCAGCAGGTTTTTGGGTATCCAAAATTATTTCTCAGTCTTCTTCACATTCTTCTTGTTATTGACAATTTTATTGAAATGATGTGTAAAGCTTTGTCCATTCGGCTTATTAGCATAGAATCTGTTGGGCCTTATGAAGTGTTCATTTCTTGGATATCTCTTGTACCCATTGTTTCTGGGATAATCATATTGGTCGAGGAATCTTTGTGGATGTACAGAGTTCACCCAATGGTTCCTGTACTGACTCATGTACCTTGGGTACTTGTTCTTGTTCACATACCTTGACCTATTAATGGTATTGCTTTGAGGTATGAATGTGTTGGGTCGAGGCATGGCAGCTTTGCCAATGTTGTTCCCTTGATTTTTAAGTTGTTGTCCAGCAGACCTTGTTGGTTTAGCTTTCACAAACCTCTTGAAGTTGGGTTGCTGAACATTCTGTTTACTGTTGGAACTGGATGGAGTGTCCAGTTTTTCTTTTCCCTTCCCCAGGCAAAATGTAGTGGTTTTGAACTCAAATGGTTTCTTACTGGTTGGGTCATAGCCAAGACCCTCCTTATTGAAGTTGACCTTTATGCCTAACATGGTATCTAAATTATTTTTTCCTTGAACAAATTTTTCCAACATAGCTTTTTTATCATCAAGATTTTTCTGTAGTTTTTCACTCTGTTTCAAGATTTCAGAATTAGCATTTTGCACGGCATCATATTTCTCCTTCAGAATCTCAATTTCTTTCTGAATCTCTTGAAGTCTGAGGTTCACTTCATCTAGATTATTTATGATTTCTTCCTTTTCATTTTTGAGGTTGTCATTCTCAATTTTCAGTGAGTTATTTTCGTAGTTCTTTTCATCAATCTGGTGTTTTAATTCAGCAATTTCATTATCTACACATGCCTTATTGTTAAGGAGATTGTTCAAAATTTTCTTCATGGACTTTGTATTCTTTGGTCTGACAGTTGAACTTATCTAGCAGGTCAGCATAAGCATCCTCCCAATCATCAATTGAATAGCTTTCAAAAGGGTTGCTTACCTCATGTTCACTGTCAGCCATAAGACACAGTCCCTGCTCCTCTTCATCTGAAGATCCATTCTCAGGGTCTTCCTCCTCATCGCTCCATGTGCTGAGCATGGCCTGAGACTTCTTCTTCTTCACCCTGACATTTTTCTTCACGAGCTCCGGGCATTCATTCTTCATATGCCCTGACTTTTTGCAGTGAAAACATGTAATTTTGTCAGCTTGTTTGTTTTTCTCAAATTTGAGATTTGCATTCTTACCAGCCTGTTGAGGTCTCCTTCTCCTGAATCTTTTACCTCTGGTCTGTTGTACCCCAGTGGTTTTGATGATGTCATGTGGTTTTGATGATGTCATGTTGCATTTGGTTTTGATGATGCACTACCATTGCTGTTGCTTTGCTGTTGCATTATTGCTGTTACATTTGGCTGAGATTCATTCCATGTTGCTGGAAGCACTGAGACTAAGGGTAATGGTTAGGTTATGTCATGAAAGAATCAGTGGTTAGTCATATCTCATGCTCATTGTGGTGCATATGAAGGTCGATGTTAGTTGAGTCTCATGCACACCTAAGGTCGACGTTAGTTGAGTCTGCTGCATCCAAGGTCTATGTTAGTCCGTGCACATTTCAGCGTGCTGCATCATGGTTGATGTTAGTTGAGTCTCATGCATATCAAGGTCTGTGCTACCTTGAGCTTGTTTGCATTAGGGTCGATGTTAATTGAAGTTTTTCTACACATCAAGGTCTACGTTAGCATGCATTAAGGTATGTGTTAGTCGGTTTGGGCTGTTAACTAGAGTCTATGCTAGCATGCATAGAGTCTATAAAGTCTGTGCACATTATGTTGCATAGCGCATGAGGTCTGTGCATGTCTTCCTCCTTCACACAAGGTGTGTGCACATGTGTGTTAAAAGTCCGTGCACAACTCAACAAGGTCAGTGCACGTTCTTGCACTAAACACAAAGTCTGTGCATGTTCTGCATCGCACACAACTCAGGTCTGTGCACATCACTGTAGCATGCATACAGGTCGGTGCTAGTTCTTCCTCTTCCACACACTGTAGCAGGTCTCTGCATGTATGTTAATATGAACAGTTCATGCATTAGGTCCGAGCATATTGCATGAGAAGGTCAGTGCAAACTTCTTGTAGTACAGTGATAAGGTCGGTGCATGTTATCCATAGCATACTCGAAAGTCGGTGCATGTTTTATATGATGCATTCACAAAGTCGGTGCACATTTTACTTAACTGCATACAAGGTCCGTGCACATCATACTAGCCAGCTTAGACAAGGTCCGTGCACATCACTGTAGCAAGTCGGTGCATGTTGTGCTTATGGCATGATAAGGTCGGTGCATATCTTGCATTGTGCATGACAAGGTCTGTGAACATCACTGTAGCAAGTCGGTGCATGCTTGTGTTAATGGTTAAAGGCCAGTGCACAGTTGGGTTTCAACAATACTTAGGTCTGTGCACGTTTTTCCCCAATGCATCAAGGTCTATGCAAACTTCATCATATAGGTCTGTGCATACTTGCCTCATGGCACATAAAGTCTGTGCATGTCTCTATGACTATATTGCATTAAGGTCTGTGTTAGTCAACATGTAGTCTGTGCACATTCACTATTAAGGTCTCTGCACATTGCATCTAGCCTAATCTAGTCTGAGCACATTAGAGATATGTCTGACTACAAGGCGTTTGATGAAATGCCCCTCTTCCAACTAACAGGGTCCCAGCAGCACGTGAGCTCGAACTAAGAAGGCACGTGTTCCCAGAATGCTGGAAGCTGGCACGTGATCCAAGATAATGAGCGAGCCAGTGATTCTGACACATGGACAGATGGGGACCAGATCTGCATCAGCATTTAGGTGGGAGACATGGCGTCCACTCGCCCTTTGCCTATCGTATATAAGAGAGGCCGCCAGAAGGAAAGAAGAGCACCCAGAAGAGAAGAAGGGTGAGGCGCAAGAAAGGAAGAGAAAGAGCAGCCACCAGAGAAGAAAGCCAAGAGAGAAAAGAAGAGATAGTTGAGAAGAAGAGGAAGTCCAGAGAGAGCGAGAGAGTTACGAAGTGAAGAGAGAGAGAGAGAGCGAGAGCTGAGAAGTAAAGAGAGAGCCAGAGGCTGAGAAGAAGAGAAGATGGAGCTTTCCCTGAAGACTTATGTTGGAATTGCTCTTCGGAGCTACAGTTGTTTTTCCCTTTTGTTTCTGTTTCTGTTTTTCGTTTGTTCTTCCCATTCTCCTTAGTGTTTTCCAATCCTCTGGCTTGAGGTCGGGGTTCCTCCTGTGGACTCAAGAGAAGGGAGACGTAGTCTCCGATTGCGAGTAGTAGTGTGCTACTTGTGGGTTTCCCTCTGGTTTGGAGGAAGGGAGGATTGGTCCTCCGGTTTGCAAGTGACAGGGTGTCACTTGTTGTTTCCTCTGGGTTTCAGAGGAAGGGAGACTTGGGTCTATGGTTGTGAGTGGCTGGGTGTCACTCACGGGTTCCCCTCCGGTTTGGAGGAAGGGAGACTGTGTCTCCGTTACTAGTGACGGGCTGTCACTAGTGGTCCCCTCCGATTTGGAGGAAGGGAGGTTACCCTCCGGTTCAGGTTTTGTGGGTTGCAGAACTTGGTAGAGGGATTTGTCTCCCTCGGTTATCAAGCTATTAGGCAGCGTCTTGTTTGCAGACTGAGTCTGCATCTTGCATTTTTGCAAGGGAAGCCTCACTTCGGTTTGGAGTGTGGGGTGGACGTAGGCAGACTGGGGGTCTGGCCGAACCACCTAAAAATTCAGTGTGCCGTGGGTTGCTTTGTGTGTTTGTCCATCTCCTCTATCTCCTTCACAGGGTCTTTTATTTGCTTGTTTAGGGGCAGCATGTTTGATATTATGTTTGCTTGATCCATCTCTTCTGTGAAGCGTTTGTTTGTTTATGTGAATGCTTATCATCATCATTCCCCACTGGTTCATAGTTTGTGTTTATCAACTCTCTGTTGCTATACGCTAAGTGTTCGAAGGTTGTTCAGTGTGAGGCATAAGTCTCATCAGAGCTTTCCTATCCAGTTTGTGTAGGGCAAGATTTGGTTAAAGCTTTAATCCCGTAGTTTGAAAAAGGGGATTCATTCACCCCCCTCTGAATCCGTGCCTTGCACCCTAACATGGTCCTCATAAATTTTTGAAGCTATCTGGTAAGCATGGCATGTTCCTCATCATCAAGATCTGAGAAATTTTCAAATTCCTCACTACTGCTGCTATTGCTACTGCCACTATGGGATACCTTGAGAGCAATGTTCTTGCCCTTTTTATTGGTTTCCTCAACATTCCTTTTCAGATTGATTTCATAAGTCATCAGGGATCCTATCAGTTTTGTTACAGTCAATGTGGACAAATCCCTGGACTCTTCTATGACAGTGGCCTTAGTGTGCCACATGGGGGTCAAAGGATCTAAGTATTTTTCTGACTATGTCTCCTTCAGAGATCTATCTACCTAACCCAGTAAGACTGTTCGTGATTAATGACAACCTGGCATACATATCAGAAATTGTTTCCTCAGACTTCATTCTAAAAAGTTCGTACTCTGAGGTGAGCATGTTTACCTTTATCGCCTTGACTTGGGATGTACCTTCATAGATGAGAGTACAAGTTCATCCCACATCTTCTGTGCCGTCTTGCAGGTAGAGATCCTTGCATACTCCTCCGGGTGAACCACACATTGCATAATGTTCAGGGCCGTCTAGTTCACGGTTGACAACCTGATTTGTTCCCTTGTCCACGTGGTCTCATCTGGCGGAAGTTCGAATAGTCCTATAGTGACCACTCTCCATAGTTCGTGGCTTTAGGCTATGAGAAACGCCTCCATCCTATTTTTCAAGTACAGAAAATTCACACCGTCAAAGAACGAGGGGCGATTAATAGATTGTCCCTCAGCAATGAAGTTACGAGGGGTTCTAGTTGCTGGTCTACCCTGGTCGTTGGACCACATGTTGGGTAACCCGCTCTGATACCAATTGATAAAAATCAGCGGATGTGAGCTAGAAGGGGGGGATGAATAGATCACTCCCAACTTTCACAACACGGAATATAATCGATAAAGATTCAACCACAACGAATAAAAACACCCCACAGGTAAGGGAAGTTAACTGAACCAGATCGAGAGATTAGTCTTGGTTGGAGACAAACATCAACTAATGCGCATGCTCACTAGGAGAGGGCAAATGTTGGATATGCTAAACGATTAGTGAACAAGACTGCTGGAGCAGAAAGACGGTCCAATAGAGAAAATGGATGGGTATCAGGGATACGAGGCAGAGTTTGGACCCGAGAATCCTCACGCAAGATGGCAATCCTCTAGATAGGCGTGACCTATCGTTTGGGTTGCGACTTTTAATATACCTCTTGAATACCGAAGACAACACAAGCAATCTTTGGAAAAATCAAGCAAACCATACGAAATGGACAGAAGAGTTTTTAGGTGGTTCGATTGCTACCCGCAATCTACGTCCACCCCTCGCTTAAATCAAACGAGGATTTCACTAGCACAGCTAGAACCAAGCAGACTCAGTCTGCAACACAGGCTGCCAAACAGCTTGAAACCCAAGGGAGACAAATCCCTCAACCAAGTTATGCTACCAAAACAGGCTTGGCACCTGGGCTTGCAACCCACAAGTCCAGAACCGGAGAACAATTTCTCCCTTCCTCTAAACCAGAGGGAACCCATGAGTGACCCCAAGTCATTCGCAATCGGAAACGATGTCTCCCTTCCTCCAAGAACACTTGAAGGCAACGAAATCGAAGAAACCAAAACAGGAATGAAACAGGAAACTAAAACAAAGACAGAAGACTAAAACAACGACAAATGTAGCTTCAATGAAGCATTTCTGGAAGCACAAGTGACTGCTCTCAAGCCTGACTTCTAAAGCAGATCCTCACAATATTTCTTGATCTGGAGGAGGCTCTCTCTCGTTCTTATTCTTCAGGGGGAAGCTCTCTAAGAAAATGTGAATGGAACTATGGCCGCTGCTTCCTCTTCTTCTTCGTGAGGCAAGGCACCCTATTTATAGGGAACAGGGGCGCCGTATGGATGAAGCAGATAAAACCTACTGAAGCCCTATTGGTCCACGTGGCAGGTATGAGATTATTCCTCTGGAAAAGTGCCTCAGATCACGTGACCAATCATTTACTCTCTGGGTTCATGCGCCAGCATCTCGCCATTTCTGGGAACATGTGCCTATTCTTAGTTTGACCCCACGTGCTTCCTTAACCCTGTTAGTTGGAAAAGTGAAAATAAGGTTAGACCTTGTAGCACAGACAATATGCACTGAGTTTATATAGGCCCAAGGCAGACTAGCACATACTTTATATATGCTTGATAAGAAAAGTGCATTGACTTTGTGTCGCTCAAGTTGAAACGTGCACATACCTATATGCACAATGCTTGGACATGAAAACATGCTCAGACCTATGTATGTGCTTAGACTTAAAATGCACATAACTTAGACTTATATGAATGTGCTCAGGCTTCATGCTTTGCAAATTTGAAAACATGCACAGACTTCATTATGCATTTTTGAGAACATGCACAGACTTCATAAAAGATATGTAAAAAATATGCACAGACTTCAACATGCATAGACCTCAGCCATGCTCGGACCTTGGTGTGCAGGATGCAAAACATGCACCAACCTAGCACAGACCTTATGTGCATGAGGTAGAAATGTGCACCGACTGTGTTCACAGTACAACAGGAACCTGCACTGACCTCGTATGCAATACATGTCATACTAACATCGACCTCAATGTGCTAGCATCGACCTTAAATGTGCGCAGTTCAAAATGTGCACCGACTCTGTCTGTAGAAGGTGCAACTAGCACAGACCCAGTAACAAGGCATGATAGACTAGCACAGACCCTATATGCTAGACACTTTGTGCTAGCATCGACTTCTCATGCTGACTGACATAGACTCTATGCACGCTAGCACAGACTCTAGTTAACAACTCAAACCAACTAACACAGACCTTGTATGGGTGAAAATCAGCTAGCACAGACTTAGGATATGCAGCATGGCCTATATGCTCCGACCTTGGACCATGAATGAGCATGGTATGCACCGACTCTATCTGCAATAAATGAGATGCTAACATCGACCTTAGCAGACTCAATACTAGCGTCGATTTAGGTATGCGTTAAGTGCAGCTAGCATCGACCTCAGCTACGCATGAAGTACAACTAGCATTGACCTCAGTTGTGTAAGAACACAACTAACACCGACCCTAGCTGTACATGTACACTGATGCAATGAACATTGTTTTAGCTAAAAATAGATAAACCAATTTTCATACTAGAGAGTCTGACATCATCAAAACGTCATCATCAAAATGGCAGAGATACAACAAGTAGCACTGCCATAGGTCCGCCTGAGAAGAAGCATGAGGGCACCGGCGACAGTGAGGGTCCTAGAGAGGGACCGGCCTGAGGGCTATATTACTCTCTTCCCATGTTTTCCTTATGGACACATACATGTAATGACTTTTTGACTTAGTGAAAACATGATTTCTTTGGTTGACTTTTCCTAAAAATGTAAAAAAATGTGTGAAATGCAAACACTAACTCTATTAACTTAATGACGATGCCTAAGAGTGAGGAAGAGAGAGAGAGAGTTGGGGGGCGATGATCAGAGAGAGAGAAGGACTCCGGAGAGACCAAAGGAGTGGATGGACGTGAAATTGGGGGAGAGATATAAAATAAGAAACGGTCTTCACGAGATCGCTAGAAGGGCGTAAATGGTCAGGCTGAGACCGTTAGGGGAGTGAGAAAGACGACGGTGAAGAGAAGAGCAAAACGGTCATCTAACGACCGCTAGCTAAGCCTAGCGGTCGCGCGATAGACCGCAAGGGAGGAAACACAGTCAAATCCGAGCGGAACTCTCCGAGAGAGTCCTAACCCGTGGATAGCAGTGCCCAAACTAGGCTAAGACCCATCCTAACTCAAATTAAGGCTTCCTAACCTTAATCCTAATGCAATAGGACATGAGACTCAAGCCCTATAACTAGGAACATACTCAGAACTCACAACTCACAAAAAACTTTCTTTTTAAGCCTTGGAAACCTCATAAAAACCACCCAAATTACCATGAAGAGGTCCTTTGAAGCTAGCACCACGGGGGAGGGCATCTACAACGGTCCAAGACCGACCAAAAAGGAGCATGGGGAGCTGCAGCGGCTGACCTCCATCCCCAAACATCTGAGCACAAGCCCTTCAAGAGAGGTAAGTCAAATCAATGGTATTCAAAATTTCATCAATTTCCTTAAGTTCTTCATATTGCCCCTCTTCTTCTTCTCCTTTCCTTCTTTTATTTTCCTCAGCTCCTTCCTGGCCCACGATGCTATTCCAGCATGAAGTGGGTGGCTCCCATGATAAAGGAACTCCCTTTAGAAGTCATCTCAATTTTAAGGGCATGGCACCTCCATCCATTGCTAGTCTTAGCCAAGAATTTTCAAAAAATCTCCTTAGATTGGCATAGCATTTCAGCCCTAGTAGAGTTATGGCACCTTCAAACACATACATTTGTGTTCCCAACCTTTGAAGCCACTATCCTTATAGAGGAAGTTGAAACATACTTAGCCCTTCCTAGGACTAAGGTGGGAGATGAAGACCTAGTGTGTCATATGGTTGACCCTATAGACCCATCACTCATCTTAGGGGAATTCATACCTAACCCGAAGGATGTGAGAATTGTGATTAGCTCCCGCCATATTCACTTGATTCCCATGGCCCAATGGGTTACTTCCCATTGCAAAAATAAATGTGGGTGGAATGAGGCCATAGCCAAAGCTACCTCCATTTGCTTATGCAGGGTTTTGCTCTTTCCTACCATCGACCACCTCTTGGATATTTCGAACCTCAGTGTCATCAGCGGGTTGTGGCAGGGTTTATTGATCTCCCAAGCCATCCTTTCTTATCTGTATGAGGGTCTTAGTTCAGCTTCCCTTGGGGGTCCCCTCTTCGGGTCTATGATTGTCCTTGAGTGTTGGATGGGGATTAGATTAAAGTTTCTACCCAAGGAGGACGTGCCATCAGCTAGCCGCATATTTGGGAGCCACCCACTCTTCTTTATTGGAGGCGCATCTGGGTTTTCGCAACAGGTTGAATGCCAGACCGCAGATAAGAAAACAAGGGACGATTGGTGCCTCTTCCTCAACACCACTTGACAAATTCGAGATGCGACTACGGGCTCTTCAAGGCACTACACTTAGACTACCCCGGCGACTGGGATTGGACCTTTACAACCCTCACAAGTGGGGAGCACTACCTTGGCACTCTACAACCCTCACCGGTGCTACTTACAAGTTGGACTTCCTCGCAGCATGGTTCCAACACTATCATACTTCCCTCCCCTACAAGCTAGGAAGATGGGGACTGAGGAGGATGAGCAGGCGGTCCGGAGCGCTCTGACCATGTGGGAGATCAGTCGAGTCCGTACTTTGCAGGTAGAAGTGACAGAGAATGAAAATAGCTACCGAGCTTACGTGAAGGCATTACGCAAGATTTGGCCTGCGCGGATGTGAAATTGAATATGATTTTAATTTCATGATTATGTACTGAATTTCATTAAGAAAATGATGTATCATGAACATTGAATGAATGAAATAAAAGGATTGATTGAACCATAGTTTGTGAAATTGTTCCCTTTGGCATGAATGTTTAGATGGAGCAGAGTTCTCTGTTTGGAAAACGGTCCACCAAAGGACTGCTAGGCTCACCCTATCGGTCTGGCGATAGACCGCAAGAGAGAGGACCCAGGAAAAATTGTGTGTTTTTTGGCTCTCGAGTGTGGCATGCGGTCGCCTTTCGACCACCAAGAGGAACTTAACGGTCTATCGAAAGACCGCAAGGGGGAAGGATTAGAGAAGCCTGAGAGTTCTGATTCTCGGGTAAGGGTAACGGTCGCCAATTGACCGTCAGACCAGCCTAGCGGTCTAATAGAAGACCGTAAGGGAAAGAAAATAGGGAAATATGTGAGCCTTGGATTCTGGGGCATTGTAACCTGCTCCTGTACACACTAAATCAAGAAAACAAGTTAGATCCATTGTTAGGCTCAACCCCTTGCCTGTAGCAAGTTAGAAATGACCAATCCTTGATATTTGGTCAAGGGGCGGAGCCTTATTAAATAGGTGAAGACACAATAAGAATAAATGCAATGCATGCTATGAAATGCAAGGATGGTGTGAAAATTTTGGATTTTGAAATATGTGATTTTTTTAGATTTATGAAAATATATGATTTTTTTAGAATTTGAAATATCTGATTTTTTTAGATTTTGAGATATTTGATTTTTTTTATTTTAAAATATTTGATGATTTTTTTTTGAAAGCTAATTCCGCCCTGACAACGAGAGCCCTGCCTATTCCACTAAGAATTTCTCGAGGTTGGCGTGCATTAAGGGTCCACCTCGTTCGCATGACAATGCCTCTCCAAGGGCCATACCCTGGGTATGCTCCAGTCTTTTGAGGGAGAGAGAGAAGAAATTTTGGGAGGTAAGCCTAGCATAGAGATATAAGTTTTTAGGGTTCAAATTCCCCCCATGACGACTAGGTTGGAGATTCGTTCTGTTGCGCCAAGGCTTTGTATCCATCATCGAACCTTCATCCACTCTAGACACGCATACGACCGGACTCTTAACGTCTCACGGGAAACTGTACTGCCACTCTTGCCATGCCTAATTTAATATTTTATTTTTCTTAGAGCAATTTTGACGTTGCACTTTGTGCTTTTGATAGACGTCTTGGCTTTTGCCTTAACTCATGCTTCTCGTGATTGACTTGTTCTTTTCTTTCTTTTTTTTCCTTTGTGGAATCAGGTCATAATGGACTACCCCCATTTGAGACCTCCTCTCATTAGGGTGTCTAGGTTGGTCATCTCCCCCTTATTCACCCCTTGCCCCTACACCTGGCCGAAGAGAGAAAAGCAGGGACTTTTAGTTCCCATAGGCATGGCCAAAGGAGAGACGGTGTCACATAGTAGAGGGAAACCTGACTAGAATTGCCGTGTAGTGTGTGATTGCCATGCTCGGGGTCCTCTTTCGTGATCAAGGGGAGACACCTTGCTGCCGGGTTGGCACTAGCTTGACTCTAAGGGAAAAAATGCTTAAGATATAACCCATTCCAAGCATGAGACAGCTTCTCACCTTCCGCGTTAACTAGACGATACATGTTCCCTGGATAAGCTTCTCTAACGACATACGGACCTTCCCAGTTAGGTTACAATTTGGACCTAGGACCTCCCGACCTAATAAATTTACATTTCCAAATCATATCACCTACTTGGAATTTACGTTCAATTACCTTCTTTTGAAAATAACACGAAACTTGCTTTTGATAAACAGACACGTGATCGGCCGCATTCATCCTCTTCTCATCCAAGAGTTCTAGCTGGACCAGCAACGCCTCTCGACGCTCGTCGAGATTAAGTTCCTTATCAAGTTGCACCCTTAGGGAAGGGATCAAGATCTCATATGGAAGTACCACCTCCATCCCGTAAGTGAGAGCATAGGGGGTTTGCCCTGTAGAAGTACGAACGGAGGTATGATAAGCCCATAGAGCCTCCACTAATCGCTCAGGCCAATCAGCAAATTTGTGAGATTCGCACGATTTCTTTATGATTTTGAGAAGGGTTTTATTATTGGCTTTGGCTTGACCATTATCTTGAGGATAATATGGAGATGAATGATGCAATGCAATATTGAACTTCTTACAGAGGTCCTGGAGCTCGGTGAGATGAACTGGCGCCCATTGTCGGTGACGATGCTGCTTGGCACTCTGAACCGCGGGATGTTGTTCTTCAGGATGAAGTGGCACACCGTGCTAGCTTTGATCTCTGCGTACGCTTCCGCTTCGGCCCATTTGGTGAAGTACTCAGTGGCGGTAAGGATGAAAGATTTCTACTTGGTCTGAGAGTTGGGATCACCTAGCGGGCCTACAATGTCGAAAGCCCACATTGAGAATGGCCAAGGAGCAGAGAGAGGATGTAGAGATTGTTGGATATTATGTTTTGATGATGACAAACACTATGACTCCTATGTATGATCTCATAAGCATTTGTATTGCTGTCATATATGAGTTACATGGAATGAACTGCTGCACATGAGCATCATAGTTCATATGTGGTTGACTGTATGTCTGTGCATGTTTGTGGATGTCTTTGTATAAGCATTGCATAAAGTCTTCTACAAATGTTCATATAAGTCAACGCATCACAGGTCAACCAAAACTCAACGCAAAGTCAATACTATGCACATAAAGTCAACATGTTTGCATAAAGTTTATGCACATGACATTTTACTAAATAACCTATGTGATTGGCATTTGGTCGAACAGGTGGTGTGCATGATCTTCATACTGCATTGTGCTTATATAGAGTCAACGCCAGTTGCATCATGCATAACTAGGGTCGATGCTAGTTGTGTTTTCACACAGCTAAGGTCGATGCCAGTTGATGTTGTTTAAGTGCATGAGTCAGTACATCACATGTAGAGTCGATGCTAGCATCACACGTATTGCATTCACGGTTGGTGCTAGTTGCACCTTGTGCATAAGGCTGGTGCTAGTTGCACCTTGTGCATACATAGTCGACGCTAGTCACTATTGACTAAATAGTCAGGTCGGTGCACTTGTAAGCATTTTGCATATAAGGTCAGTGCACATTCCAGTTCATACTGGACCTGAGTCAGTGCATATCTACCTTAGTCTTACTAGTGTTGGTGCACAGTTTGCACGTTTTGCGTTGTCATAAAGTCGGTGCATCTTCTGCTGCTCACATATAAAGTCCAAGCACATTGTGCATGCAAAGGTCGATGCATGTCTCGTCTTTCGCATGTAGAAGTCAGAGCATATTTTACACAAGGTCGGTGCCTTGGAATTAGGGACTTCTTAAGTGTCCAGATTGCCTTTGCTGTTAAGATGTTATGGAATATAGTTCATGGATCATCACTGTGGTCTCAATATGCTAGACAGAGATTTATCAAAACTCATATCTCTAGCAGTAATAAACCTTTTCCTTCTGGTATGCCTCAATCTATCTTCAGACAGGCCAGAGATATCTTACTTGAAAATAGTAGGTGGTTTGTAGGGTCTGGAGAAACAATTGATTTCCTAAGAGACAATTGGACTGGAAATGGTTATGCTTTTAGTGTAGAACAAGCCAGTAATAGAAATAATGGGAATGTAATCCCTATTTTCTCTGTTAGAGATGTACTCTGGAACACTCAGCATATGGCTTGGGGTTTTATTGGTAATGAGTTCCATGTCCCTAATATCCAGCTCAATAATGAGGCTGATATCTGTTTTTGGATGAGTTCTGCTACAGGTAACTTCTCTATTAAATCAGCCTACAATCTTATTCGTACAAGAGGTATGAAAAGGCCAGCCTGGGCAAAATTGTGGCATTCTGCTTTCAATCCAAGAGCAGCTCTATTCATATGGAAGCTAATCCACCGGGCAATTCTAGTTGATAGCAGGGTTATTGACTGTGGTATCCAAATGGCTTCTAAATGCAGTTGTTGTTCCCTTCCAAATCAGGAAGACCTCAACCATGTATTCATCCATGGTGACCTGGCCTCAGAATTATGGGGCTGGCTGCTACCCCTAATCAGTAATAATATATGGCTGGGAGATCAAATTACTAGTAGATGCTGGGATTTCTTATCTGCAACCAGTATGCTTTCTGTTTTTAGCTTAGCTGGGATGTATTCAACCTTCCTCATGCTCTGGGAAATATGGAAGCAGAGATGTGCCTCAAAGTTTGAAGGGGTTCCAATCAATACTATTACCATTAAAAGGAAGATCCTTTCTTCTGTTCAGACGGCTTTGGATAAAATTAATTTTCACAGGCCTCTTTCACCTGCCAAAGTCAGATGCTTAGCTTCCTTTGGTCTGTTTCCTCGGGTACAGGCTAGGCAACCTATTATGGTCACCTGCAAACTGGCTAAACAGGGGTACACTCTACATGTAGATGGGGCATCGAAAGGTAACCCCGGCAGATGTGGTGGAGGCGGATGCATAAGGAATAATTCTGGCGATCTGATTATAGGCTTTGCCTTCTATTATGGTGTAGGAAACAGTGTCATGGCAGAATGCAGGGCATTACATGATGGGCTAGCTATTGCTAAGCATAGTGTTAATCTCTTGGCAATTTTTTATGATTGCTCCCTGCTTGTGGAGGCATGTCGGAGGGGAATATCTCCTAATTGGGCTGTTCACCCTTGGTGGAAGGATACCTTAACTCTCCTTCAAGAAAGTGGAAGTGAGATTAATCATATATACAGAGAGGGGAACCAAGTAGCTGACTCATTGGCTTCATATGCTTGTGGCACTACAACTAATCAACTCTATACCAAAGCAAGGGAGTTACCACAGCTTACCAAGGGTGCTTTTAGAGTGGAAAAGGCTGGTTTGCCTTCTTTCCATCATTTTTAGTTTTCTAGTTGTTTTTCTTCAGCCGGGGCTTATACCCATTTCGTATTGTTCGGGCCCTCATTATAAGCCCCTTGTTTTTTTTCAGGGGTTTGCCCCTTTGGTTGTATACACTGCTTACCCATTTTCAATAAAAATTAGGACCACAGGGCAAGCCAGGAGGAGTGAGAACACTCTCCCTCCCTGAGGGAGGGTGCACTCGACCTGTGCATTTTCTGACTGGTCGGTGTTTGGATTAAAAAAAAAAACACAAGGTCGGTGCACCTTTTGCCTAATGCATAAAGGTCGGTGCACATCTCTTTAAGCATGTGCATTCAAGTCTGTGCACATTCACCCTTGTGCGATACAATGTCGGTGCACATGTTTCCCGGTGCGATACTAAGTCGGTGCATGTGTTGCTATATGGTTGATGCTTGTTCTTGGAGTCGGTGCATGGTTTGTCTTAGGCCATACTAGGTCAGAGCATATCCTGTTCAAAGTTTGTGCATGTTTTGCCCTCAACGCATATAGGTATGTGCACACACTGTAGCAGGATGGTGCACACTTTCAGTCGTGCACAATGAAGTCTGTGCATTTTTGCCTTGGGCTATACAAGGTCGGTGCAATATCTGATCTGTGCATAAACTAGGTCGATGCACATTTTGTTTGTGCATAAACAATGTCGATGCACATTTCTCCTTGTGCCTTGTAAGGTCTGTGCACTTTAGCATTTTGGCATAACCAAGTCAGTGCATGTTTTTTTTATATAACTTAACAAAGTCTGTGCTTATGATGAATCAGGGACGACGCTCATCTTGTTTTCACGTCACTAAGTCTGAGCATCTTAATCCATGCTGGAAGGAACTTCATTAAATATATGAAGGGCAGAACTCATTAATTCTCAAGCGAGCACGTGAGCTTGAACTAAAGCTGAGGCACGTGATCCCAATGATGGGCACATATCTCCAGAACAGTAGATTATTGGCACGTGATCCAAGGCAGATGCGTCTAGAGGATTCTGCCACATGGATTAGCTCACTTATCTACACCTGACGCGTGTCATCTCCAATTAGGCGGGAACAAGCCCTCCACACGCCCAATGTGTGAGATCGTGGGTCCCTAGGTCTGATGCCTTATATAAAGGCCTCTTCTGCGATCAAAACGGGGGGGGTGAGATACATATAATGGAGAAAGAGAAAGAGAGGGAGATAGAATTACAGAAAGTCAAAAAAAGAGATCAGAGAGAAAGCAGATTGAGAAGATTCAGAGAGAGTTTTGAGAGCAGAGATCTTGAGAGAGTTAGCAGCCGTTTGTGAGTGAATTTCCAGCAGTACGTGTGGTTGAAGAAGTAGAAGAGAGTGCAGCAGCAAGATCAAAGGAGAAAGAAGATCTGTAGCTTCTAGATCAGATCCAAGCTACATTGCTCCAGAGCGAGCTATATTTTCTGAGCTTTAATTCCAACTTTCTGTTGTTGATTTTTATCATTCTTGTTTTTCCATTTTACATTCCATTTCAGAAGCTATGAATCAGCGGTGGCATAAGCTGTAAGGCCCAGCGGTGGCTAAAGCTGTAATGCCCAGCGGAGCAAGCTGTAAGTCAGCGGTTGTAGGCAAGCTGTAAGGCCCAGCAGTTTAAGCTGTGTATCGGCGGAATCCACACTCTAGTAGGAGTGTGGGGTGGATGTAGGTCTGGAGAACCGAACCACCTAAAAATCTTCTGTATGCTGTGATTTGATTATCTACTTTGATTTCGATAGATGCATGCTTAGGATCGTGTTCTAATTGCATATTTGTTGAAGCCCCTTGATCAGTTTGCTACATATCTACGTGTGTGCTAATTGCACATTAGATACCTAGCTATTCTTTAGGCCATCGATCTGTTACTTAGTGAGTCTTTCAGTTAACTAAGTCAATTAGTTTAATTCCGTAATTGTTAACTGGATAGAGCTTATTTGCTTAGTTTTAAGTGCAAAATTTTAAAGAGGGATTCATTCACCCCCCCTCTGAATCCGTGTGTGCACCATTGCACCTAGTCTCCAAAGACTAACAATTGGTATCAGAGCGGGTCACTGATTATCAGATCCAACGATCTGTAGTGGATCCTGCTATTTCGGTGCATTTGTTTACTTTGTTGATTGCTTGACCTATTTGGTGCATTAGTCAAGTTTTGCTGACTATCTGCTATTTCATTTATTTGCTATGGATTCAAAGTCTTTTCTTCCGATGTTTGATGGGAGTTATTTCTCTGATTGGCTAAGTAGATTTACATAGTATGTGCGTACTGTGGATTCTAATCTTCTGTATTTAATTGAGCATGGCCCATATGACATTCCAGCAAATCGATCTGAATGGAATATGGGACATGAATTGATGAATGCAGAAAATAAAAGGCCCTGGACCTAGTGAAAGGGGCGATAAGATCTAACGTGCTTCCATGTATATCTGAGTGCAGGAGTGCCAAGGAAGCTATGGAGAAACTGACTATCGACTATGGTCAAGAAAACATTCAATGCCTTATGACAAGAGATCACATAAGTGATCAATCAGATGAATCTCCATCTCAGATAACTTCTGACTCTGAACAAATGTCTCTTGATGAATTGATTGAGATGTATGATGATTTGTTAAACAAATACAAATCTGTTAAAACTGAAATGAGAAAGATGAAAAAGAGCATGTTATATGAAATCAGAGAATTGAAATGTGAAAATGAAAATATGAAAGATAGTCTGAAAAGAAATGAAAATTCATGCAATAAGTGTGTTCCTGCGAAAAATTTGAATAACAATCTTCAATCCGAACTGAAAATGCAGGAACAACAAATTGACTCTCTCAAAGAAGAATTAGAAGAATTTAAAAGATTTCAGGAAGAAAATAATTTAATGTCTGAAAAACTGGAAGCCATTAAAGTTGTTAATGTTGAACTGCAAAAGAATCTGGATAAGGCAAAAATTGATCTGAAAAAGGGGACTAACTTAAATGATCAGGTTCTAATAAATGAACTCGTCCAAAATGAGGAGCTAATGGAGGAAATGGAGAAATTGAAGGAGCTTAACAGTATCATGTCTGAAAGACTTCTTGCCTTAGAAAAAGGAAAAATTGTTTGTCATGAAGAATCTGAAAAACTGAGCAATCTGGAACAAGAAATTGAGAAATACAAAACTGCTAACAAAGTATTGAATGAAGCTATTAATTGCAGTGAACAAGAGATTGCAAGTTATGAAATACACATTGCATCTCTAAAAAATGAGATTCAGGATTTGAAAAGTTCTTTGTCTAAATTTGCTAGTGGGCAAGATAATCTGAATAAGTTGCTAGGAGTCAAGGTAAGTTTCAGGAAGGAAGGGCTGGGCTACAATAATGTTAATAAGAAAGATTTTAAAAACAAGTTAATGACATCATTTGTCACTACCTCAAACGTAGCCACCACTTCAGAGATTAAATAGTCCAATGTCCAGAAAATTTAGAAACAACCTGACAAAGTGATAAAGAATGATCACTTGCAGAAAGAGTCAAGAAACACTCAGGCTAGAACTGTGCATGCTGTACACAGCTCGAACACACATACACATGCACACAAAAAGAAAATGTCATGCCATTATTGTCATAGATTTGGTCATTTGATGCATGAGTGTAGATTAATGGAACAAGATGATATAAATGCAAGTGCAACGCATGCTAAGAATTCTCATGAAAGAAATCATGCATTTAAGAAAAAGAGAATTCACTATTCTTATTGTGGTAAGCTAGGCCATCATGCCTCGGAATGCTGGTCTGCTAAAAGTAAAGGTAAGTTTCATTCTCTTTATGTTAATTCTCATGAGAACCAGCATGTTATGTTTCAATTGTGGTAAGCCAGGCCATAGGGCCATTGAGTGTTGGCATGCACAGGTGAGTAAGCCCATTTATAAATCTGATAAACTCCCTATTCATCAAAATAAGTTTGATAAGAAGAGAACTGAATTCATGAAAAAGACTTTCTATTGTTTCAACTGTGGAAAACCTGGCCACAGAGCATATCAGTGCTGGTTGGCAGGTTTCAGAAAATAGAATTTTCATGTTAATAATAGAAATTTCAATATTTATGCACATATATTCAATGCTCACAATAATGTGCATAAAAAGAACTTGAAATCTGTTACATGTCATCACTGTGGTCAGTTTGGACATTCCATGTCCAACTGTAAGTTGATGAATTTTGATGACTCTATTGCTCACAAAAAGTCTAGAACACCATTTGGTGGTGTCAGTGGTAAACCAGGACCCAAGGTCTCTTGGGTATCTGCTGCATCAAAATGATGTGTTTGTTGCAGGTGTGCCTTGGAGATGAATAAAAAGGGGGTTAATAAGTCAGGGCACCAAGGAAACCCCATTTCTGTACATTTCAGGTAACATTCTTGCATTCTTTAGGCTTGTTTATTTGAAGTCTTCAGAAATCTTATTTGCTGCATTTCATGCTTAAGTTGTTAAATAAAATCTCATGTTCCTAACTGCTTTGTCATTTGCACTGCACAATATGAGCTTCCTCATATATTGAGCTATATGTACTCATATTCATTGAAGACATGCTGAATTCATTTCTCATCTGGATGCATTAATGTCATGTCACTTGATTGTGCACATAGAAAAGGTTAGAAATTCATAAGCATAGTCTGCATATTAGTGCATATATGTGAATTGCAAATGTCAATTGTCTGCTTACACACATGTGTTTGACATACAGTGGTTGAAAATCTGATGCACTGTCATGCATGACCATTATGGTATATCAAATGGTAAGTTACTAAAGGGCAGATGAAATTCGTCCGAAGGTTCTTACTATGTGTGAGGTGGTCATTTAGACCAAGTCCTCTGCCTAGTATCATGGGTCATATTGCATATAGGGTAGTCTGAATGATCATGAGCATGAATCATAAAATCATACGTTTAGCCTTTATTGAATATATTGCATAAAGTAAGGGGGAGTCTGTCTAGCCGTTACATGTTTTCATGCCACATATGACCATGTAATGCACTTAGCTAAAAGGAAGTCATTGCATATGCATACATGTAATTAATTGCATTACATATCATTCATCACAGAAAATTACAAAAAGAGCTCTCACATCGCATAAAGGCAAGGAGCATTTCATTTCTTCAATGTATCTTTGACTGAAATCCCACTGTCTAACTAAATTGATTATTTCGCCTCATTTGTCATACCAGTGAGTCACATATTCATCTATCCTTCAATTGATTCATACTGTCTGTATGACAGTGACTCACATTATCAAATGATCACTGATTCTCATCTGAAATCAGATTTCTGAAACTTTGGTTACTGTTGTTAATGTGTCTGAAATAATTATTGGATTCCTTGTGTATTCATGAGTTAGAAGAAGGTTTATCAAAAGACTTCACATGAAGGGTAGGTTATTCCTGCCTGGAAGGTGGACTATTGTTGGGTGAGCAGACTTCTAAAGTCCCACCTCCCCCTCGTACCTCGTCATGACTCATTAGTGTACAATGTATCCATCTGTAATTAGTTCAGTCTTTTCATCTACTGCCAGCTTTTCTTTGTCATACATTTCACTCTACTCCTGACAATTTGGTTTGTCTTGTATTATTCTTTGCTATGAACCTTGAAGAATCTTGGTATCAAAAATTCTTATTGCTGCACTTATTTGAAAATCATTTCACCTCTTCTCTAGTCAGAAACTTCTGAATCACTCCTATTATCTGCATGTTTCTATTCTGATCACATATTCTGCACACTCAAATCTTCTGACTGTCATCTTTACAAATCTGTCATTACTTCTGCTGTTGGCAAGTTGACTGAAGATGCTGATTGAACTGATCTTGAAGTTACTTAAATCATTGTACCTCGTTTATGAATCCAAAACTATCAAGAAACTCATATTATATAGGTTTAAGAATAACTGATTGATCTAGATTGGCATGAGTTTAATGGATTCTTGAATTTGATTTGAAAGACTTGAAAGTATCTGAATCATAAGTTTTAATAAATTTTAACCAACTGTTTCATGTAACCTCTGGATAAAATCTTCTGAAATCTAAAAATTTGAAATCATGATTACTTTGGTTGAGATACATGTTGTTAATATTGTTCTTAAACATTAAATCCGTATGAAGTTGACTAAAAAGAAAAACAAAAGTCAGAGCAATGATTATGGTTACCGAGAAACCTGTCCAAAGGACTGTGTCATGAAGTACCATAGTTAACTCTGCTAAAAGAACGAATTCTCTAAAAATTATGTGAAAATCTGACAGAGCAATGGCATGACTGTGTTGAGTAACTAGGAATTCCGGCCTCTAATCAAGGTGTTTCCTCATGTAAAAAGACACTCTCATTGCTAACTCTGTTCTCATGATTGAGAGGCAATGCGGTTATCACACTGAGTAACTGGGTCACTTCTCCTAAGACGTGTTGTGCCTCATGTAAAAAGGATGTTGATCAACCAAGATTGCTCAGTAAAAATAAAGTGCTGTTCAAAAGTAAAATCTGTAAAATTGATCTTCTATGACATAGTTAACTTCAAATACAATTAAATGTGTTTAATCTCAATACTACAATGTGTAACTCCTAAAGGAGTCATTGAGATTATTTGAGTAAGATGGAAGAAGGTTGAACTGGAATGTCATATGAATAATTGGTTCACCTTTATTAAAACTCAGTTTCAGATATGAGTATTGAATACGATTGATAAATTTGGTATACATCATGCTTAAACCAGTTTTGTCATGCAGTCTAATTCATAAGCCCTTATGATAGGAGAGTCTAATCTTTACTTGGGTTTATAATAGTGGTACATGCTATAAAATTATTCTGATCAGTTACATTTTTGAAAACTTAGTCAACTTGCATATTTGTTCATATCTTTTGTTATCTTTACACTGTGTCCCTATCTCTTTTTATCTTCCTAAACCTGTCACAGAAAACCCTTGTGTTTTGCTGCTGTAAATTTCTTCCTGAAGCTTTACAGTGCATTGCTTTAAAGGGGGGGGGGATAGATCATGTCAGTACTGCATTTATTACATTTCATAGGGGGAGAAATGTCTGTGACTTGTCTTGGCTATATCAGGGGGAGCATGTGATTTTTTGGCATGTTCTTAATTATCAGCATGCTTCTGGTATTGACCTCTATTTTCTCAGGGGGAGTTTCAGTTTCTTTCTATTTTCTCCTAACTCCTTCTGATCAAATGGCAACAGTTTGTGTCTTCATCTTGTTTCTCGCTTGCTCTTACCACTTGGATTTCTTTTCTTTTTCACTTTTTGATGACGTCAAAGGGGGAGAGATTGGTTGAGTCATATACGTCATGTAGGTATGAGAGCTGAGGTGTGAAAAGGTCATATAGTGCTGAAGTCAAAAGATGAAGAGATCAAGGGGGGAGTGTTTGGAAAATGTTCTTGATTGTCATTAGAGAGATTGCATTAAGTCATTGTGTAAGGGGGAGAGATTGCATTGGGGGAGAGATTGCATTGATGTTAGTACATAGTTGTGTCAGCATAGTTTTGCTTATTTACAGATTGTTGATTGCATATTGTCATAGTTTCAGTGTCTGGTTTTCATGACTCATAGTGTTGCCATCATCAAAAAGGGGGAGAGTGTTGGATATTGTGTTTTGATGATGACAAACACTATGACTCATATGTATGATCTCATAAGCATTTGTATTGATGTCATATATGAGTTACATTGAATGAACTGCTGCACATGAGCATCATAGTTCATATGTGGTTGACTGTATGTCTGTGCATGTTTGTGGATGTCTCTGTATAAGCATTGCATAAAGTCTTCTACAACTGTTCATATAAGTCAATGCATCACAAGTCAACCAAAAGTCAACGCAGAGTCAATACTGTGCACATAAAGTCAACATGTTTGCATAAAGTTTGTGCACATGACATTTTACTAAATAACCTGTGTGATTGGCATTTGGTCAAACAGGTGGTGTGCATGATCTTCATACTGCATTGTGCTTATATAGAGTCAACGCCAGTTGCATCATGCATAACTAGGGTCGATGCTAGTTGTGTTTTCACACAGCTAAGGTCGATGCCAGTTGATGTTGTTTAAGTGCATGAGTCAGTACATCACATGTAGAGTCGATGCTAGCATCACACATATTACATTCAAGGTTGGTGCTAGTTGCACCTTGTGCATAAGGCTGGTGCTAGTTGCACCTTGTGCATACATAGTCGGCGCTAGTCACTATTGACTGAATAGTTAGGTCGGTGCACTTATAAGCATTTTGCATATAAGGTCAGTGCACATTCCAGTTCATACTGGACCTGAGTCAGTGCATATCTACCTTAGTCTTACTAGGGTTGGTTGTCACGCCCCGAGCGCGGAAGATACCCGGAGATGCGCGACGTGTCTATATCAATCATGTCAATCAGAGTGGTCGTGTATTCGACACAAAGACAGAGATGCGCAAAATAGCAAGATAACCCAATCCTTTATTTCATAATGGATAGACTATTACAAATCCAATACTCTGTTAAATAAAAAGGAAAAGAATACATAGTTGACTCAAGAAACTATGGAAAAGACTAGATGACACTTGGAGAATCTCTATCTCTTCACTCTTGACAATTCCCATCCGATTGACTTCCATCGTCGTCGGACTTTCCTGAAAAGTAAAAAGGGACAAACGGAATGAGCGAACGCTCAGTAGGAAATTATATCTCAAGTACTAGCAAGTGGTTTAAGTAATTACATTTTCATGGATGCAATAAAGCTATGCATGCTCGCATGAAACGACAAGATAGAGAGAATGTAATATCAAAGAAATAAGATGAACTTTCATGAACAAGATACAAGTTATTCAAGATATTCAAGCAAGTACCATTATCGAGTCATGTCAAGAACTTTGGCTATCATGTATCAAGCAAGTAAATTACCCTTTTTCGGGCCACGCATTTCATTTCATGTCAAGTACGAGTCAAGTACAAGATGTGTGTGGAATGTCCAATCAAGCAAGTCAAGTACTCGGTATAATGCCAGATACCTTATCATTTTAACTCCCATGGGCACAAGTACTTTCGGGTGCTCCTCCCAGGACCAGATCGGGCCCTATATGCGCAGGCATTTATCATGTGTTTTGACAACCACTCTTGTTTATATAGCCAATATAGAATTTCAATAATCAAGCTTGTAGACACGTATGACAACTTTGATAGAATAGAGTCCAAAATATGACAAAGGATATAGAATGGCGATAATAACGGTATAATCACGATGTCGATAAAACTAGGTAGATTATGGTTCCCTTAACTTAGGTACCATGACAAATCAATATGGACATTCTTTATATAGAATTGAAGTCCACATGAATATTAGATCAAGCAAGATACCCTCATTCTTATCATAGAATTGGGGTTTACAAGAATGACACGATATGGCATGATATCATCATCCCATCAAGAATTTCTTATGATATACTCTTTGTATAATCATAAGGGCCGGTATACCATGTTTCTTTTAGATTGACATGGCAAGGATCGTGTAATGGGTTTTTAGGGTACAACCAGCTCAGTCGGCCTTGAGGGAATCCAAGGCTACGAGGAGTCTTACGGAGGTCTCTATGACTAACTCGCTAGTCCAAAGGAACGGAATGTCCAATGGAGAGCTTGTATGTCAATGAGAGTTGAGTGTGGTCGGTAAATCAACATGAAAACATGGGACTATACTCACGGAGTGGAGAATAGTGCCGATATATATATATATATGTATAATATATAAACCATCGGTTAGCAAATCAGAGGAAAAATCAGTTTACAGTAAAATAACGACTTAGGTCAAGTCGTGTATTGAATAATTAACGCCTAACAGAAGGGCGTTTACATATATTGCCAATTTGCGGAATTTCCATTTATTTCATTAATTTATCAAAAACACGCCTTTCCTGGGGGCGTTTCTTCAAAGTGGACGACTGCAGGGGCAGGCGTCTCATCATTTACATATTCGACAGGATATAATTATTCTCAGAAATTTATCAAAAACGCGCCCTGGGAAGGGGCGTTACTTTTTAATTCCATTTTACAGAATATGTGAGTTTCAGGATTTTAACAGATACACGCCCTAGTAAGGGACGTTTATTTTTAATTCACGCCCTATGATGGGGCGTTTACATAGGGAAAACGACTTTGTCCAAGTCGTGAATTTCAAGATTTTAACATATACACGCCCTAGTAAGGGGCGTTACTTTTAAAGTCACGCCCTATGATAAGGCGTTAATACGTGGAAAACGACCTTGTACAGGCCGTGAATACAAGAAATTGCAGGACATTAGATTTGGAGACAGGATCATGCATTAATAATCAAGGTTTCATATATAATCCGTTCTTAACATGCTTAAGTCATGATCTCGTAAAATTAACGCCTGTGTACAGGACGTTTCTTAATAAATTGACGACCGCTGTTATGGTCGTTTATTTTAAAATAGCGCCCTATTCCAGGGCGTTTCTTTAAACAATTCAGAAAACACACCGAAACCATATGTATATAGACCGTATGCATGCCATGCTTATATAATATCTTTCACTAATTTTATTTGGGCTACAGTATCTTGAGAAAACCTACCTTAATAATGGATTTGAAGATGACCGTGAGGGGTTTGACTAGCAGAGGATGATGCTCGGTTAGGCTCCTGAAGACCACGGCTATTGGTTGATGGAAGAAGACGATGGCTTTGATTGTAGAAGAAGAACTGCAGTTATCCTATAAGAAAATAAAGAAACTGTATCAGTTTCTTTGTGATCTGAACATCATACGAAGGTAAATAATTTTTACCCGGATGAAGAACTATGCTTCTTCAAAACGTAGGGGCTTCTTAACCTGTAACAGAAGAAGATGAAGAACTGTTAGTTCTTCATGTAACAGACGTAGGGATTTTAAGGAAAATAAGAAGGAATGCTCCTCTTACGTACCTCTGCAGACGAACGAATCAAATAGGTTTAGGGTTTAAATGAACGAGAGTTTTTATAGGATTTTGGGTGTCCTAGTAGGGTTGGTGATTGTGTGGAAGTAATACTTCTATGATAGAGTCATTACCACGTTTGAACTCTTTCTAATGCTTATCACTTACCCTGGATAAGTTCTGGGTTCGAACGGCTCACGAATGGAATTAACGCCTTAGGTCAGGGCGTGTATTCTTGAATTAACGCCTTGCATAAGGGCGTTTCTTAAAAAGCGCCTTGAAAAAGGGCGTTTCGTGTTTTTAAAACACGCCCAAGATAGAGGCGTTTCTTTTACTTGCCTATTTGGTCGTGAGAGTTGACGACCGCACGTGTGGGCGTCCTTTCTTTAGTCACGCCTTTGATAGAGGCGTTTCTTTTTGAATTAACGCCCTAATAAGAGGCGTTATTTTTAATTTGTCTTATTTCGTCCAATTAACCCTATTCCTTTTATATATTTTACTTCTGTAATATATATGTTTTAATTCATTTCAATTATTCATTTATTAGGGTTGCTACACCCTCCCCCACTTAAAAAGAATTTGGTCCCCAAATTCAATATATATATAATTATACACGCGGAGAGTGTAGGACATATACCTCTTAGAATAACTCGGGAAATCGTTTCTTCATAGATTCCTCGGTCTCCCATGTCGCTTCGCGTTCAGGATTCTTATTCCATTGCACCTTGATCATGGGAATAACCTTATTCCTTAGAGCTCGTATTTCTCGATCTAATATCTTCAAGGGCCTTTGTTCATATGTGAGATCTTTCTGGATCACCAGATCTCCATGCTCAATAATATGTGACGGATCGTGCACATACTTCTTCAACATAGATATGTGAAATACATTGTGTACCTCTGACAACTGAGGAGGCAACGCGATGCGATAAGCAACCTCGCCAACTCTTTCGAGTACCTCAAATGGTCCGATGAATCTTGGCGTAAGCTTGCCCTTAACACCAAATCTTCGTATGCCACGTCCAGGGGATATTTTAAGAAATACATGATCTCCAACCTGGAATTCGAGATCTCTTCTCCTGGTATCAGCATAAGCCTTTTGCCTTGTCTGAGCAACTTGTAATCTTTCTCTGATTACTTGTATCTTCTCGGTTGTATCCCTTACCATGTCTGGACCTAATAATTGTTTTTCTCCAACTTCGTTCCAACATATGGGAGATCGGCAACTCCTTCCGTATAAGGCTTCGAAAGGTGCCATTTGGATACTAGCTTGGTAGCTATTATTATATGCAAATTCAACTAAAGGTAAGTGGTCATGCCAGCTTCCTCCAAAGTCAATAATGCATGCTCTCAGCATATCTTCAACAACTTGATTAGTTCGCTCGGTCTGACCATCCGTTTGTGGGTGGAAAGCAGTACTAAAGTCGAGCCTTGTCCCCAACGAATGTTGTAATCCCTTCCAAAAATGAGAAGTAAAACGGGGATCCCTATCAGACACGATTGAGACAGGAATTCCATGTATCCTGACTATTTCTTTAATGTATAGTGCAGCTAGCACATCAATCGACCATCGGCTTTTGATTGGCAAGAAATGTGCCGATTTAGTCAATCGATCAATGATAACCCAGATTCCATCATGTCCTCCTTTAGATTTAGACAAACCCATGATGAAGTCCATACCAATATCCTCCCATTTCCACTTAGGAATATCTAGAGGATGTAGTTTTCCCGCAGGCTTTTGGTGTTCCGCCTTGACCTGTTGGCATGTGAGACAGCGTGATACATAGTCCGCTATTTCTCTTTTCATATTGGGCCACCAAAAGTTCCTCTTTACATCTTGGTACATTTTAGTTGATCCAGGATGAATAGTGTATCTTGATCTGTGAGCTTCATCTAAGATCTTCTTCTTTAATTCCGGACAATCGGGTATACAAATTCTATCTTTGAACGATAACCTTCCATCAGAAGTTAGTTGAAAATCAGATTGTCCTTCTAATCTGCCTTTGATTTCTACTAACATGGGATCATCATCCTGAAGTGTTTGTATTTCAGATAACAAATCTGACTGTATGCTTACATGGGATAGTGTGACAAATTTGGATTCCATGTCCAAGCTTATATTGAGCTCAGAGAATTGTTCAAGTAACCTCCATTCTTGTATCATACAATTTGCTATTATTGCTCTCGGCTTTCGACTAAGGGCATCAGCAACATAATTACCCTTTCCGGGATGGTATTGTATATTGAAGTCGAAATCCTTGAGATATTCTAGCCAACGTCTTTGTCTCATGTTCAGCTCCTTTTGCGAAAATAGATATTTGAGACTTTTGTGATCGGAGTATACAGTAAACTGTACCCCATAGAGATAGTGTCTCCATATCTTTAGGGCAAATACTACCGCGGCCAATTCCAAGTCATGGACGGGGTAATTCTCCTCATGCTTCTTCAGTTGACGAGAAGAATATGCTATGACCTTCCCATGTTGCATTAGAACGCATCCGAGGCCAATGCCAGAAGCATCAGTGTAGACCTCGAATTCCTCTCCTTCAATTGGTAGGGCTAAGACCGGAGCTGTGGTGAGATGATCCTTGAGAGTTTGGAAACTGCTTTCACATTCCTCGCTCCATTCATATCGGATCTCCTTACGAGTTAATCTTGTAAGTGGTACGGCGATCTTAGAGAAATCTTTGATAAATCGCCGATAATAGCCTGCAAGACCCAAGAAACTTCTGATCTCGCTTGCATTAGTGGGTCTCTCCCAGTTTCTCACAGCTTCAACTTTTGACGGATCCACAGATAAACCGTCCTTGGATATGACATGTCCGAGAAAAGCCACTTCTTCAAGCCAGAACTCGCATTTGCTGAGTTTAGCATATAATTGATTTGTCCTCAAGACTTGCAATGCAATCCTCAAATGCTCTTCATGTTCTTCCTTAGTCTTAGAATATATCAATATATCATCGATGAAGACTACTATGAATTGATCCAAGTAAGGCCTGAATATGCTATTCATTAACTGCATAAAGGCAGCAGGGGCATTTGTTAGTCCAAAAGGCATAACAACAAATTCGTAATGGCCATACCTGCTTCTGAATGCGGTCTTGTGAATGTCATCATCCTTGATCCTTAATTGATGATATCCCGACCGGAGATCAATCTTGGAGAAATATTTGGATCCTGAAATCTGATCAAACAATTCATCGATTCTCGGCAGTGGATACTTGTTCTTGATAGTAAGATGATTCAACTGTCGATAGTCAATACACAATCTCATGGATCCATCCTTCTTCTTTACAAATAAGACTGGTGCTCCCCACGGGGAAGTACTTGGTCTAATAAAGCCTTTTCGGATTAGTTCCATCAACTGCTCCTTCAACTCCTTGAGTTCAGCAGGGGACATTCTATATGGTGCCTTTGAAACCGGACCAGCACCAGGGACTAAGTCGATGGTAAAGGCCACATCTCTTTGCGGGGGTAATCCCGGCAAATCTTCTGGAAATACGTCTGGGAATTCTCGTACTACTTGAACGTCTTCTATCTTGGTTTCCTTAGCTTCTTTAATAGTGACAAAAGCAAGGAAGGATACACATCCTTTCTTGACGAGCTTGCTTGCTCGAAGAGCCGAAATAAGAGGGGATTTGCTTCGACTCTTAGGACTAGTATAAGTCAGTTCCGAAAATTCCTTGAAAACAATCTTGCTATCACGGCAATCAACCGTTGCCTGGTATTTGGATAACCAATCTGCTCCTAGTATAGCATCATATTCTTTTAGATCTAAGCAGATAAGATCAATAGGAAAATTCTTTCCTCGAACCAATACCTCACAATTTTGGTAATGATGTGTGATATCCGTCTCGTTTCCGAGAGGAGTAGACAATATTATCTTCATCCATTCTGGTTCTAGAGGTAATGGGTCAGCAAACTTCTTGGAAATAATGGAATGCGATGCACCCGTATCAAATAAGACATGTGCATATTTGGAACAAATTTTTAATGTACCTTCCACCAATCCGCCTTCTTCTTCTGGTTCGGTCTCTTGGATTGCATGAAGACGCGCGTTCCTCGTCACTGGGCGTTTACCCTCACCGTCTTGGTCATTCATTAATGGACAATCGGGAATCCGATGTTCACGACTCCCACAACGGAGACATGCTCCCAGTTTCCTCCAACATTCTTCTGTTTTGTGACCAGCCTTGTCACAATGCTTGCATACTACGTTTGAAGGGATAGTGGTGATAGAGAAAGGCTTGGATTTCTTGAACTTCTGATCTTGAGAGGAAGAACCTCCATTATTGGGCCTCTTCTTAAAGTTGGGTTTAAAAGAACCCGAACTTGTGACTTGCTCCTTTTTGTCTTTCCCACGGATCCTATCAGATAGTTCCGTGGCATCTTCAAGCAACTGAGCTCGGCGCACTATTTCAGTATAAACTTGAATATCCATAGGCGCCAGTTGAGTAATGTAGTGGGGCCTAAGCCCATTAAGAAATCTACGGGCTTTCATCTTTTCCGTGCCAATTAAATGCTTAGCATATCTAGACAGTCTAGAGAACTGTGCTTCATAATCAGCCACCGATAAAGATCTTTGCTTTAATGCGGCAAATTCGGCGGCCTTCTTTTCCTGGACCCTATCAGAGAAATATTTGGCGTTGAAATATTCAACGAATTCTCCCCATGTAACTTGAGTTGGGTCAATTGTAGCTTCAATCGACTCCCACCAGCATCTAGCATCCTTTTCTAACTGGAAAGTAGCTAATAAGACTTTGTCCTGATCCGTGCATTGCATGACACGGAATATACGTTCAATCTCCCGAACCCAATGCTCGGCATCGTCTGGATCGGTCGATCCCATGAACTTCGGGGGATTCATATTCTTGAATGCTTGGTGTAAGCTTCCAGCTCGTGGAGCACCACCTTGTGCTACCTGTTGTAGCACTTGGGTCATCCCTTGAAGGGTACGCTGCATGTTGCGCCATTGAGCACGTTCGGCAGCCATTATCCTACAATTACAATAGCTATGTTAGTATTATATCACTATGATCTTATAAAGGACTCATTGATCATTTAACCCTTGGTTCTACCCACTCTCACTTGGTTAAAGGTTTTGAAACCTATCCTTGGACTTGGGTTTCCTAGGAATTGAATACCTTAGGCTCTGATACCACAAAGACTGTCACGCCCCGAGCGCGGAAGATACCCGGAGATGCGCGACGTGTCTATATCAATCATGTCAATCAGAGTGGTCGTGTATTCGACACAAAGACAGAGATGCGCAAAATAGCAAGATAACCCAATCCTTTATTTCATAATGGATAGACTATTACAAATCCAATACTCTGTTAAATAAAAAGGAAAAGAATACATAGTTGACTCAAGAAACTATGGAAAAGACTAGATGACACTTGGAGAATCTCTATCTCTTCACTCTTGACAATTCCCATCCGATTGACTTCCATCGTCGTCGGACTTTCCTGAAAAGTAAAAAGGGACAAACGGAATGAGCGAACGCTCAGTAGGAAATTATATCTCAAGTACTAGCAAGTGGTTTAAGTAATTACATTTTCATGGATGCAATAAAGCTATGCATGCTCGCATGAAACGACAAGATAGAGAGAATGTAATATCAAAGAAATAAGATGAACTTTCATGAACAAGATACAAGTTATTCAAGATATTCAAGCAAGTACCATTATCGAGTCATGTCAAGAACTTTGGCTATCATGTATCAAGCAAGTAAATTACCCTTTTTCGGGCCACGCATTTCATTTCATGTCAAGTACGAGTCAAGTACAAGATGTGTGTGGAATGTCCAATCAAGCAAGTCAAGTACTCGGTATAATGCCAGATACCTTATCATTTTAACTCCCATGGGCACAAGTACTTTCGGGTGCTCCTCCCAGGACCAGATCGGGCCCTATATGCGCAGGCATTTATCATGTGTTTTGACAACCACTCTTGTTTATATAGCCAATATAGAATTTCAATAATCAAGCTTGTAGACACGTATGACAACTTTGATAGAATAGAGTCCAAAATATGACAAAGGACATAGAATGGCGATAATAACGGTATAATCACGATGTCGATAAAACTAGGTAGATTATGGTTCCCTTAACTTAGGTACCATGACAAATCAATATGGACATTCTTTATATAGAATTGAGGTCCACATGAATATTAGATCAAGCAAGATACCCTCATTCTTATCATAGAATTGGGGTTTACAAGAATGACACGATATGGCATGATATCATCATCCCATCAAGAATTTCTTATGATATACTCTTTGTATAATCATAAGGGCCGGTATACCATGTTTCTTTTAGATTGACATGGCAAGGATCGTGTAATGGGTTTTTAGGGTACAACCAGCTCAGTCGGCCTTGAGGGAATCCAAGGCTACGAGGAGTCTTACGGAGGTCTCTATGACTAACTCGCTAGTCCAAAGGAACGGAATGTCCAATGGAGAGCTTGTATGTCAATGAGAGTTGAGTGTGGTCGGTAAATCAACATGAAAACATGGGACTATACTCACGGAGTGGAGAATAGTGCCGATATATATATATATATGTATAATATATAAACCATCGGTTAGCAAATCAGAGGAAAAATCAGTTTACAGTAAAATAACGACTTAGGTCAAGTCGTGTATTGAATAATTAACGCCTAACAGAAGGGCGTTTACATATATTGCCAATTTGCGGAATTTCCATTTATTTCATTAATTTATCAAAAACACGCCTTTCCTGGGGGCGTTTCTTCAAAGTGGACGACTGCAGGGGCAGGCGTCTCATCATTTACATATTCGACAGGATATAATTATTCTCAGAAATTTATCAAAAACGCGCCCTGGGAAGGGGCGTTACTTTTTAATTCCATTTTACAGAATATGTGAGTTTCAGGATTTTAACAGATACACGCCCTAGTAAGGGCGTTTATTTTTAATTCACGCCCTATGATGGGGCGTTTACATAGGGAAAACGACTTTGTCCAAGTCGTGAATTTCAAGATTTTAACATATACACGCCCTAGTAAGGGGCGTTACTTTTAAAGTCACGCCCTATGATAAGGCGTTAATACGTGGAAAAATGACCTTGTACAGGCCGTGAATACAAGAAATTGCAGGACATTAGATTTGGAGACAGGATCATGCATTAATAATCAAGGTTTCATATATAATCCGTTCTTAACATGCTTAAGTCATGATCTCGTAAAATTAACGCCTGTGTACAGGACGTTTCTTAATAAATTGACGACCGCTGTTATGGTCGTTTATTTTAAAATAGCGCCCTATTCCAGAGCGTTTCTTTTAAACAATTCAGAAAACACACCGAAACCATATGTATATAGACCGTATGCATGCCATGCTTATATAATATCTTTCACTAATTTTATTTGGGCTACAGTATCTTGAGAAAACCTACCTTAATAATGGATTTGAAGATGACCGTGAGGGGTTTGACTAGCAGAGGATGATGCTCGGTTAGGCTCCTGAAGACCACGGCTATTGGTTGATGGAAGAAGACGATGGCTTTGATTGTAGAAGAAGAACTGCAGTTATCCTATAAGAAAATAAAGAAACTGTATCAGTTTCTTTGTGATCTGAACATCATACGAAGGTAAATAATTTTTACCCGGATGAAGAACTATGCTTCTTCAAAACGTAGGGGCTTCTTAACCTGTAACAGAAGAAGATGAAGAACTGTTAGTTCTTCATGTAACAGACGTAGGGATTTTAAGGAAAATAAGAAGGAATGCTCCTCTTACGTACCTCTGCAGACGAACGAATCAAATAGGTTTAGGGTTTAAATGAACGAGAGTTTTTATAGGATTTTGGGTGTCCTAGTAGGGTTGGTGATTGTGTGGAAGTAATACTTCTATGATAGAGTCATTACCACGTTTGAACTCTTTCTAATGCTTATCACTTACCCTGGATAAGTTCTGGGTTCGAACGGCTCACGAATGGAATTAACGCCTTAGGTCAGGGCGTGTATTCTTGAATTAACGCCTTGCATAAGGGCGTTTCTTAAAAAGCGCCTTGAAAAAGGGCGTTTCGTGTTTTTAAAACACGCCCAAGATAGAGGCGTTTCTTTTACTTGCCTAGTTGGTCGTGAGAGTTGACGACCGCACGTGTGGGCGTCCTTTCTTTAGTCACGCCTTTGATAGAGGCGTTTCTTTTTGAATTAACGCCCTAATAAGAGGCGTTATTTTTAATTTGTCTTATTTCGTCCAATTAACCCTATTCCTTTTATATATTTTACTTCTGTAATATATATGTTTTAATTCATTTCAATTATTCATTTATTAGGGTTGCTACATTGGTGCACAGTTTGCACGTTTTGCATTGTCATAAAGTCGGTGCATCTTCTGCTACTCACATATAAAGTCCAAGCACATTGTGCATGCAAAGGTCGATGCATGTCTCATCTTTCGCATGTAGAAGTTAGAGCATATTTTACACAAGGTCGGTGCACCTTTTGCCTAATGCATAAAGGTCGGTGCACATTTCTTTAAGCCTATGCATTCAAGTCTGTGCACATTCACCCTTGTGCGATACAATGTCGGTGCACATGTTTTCTGGTGCGATACTAAGTCGGTGCATGTGTTGCTATATGGTCGATGCTTGTTCTTGGAGTCGGTGCATGGTTTGTCTTAGGCCATACTAGGTCAGAGCATATCCGGTTCAAAGTTTGTGCATGTTTTGCCCTCAACACATATAGGTCTGTGCACACACTATAGCAGGACGGTGCACACTTTCAGTCATGCACAATGAAGTCTGTGCATTTTTACCTTGGGCTATACAAGGTCGGTGCAATATTTGATCTGTGCATAAACTGGGTCGATGCACATTTTGTTTGTGCATAAACAAGGTCGATGCACATTTCTCCTTGTGCCTTGTAAGGTCTGTGCACTTTAGCATTTTTGCATAACCAAGCCAGTGCATGTTTTTTTTATATAGCTTAACAAAGTTTGTGCATATGATGAATCAGGGACGACGCTCATTGATGCGGGATGGGACGCGACTCGAGACAACAAGGGACTCTAGCTTGCGGACGTCTCTAAGCGAGGGAAACGCGTGGATCTGTGCTGTTGAGGAATCGGTAATGAGTCTCGGGTATCGATTTTTCCGCGTGCTCGGATCGAGTCACGGGATGGGTCACGCTCACTCTCTCGCATCGGTGATTGAAATAATATACGAGCTAATTAACCTATCACTCTAGCAGCGGCATATGAAAATATATACGAGTAAAGCAAATGCCAAAGAGGGGAGCAGAAACGATACCTCCACGCTCCGGGCGTGGAAAAGACGACCCTGGCCGAACTTCGTACTCCCGGTACAGTAAATAATTAAATTACAACAATGAATATTACTGCCCACTCCACGCAGGGAGGTAAAGGGCGACAACAATAACCTGGGAATACCAAGCTTGGGTTGACTGGTAACAATTTGGAATGCTCTCGGGCCGGAGACGGGCTACTGGTCTGGCTCGGTTTTGCGGGGCCCGCAGATAGCAGGCGAGTCCGGTTGCTGGGACGGCAGTGCCCGGGTGTCTCCTTGCTGCGGCGGCTGGCTGGGACGCTGCAGGGGGGTTTTTGATCGATCTCCAGGAGCGGCGGTCGCCGAAGGTATCCCGGCGTATTTTTGCTGGAATTATCCGATGACTGCTTTGTTGGCCTGTTCACGGATCAGAAATGTGCACCTCCACGAAAAGAATTTTTGCGCCCAGATCCGGTGTCGGATCGAGGCAAAATTGGTACCGATGGATAGAGGACACAAAGGGCTACAACATATAATTATTTCAGATCCATCCAGTAGACGGATTAGAAATGAAAATGACTGTTCCCAAGATTTTTTTAATGACTCAGATTACAGACAGTCAGCACAGAATAGGTTCTGCCTGAAAATGAATTTTGACCGACATGGTGATGGTAGATCTAGACTCTGAGAACATTATGGGTGGAAGAAGGGGATGTGAGGAACACATATGATTTTTTTGGGAATTTTTAGAGAAGACTAAGTGGGTTGGAAAAATACAGCAACATATTCTATCCCGCAGATCTGCTGATTGACAGACTATTAGGGGGGAAACTTAATTACAGGAAAAATACTAAACAAAGGCGAAATGACACAAAATTTGAACTGGGGATGGGGGATGATAAGAGGAACAAACCCTCAAAATTAGAGCTCGAACAGATCTCCTAATTTAGGGATAAAATTCGGGCTTCAAGCTTCTGTCACAAGGTGGACAGAACTCCGACGTGGTGGCGGTGGTGGTGCGACGGCGGCTCGATGGCGGCGGCGACGGCGGCGGTGCTGAGCTTCTCACTCAGAGAGGGGGAGATGGGGAGGCTTCACACCTCTGAAAATTTGCAGCAATCCAGCTACAAGGGGGAGAGAGGAGAGAGGGGGCTGCGCCCTTGGCTCATGAGCAAAAAAATAGGATTTTCTTCATTAATTTGCTAAGAAATTCACAAAATATATGGGTTATATAGAAATGAAAAAAAGACATAAACTACCATCAGATCTAGGGTTAGGGAGGGGCAAATAGGGGATGGGATAATTAATCTCCCATGTGGTCAAATGACCAAAATAAAAAAAATACAACAAGAATTAAATATGTTAAAGGGGGGGCGCCCCCTTGACTCAGGGGTTTCAAATTTGAAATTTCTTCCTTCCTTGTCCCCCCTTGGTCCAAGTCCAATCTTGGACTTTGAACTAGCCCCACATGGGCCCTAGATCCTAGGTGGACTAATGGAAAATAAGGTGGGGGCCCTGCTGGACCTACTATCATTTTACATAGAAACCCAAAGGCCTTTTTACAAAGAAACCCAAAGATTCCTAAAGACTAACAAATTGGCTTATAATGCCTTGCAATTGCAAACCCAATTAGCCAAGGATATAAATGTAAACAAAAGGACATAAATGTAGAAATAAAATGTTAGTGCTCGGTGTTGATTCCCATCACTCATCTTGTTTTCACGTCACTAAGTTTGAGCATCTTAATCCATGTTGGAAGGAACTTCATTAAATATATGAAGGGCAGAACTCATTAATTCTCAGGCGAGCACGTGAGCTTGAACTAAAGCTGAGGCACGTGATCCCAATGATGGGCACATATCTCTAGAACAGTAGATTGTTAGCACGTGATCCAAGGTAGATGCGTCTAGAGGATTCTGCCATGTGGATCAGCTCACTTATCTGCACCTGACGCGTGTTCATCATCTCCAATTAGGCGGGAACAAGCCCTCCACACGCCCAATGTGTGAGCTCGTGGGTCCCCGAGTCTGATGCCTTATATAAAGGCCTCTTCTGCGATCAAAACGGGGGGGGGGATGAGATACATATAACGGAGAAAGAGAAAGAGAGGGAGATAGAATTGCAGAAAGTCAGAAAAAGAGATCGGAGAGAGAGCAGACTGAGAAGATTCAGAGAGAGTTTTGAGAGCAGAGATCTTGAGAGAGTTAGCAGCCATTTGTGAGTGAATTTCCAGCAGTACATGTGGTTGAAGAAGTAGAAGAGAGTGCAGCAGCAAGATTGAAGGAGAAAAAAGATCTGTAGCTTCTGGATCAGATCCAAGCTACATTGCTCCAGAGCGAGCTATATTTTCTGAGCTTTAATTCCAGCTTTCTATTGTTGATTTTTATCATTCTTGTTTTTCCATTTTACATTCCATTTCAGAAGCTGTGAAACAGCGGTGGCATAAGCTGTAAGGCCCAGCGGTTTGAAGCTGTGAATCAGTGGTGGCTAAAGCTGTAATGTCTAGCGGAGCAAGCTGTAAGTCAGTGGTTGTAGGCAAGCTGTAAGGCCCAATAGTTTAAGCTGTGTATCAGCGGAATCCACACTCTGGTTGGAGTGTGGGGTGGATGTAGGTTTGGAGGACCGAACCACCTAAAAATCTTCTGTGTGCTGTGATTTGATTATCTACTTTGATTTCGCTAGATGCATGCTTAGGATCATGTTCTAATTGCATATTTGTTGAAGCCTCTTGATTAGTTTGCTACTTATCTGTGTGTGTACTAATTGCACATTAGATACCTAGCTGTTCTTTAGGCCATCGATCTGTTACTTAGTGAGTCTGTTAACTAAGTGTAGCACCCTCGATAAAACAATAGAGAAGTTGAACTTCTTAAATAAACGATCCTACATGAAGGCTTTATAAAAAGAACCATACCTTATGAGGGTTACTATATAAATATACAAAGCCCAACATCACTTAAATGCCAACACATGGATAGTACATAGTGGGGTTTCTCTTTTTCCAACCCAAAAGGAATGGGTGCCCCTTACCAGGGCGCAATTCACCAAATGGAGCCCCCATGCAAGGGCGCCATTTCCTTCAGGGGCCACCAACCAATTATATATTAATATATGCATACATCTTAAAGACCAACATGTGAAGGTTGCAGTTAGTGCCTAAAGCCATGAAGAATGGACGCCCTCATGCAAAAGCGTCATTTACTTGAACATGGTCTCCCATTTAAAGGGTGCCCCTATACCAGGGTGCCATTTCCAAAGTGCTTCTAGAAGACTTGAGACACGAACAACCTCATTTAGCTGGCAAAGCACCATCCTCTGACCATGGACAACAATGATCTAGGACCTTGTTCCCCAACCGGACCCGCAAGGCAATAAACCAATACTTTGCGTTGACAACCAGATTTCCTATAACAATTTCCCTCCGTAGCACAGGCAGAGGCTACTACCGTTATCAGTGCTGCTTGCATAAGGGAATATTTCCCTTCTTTCCTTCGAAAGACGTGAAGGGACGTCTTCTTCCTACATTCTACGTCCTGCTGCTGGAGCTTTACGGCGGAGAGCGTGCCTTACTTTATTCTCTAAAGCTCTGCTGAGAAGGGACTTGGCTTGGATTTCTCCTTCCTTCTACTTCCTGTACCACGTGTATCACTCCAAAAAGGTAGGTGTTCTCAAGATCTAGCCCAACCCGTAGCTAAAGTAGGGTAACATAACATGCTAGTATAATCCATCTGTCATGCCATATAGCCTGTTCCATACTCTATAGCATGTTACACGGGTTTTAAGTAGAACAACTATAGCCTGTTACACCAGTTATTACATAGTCTGTTACATAGTCTGTTATACTGATTTTACGGAATTCGAATATATCCTGCCACACTAGTATTTACAGCCTTAAAATATCATGTTTAGCCCTAGTATATAACTTGTTTTGCAAGATATACATATGAGGTTTAAAAACCCAAAATGTCCAGCCCTCAGGTAAAGGGCGCCCCTCACCAGGGTGCCATTTTCTGAAGGGGCGCCCTTGTCAAGGGTGCCATTTAATTGAAGACACTTTAGAGTGTCATCTATTCATTTCCAACAAATAATAATCAACGCATTCAAAAATTTATATCTATGAAACTAAACCATAAAATTCTTGCATGAGTATGATTATGTGATCCTGATATTTTTCTCAACCTATACATGTACTTAATTACTGATTCCGAGAAACTTTGGAAATATGAATAGTGCATAACCCAACTAAATAGGCGCCCCTGACCAGGGCGCCATTTACTTCAATTGATGACCCTCCAGAGAGTCGTCATTTAAATGAAGACCCCCTGTGGAGGCGCCAATTCCTTTTCCAGCAAATTATAGACACCCCGTTAAAGAAATTAAAATCTATGAAACTAAAACCCAACAAATCTGCATGAACATAATTCTAAACTCCCGATAATTTTCTCTATCTGCCCATGACCTTGTTTCTTGATTTCGTGAACCTAAGACATTATGAATAGTGTTATGAGTCTTGAGATGTACCTACCCGGTGTAAATAGGGCCAAATGAATTGGCGCCCTAGCCAGGGGCACCAATTTGTTGAATAGTGACCCTCCAGAGAGTCGTCATTTAAATGAAGACTCTCTGCATGGGCGCCATTTTCATATATATATATAAATTTGAAAGAAGCCCTGACCCCCAGGCGCCAATTGCCTGAAAGACTGGGTAACCCCTAGGTGCCAATTTCCTGAATGAAGGGACACCCCCTGGGCGCCAATTCCTGACAGCAGGGCTAACCCCTGGGCACCAATTCAGTGAGGCAGCCTGTTAGCTGCCAATTTCGTTCTGATTCCTGATTTGTCTCGTGATTTATACCGACATAACCCTAGTTCATCTCCTGCATGATATATGCCTTTGAACTCCATTCCATGACAATCTACCTTATATTCTTACAATGGTCAACCCTTGAAATTCCATATTGGCTATAAATGAAAGTGGATGTCAAAAGAAATACATAAAAATGCTATGCATATAGGGCCCGGTTTGGTCTTGGGAGGAGCGCCCGAAGGTACTTGTGCCCATGGGAGTTTATTGACCACGGTGTTTAAGCATTACACCGAAGTACTTGCTTGACTAGAGACATTCCACACTTACTCTCTCTACTTGCTTGACTTGACTTGCGTGGCCCGAAAAAGGGCAAGGTACTTGCTTGATTGAAATAGCCAATTCTATTGACACGTACTTGATACTACTTGCTAGAACATGAATTTTACTTGCTTGAACATGATTCTTACTTGCTTGTACATGAGTTCTTGCTTGCTTGAAAAGTGGCATCAACATCTAGAAAGTTCTTGATATCCTGCTTATCAAATACTTGAAATCATGCGATACTCTCTCTATACAGTTCTTGATCTCTTACTTGTTCATCATGCACAGATATACCTATATACCTGAATTTCTTACTTGATCATCATGCATTGTTATACAGCATTACACGTAACATGTAAACCACTTAAAGATTGCTTGAACTTGAGATGTAATTCCTACTGAGCGATTCGCTCATCCAGTTACATTCTAACATTTTTCAGGTAATTCGGATAGCGACATCACATGAACGGGAGTGAGACCGAGTGAAGAGTGCTAGAGTCACCAGTCGTCTACTGCCAATTAGTCGTGTCCTTTGTGTTTTAAGTCTTACCATGTATCTTTAGTTATGACTGGTCTAGTCGAATGAAACTTGTTGAGGCTTGTAGCCCAGTAGATGGATTTAAATAATGGACTAGAATTGTAGTTAATGGATTAATGGTATAATTGTCATCTTGGACATTAGGTATCATTTTAGAAATTTAGAATTTTACGCACTCTGTCTTTTGTCAAAAAAAATTTTTACTACTCTGATCGATTGGTTCTATATAAGCTGGCCACGACCCGGGTATCTTCAGCGCTCGGGGTGTGACACTAAGTCAATCAGTTTAATTCCGCAATTGTTAATTGGATAGAGCTTATTTGCTTAGTTTTAAGTGCAAACTTTTAAAGAGGGATTCATTCACCCCCCCTCTGAATCCGTGTGTGCACCATTGCACCTAGTCTCCAAAGACTAACAGAGATCAAGCAGGAGCATGGATCTTACCTGTGTGGAGATGGCATTTAAGACACCTACGCACATAGAGGGAGCAATCTTCCACTAGAGTGGGCAATAATAACCCTGCCTAAGGATCTTCTTCGCTAGAGCCTGGCCATTGACATGACCTCCACACTCGCTTGAATGAGCTGCTTCAGCCACCTTCCAAGCTTCATCATCATCTAGGCACCTCATGAGCATTCCATTGAGAGCGCGCCTGTACAATTCTCCATCAATGATAGTATACCTCGAGGCGACTCTTCTAATAGCCTTAGGCTGTTCGACACTTGCCCCTTCCGGGAACGATCCGTCCTTACAATATAGCTCAATTTCATGATACCAAGGCAATTCTTCTTCTTCCAAGATCTCTTCTAATTTTGTCAAAGAAACTTCCTTCAAATCTTTCTTCTCAGCCTTCACCTCTACAGTCTTCCTAAGGTTGTCAAACTAAGGATTCTGAAGAGAAGGGGCGTCCAATCTCTGGACGACGATAGTCTCAGTGCTCCGACTGAGAGGAAAGGATAGAGAAGAAGCAAGCGATGCTAGAGCATCGGCAAGGATATTCTGAGATCGAGGAGTGTGGATGTAGATCAATTTATAGAATTGCCTAGCCAAGAGAGTGACCAAATCTTGATATGGCTTGAGCTTTGGGTCACGAGTGTGGTATGTGGACATAACTTGGCGTAGAACAAGCTGAGAGTCTCCTATAATGTTCAAGTAACGCACGCCTAAGAGGTAGGTGTGCTTCAATCCGGCCAGGAGAGCTTCGTACTTAGCAATGTTGTTGGTAGCAGGAAAGCGGAGTTGATAAGCGAGAGGAATCGTCACCCCCTCGGAGTGAGGAGAACGACACCTATCCCTCGGCCTTGAGAATTAAGCTCACCATCAAAGTGTAGAGACCAGAAGGGATGATGGGTAGGAACAACAAGATGCTCATCAGGGAACTCATCCTGAATGGAGTCAGTGTGGGGGATAGGAAGATGGGCAAGATGCTCAGTGATGGCATATCCTTTGATTGCCTTCTGAACGACAAATGTGATATCAAACTGAGAGAGGAAGCTCTGTCAGCGAGCTAACCTACTAGAAAGGACGGGCTTTTCTAAGAGATAACAGATTGGATCCATTCTAGAGATCAGCCTAACCTGGTGGGCTAGAAAGTAGTGCTTCGGCTTCTGTGCTACCCAAACTAATGCGGCACAAGTCTTCTCCATAGCAGTGTACTTGGCCTCTACCGGGTTAAACAACCTAGAGATGTAATAAGTTACCCGCTCTTTGCTTCGTCATCTACTTGCACTAGGACAGCTCGTAGGGAGTCCTCAATGACAAAAATGTATAGGATCAGGGGTTTCCCAGGGACAGGAGGCTGTAAACCGAGGGATTGGACAGATAAACCTTCAAATCTTCATAGGTCTTTTGACAATCTTCATTCCACTCAAACTTGACCCCCGCCTTTAGCAGTTCATAAAACGGGCGGCACCTCTGAGAATGTTGGGATATAAATCTTCTAATAAACTGCAGGCGTCCAATTAATCCTCGAAGCTCCGTGATGTTCTTAGGCGAGGGCATGTCCATGACGGTCTTAACTTTATTAGGGTCAATTTGAATCTCCCGTTTGCTAACTATGAAATCTAGCAGCTTCCCTGAAGAGACTTCGAATACACATTTCTTAGGATTCATTTTCAGCTTGTACTCCCTAGCTCTCTGAAGCACCTTAGCCAGAAGAGCAGGGTGTTCCTCTTTGGTCCTCAACTTCACTAAAATATCATCCACGTAAGCTTCCATATAGACATGCATCATATCGTGGAATATAGCCATCATTGCCCTTTGATAGGTGGCACCAGCATTCTTCAATCCGAACGGCATTATCACATAGCAATAAGTGCCCCAGGGTGTGGTGAAAGACGTCTTCTCTTGATCTTCTAGAGCTAGATGGATTTGGTTGTATCCCGAATAACCATCCATGAATGATACAGCTTCATACCCGGCTGTGTTATCCACTAGCACATCTATGTGAGGTAGCGAGAAATCATCCTTGGGACATACCTTGTTTAGATACCTAAAATCAATGCAAATTCTCACTTTTCCATCCTTCTTGATAATGGGGACTATATTTGCCACCCACTGAGGATATAAAACAACTCAAATAAATCTGACCTTATGCATCAACTTCTTCTTTCATTCTCAAGGCCATGTGGGGGTGAAATCTCCTTAATTTTTGTTTTACGGGCATTGCCCCTGGCTTAAGCACCAGCCGATGTTCCACCAAAGAGGGGTCAAGACTCGGCATGTCCTCGTATGACCAGGCAAAGGAATCGCTATACTCCCTCAAAACCTTAATCAACTCCTCTTCAACCTCAGGAAAGAGATTAGCAAAAATGATGACAGGCCTGGGATCCTCATTAGTTCCCAAATTAATTTCCTTTGTAGGTTCATCCATTGCCGATGATGGCTCATCGAACCTCTTCAAACCTTGTGCATAAAAGTCGACAGTGTCATCTACATCATTGTCCTCAAGATCGACCAGGTCATTTTCATCCATGATTTCATAAACACCTAATCTGTCGTCGCTCCACACCCCGTCCTGCTCCTCATCTTCTTCTAGCACAATCGTCGTCTCAACAAATTCTGGGCATTTGAGGAGAGCATGACATCGCTGAGCTAGATCCTGCAAGAACCTATCAGGAATGGATTTGGAATGAGGTGTCGGCAGGCGCGGCTCAGGTGCGGAGGAAGGGTTGGACGCACTAGAACAAGACCCTACTTCTCTAGACCTAACAGACTCTACTTCCCTAGACTTGACGGTCCCTAAACCTAACCTAGGGGAGAGAAAGTCTAATGGAAGGGAAGCAGGGGCCTCATGCTCCTGGGAGGAGGATGGGTGGAACACAGCGTAATCTTCCACTTAAATCTATGTTTCAAAATTGACATTTTTTTTGGAGATCAGTGGAGAGCACGTAATAAGATGGAGATGATGGGGAAGGAGGAGGAAGGGCGAGAGGGTAAATGGATGGGTAGAAGATATCAACGAAGGGATCAGAGGAGGAGAACCACATACTTGAGAGATTAATTGGCGGGCAGTGTCCACACGGACAAGTGACAATCAGAAATTCAGTTGGTGTTTCCAGCAGCAAGGGATCAATCACGACAGGAGGTGAACGGGGTATGAAGTCCAACCTTTGGAAAAGAGACATCAAACTGGAAGGAGACCAGGTGAAAACAGTGGGTGAGCTCCCCTCTTCCCGCGTATGGTACGCTGGCTTTCCTACTTGTATTGCACAAGCCGCACCTCCGGGTTTCTTGGACGGTCCTCTTCATATAACATTCTGGCAAAGGTTTCACAGAAATCTTCTGTCATCACCAGGCCCCCTAGGCAGCAATGGCGGGCCAGAAACTGTGCAAGCAGTATCTTCTTTCTCGGTGTGACTTGGCGGGGCATTCAAAGTACCTGGCTGCAATGGCCCCCTAACAAAGTGCTGACGGTAATCCCAAGTCAATGGCAGTGCATCATTCAGGATAGATAATGGCGACTCTTGATATCCGAGGCCCCTTTTGCTCATTTTTCTGCCCCTGGGGACCGGCTTGGTTCGCCCCTGTAACTGGGCACCGAGGCCTCTTCCCGGCTGATAGCCTAGCTTCAATATAATCTTCCAACCCTTAGAATCTCTTATCTCGGGCTTCACCCTGACATTCACCTGCGCGACGACTGGCTTGCGAGGTGCATATGCCCATGGAAAGTTAAGGTCTAATACCGAAATAACAGGCAGATTACTGGGCCAGGGTGTCGGTAAGATCTTCTCTGAAATAGCTTCGACTGACTGAACCGTGGAGATGCTTTTAACTTTCACCACCCGTCCTTGAAATGGGAATTTAAGGCATTGATGAGCAGTAGATGGCACGACATTAAGATTATCAATCACTGATGACCCAAAATAGCTTTGAACATGGGGTCAATTTCGAGCACATAAAATTCAATGGGCATGGTCAACGGCCCGAGTTCGGCTTGGATAGTAATCACCCCATGACATGGCCTTCTTGAATTATCATATGCTGCAATGGTAGTCGGGGTAGGCCTTAATAACTCTTCTGAAATGTTGCATGCTCTCAGAGTGCTCAAAGGACACACGTTGATAGAGGCCCCGGTGTCTACTAATGCCGCATCTATGCTTACTTTGTCCAAAATGATAGAAATGCATAACGGCATTTGATGAGCCTCAAGAGGTGCTAGCTCGGTTTCTGAGAATGTAATGGCTGGCCCCCTGGAAATTGTAGCCAGGGCGGTTGGTAAACTATCCACTGCCATGTCTTCACTAACCATCACTTTCTGTAAAAAACCCCGCAGCGCATCTTGGTGAAGCTTAGACCGCTTAATCAATTCTAGCACTGAAATCTTCACGGGCATTCAGTCCAGATGATGCAATAGATCATATTGAGTACCCGGCAGTGGATCTTCCTCCTCCTGGTCAACAGCCTGTTCCGAGGACTGGGGATTGGGTGCGGATGCACCAGTGGTAGGGTAGTTCCGATGGAACAAACGCCTGCTCCGTAGGGCAAGATTCTGAGACGGCACATCATCAGATGGGCTCATGGTGGGTGGTTTAATGGGCCTGACGGGGTGGATGAACGGTGTAGGGGTAGGCGTAGCGGAGATGATGGGGGTGATGGGAGTAGTGGCAGTGGTGATGGGTCGTGCTGGGAGAATGACTGGTGAAGGGTTGGATGGTGGCGTGGTAATGACAGGCGATGTGGTCACTTGCGGGGGAGCAAAGACGGGTGGGATGTGAACTTGCGGGGGAGTGAAGGCAGACGGAACAATGGGAGAAGTAGGCGGAAGGATGAGGGGTTTATGGAGAACAACAGATGTAGGTGGTGTAGTGGTGGCAGCTTGATGGTTTGGCGGGAGGATAACAGGTGTAGAAGGAGGAGGAGGGTTGCGGTAGGTATGGTGGAGGGCCATGAGCCGTTGAATCGAAGATTCATCGTCATTAGACCACCCGACGTTGGGAGCCGGGCGTTGAACAAGGTTAACCTGAGCCGATGTCGGAGGCTGAGGCTACGGAGCGGGCGGATGATTCGGCATGGGGCTTTAATGGATCCCCAGATCCTGTGCAGGCTACTGCTGCTGTGGCTACGGCTGTGGTGCTTGCTACTGCACTTGTTGCCTCGGCGCTTGCCTTCTCTTTTCTTTGATCTCGGTGATAACCTTATGCATTTCATCCCAGTCTATACGCTGCCCTTCATGTAGATCATAGACAAAATCTCAGAATTGGAAGCAAGTTTCTATCGTGTGCCCGGGCTGTCGGTGAAACATGCAATATCTGGATTGGTCAACGGCCGGGTTCCAATTAGGCCATTCAGGAGGAAGTTGTAGCGCACCGATGGACATGAGAGCTGAGAAAATGTCTGGGAGGAACTTGGGCAACGGAGGATATTGGGCCCTTTCTAGAGCCGGGCGTTTGGGTGCATAGCCATTAGGAGGAGGGACGTTGTGGTATTGTGGGCATTGTTGCGGCTGTTAAGGAGCGGGGAAGGCATTTTGTGGAGCGGGAAAGG